>CM076569.1:422436196-423036196 GCA_034641835.2 Pinus albicaulis | reverse complement strand
GAAAACCTAGGAGAAGTGGTTTCTGTCATAACTCATTCAATTTTCGCCCAAACAGAGCTCAGGAAGAGGCATTATAGGCTAATTGACATGTTGTTAACTCAATGAATCATGTTGCAGAGGCATAAAATGTCATCTACAGGTGTGTTATTGCATTTGAATATTTTTTAAGGCGAGGGTCACCAGGTGTCGGGGCCATTGCCAGAGCATCCATAGTCCAAATTCGACAAAAAAATAGTCATTTCTAGGATATTATGATGTTTTCAGCTCATTGGAACATGTTCCAAGAGTATTTGATGCTTGTAACAACAATTTGAGCACTCTTTAAGTTAATACAAAGTCCCACACTATGAAGCTGGACCAAGGAGATGTAGCCCAAGAGGGGTGAACTCATTTATCAAAAAATTTGGTGTTAAGATCTGTTATGTGTGTTTTTTGTGTTTATAATTGCTTTTGTTTAGTCATTTAAAATTATTCTTTCGAAGCTTGTGACAAACACATAATTTCACCAAGTACATTGATTTGAAAATCACATGCTCATAAAAAAACCTATGAAGAATAAGTAAAAATAAGCAAAGAGAAATATATATATCTGATATAATACTAGCACAAGAATAACCAGAAATCATTTCAGATCAAATAGGAAACTACCCCAAGGGATATTTCTGCTTAAATTCTCGAATGGATTTGACCGAGACATTTCCTATCAACTTAGGGAAAGAGACTCATCAACTTTAGAGGAAATGAAAAAAGATGTTGTGAGTGTAGAAGCTAATTTATTAGCACAAAGGGATAGGATGAGGACTGAGAGGAGAGTCAAAACAAGAGAAGAACCTGTAGGCTCTACATCTGATGCCGAAATTGACAATTTGGTAAGGACCATGGAAAGGATGATGGAGATAATTAGTCTGAATGAAAGAGAAATACCCAGAGAAAATCAACCAGTTCCCCAAAACAAAAATCAGAACCCAAGAAGAAACCCTCCACAAGTTAGATAGAGAGAGAAAAGAGTTCCTATTCAATAGGTTAGACCTCCTTTTCAAGAAAAATATGTTGATGAAGATGAAGGAATAGTGGAGGAATTTGAGGAAAATCAGATTAATTTAATGGGGACTAATGAAGATAATTCTATTTTTCTCATAGAATAATAACAAGGCTTGTTTTCAATAACCCAAATAGAACTCAAATCTGAAGAATATAATGATTACAAACTAGGTTTTGAGAATGCCATTGCGGAGGGCCATAGACAATACAATTTGAGAAGCAAGAAAAATTTAGATAATTCTAATAACAAGAATTTAGAAAATCTTACTAAGAAAGTATCTGAATCTGAAGTCAAGAAAACAACAAAAAACACAAAGAAAAATGTAAATAACTCATAAAACATAAACACAGAAAAAATTACCAAGAAAGAAGTAGATATTCTTGCCAGAAATTCTCAGATAGACATTCCTAATACAAGAAGACAGACTGAAATTACTCGAAGGATAGTGGATGAAAGAATTGATTTTTCAAACCGACTAAAAAGTCAAACACCATTAAGTAGTGTGAGTGAACTTGCAAAAGTGAAGATATCTATCCCTCTCACTGAATTATCAACAAAAATGTCTACATATCTAAGGTCCTAAAAGGGCCAAATATGGGGGAGGTTATAGATATTTTCATTTTAAGTGATGATCAGCCTAAAATCTTGTTTGGGGCGGAGGTTGATGGAAAACCCTAGGAAGGAGGTGTCCCTCCTTTTTACTTCAGTTTAAACATTCATGACAAGATTCTTCACAATGCCATGTTGGATTCAAGTGCATCACACAACCTTATGCCAAAGGATATCATGGAGAAACTTGGCCTTGAGATCACTAGACCTTATAAATATTTATACTCTTTTGACTCTAGTAAAGTTAGGCTTCTAGGTCTTATCAAATATCTTTGTGTCAGTCTAGCTCAGATACCTACAAAGAGTTTAGTGATGGATATTTTTGTCGTTGACATTCCCCTTAAATATTGAATGTTTTTATCTCGATCACGGGGATACAAATTACAAGGGACCCTGTAAATGGACATGACATATGGTACAATTCTGATGTTTATTGAATCGAGAAGACTATATAGGGCAACATTAATGAAGTACATGGTAAGTATCCAAGAGAAACCTCACAATTAACCTCTGTGCTCTGTTCACACTGACCTTGATTCTTTCATTTTGTATAATGATGGAATCATTGATTCACAAGTTTCCCATATAGAAAATGATTCCACAAAAAATAATGACAGTCGAATAAAAATAGAACAACTAGATCCAACAAATGAACCTCTTTGGAACATGAGTTTTGATGGCTCATGTGGAAAATTTGGCTTAGGGTCAGGAATTTGGGAGTATAATGCAGGAAACAATAGTGCACAGGGTCATTCATACAAATTAATTTTTTCAATGCACAAACAACATTGTAGAATATGAAGCTTTGCTTTTGGGATTACAAATGTTGAAAAAATTAGGAACGAAAAGGATCTCTTTACATGGTGACTCTGAGTTGGTCATAAAAAAAATTAAAGGACTATATGCATCAAAACATCCTAGATTAAGATCTTATAGAAATGTTGTACTTGATTTCTTGAGAATTTTTTATGAATATGATTTAGCAGTAATTCCGAGAAATCAGAATGTCCTAGAAAATGGCCTAGCTTTTTCAGCAAGTACCTGTAGATTGCCTTATCCAAACAAACATCATAGAATGGAGGTCAAACATCATCCTTCTGTGCCAGATAACATGAGGTACTAACAAGTTTTTGGTAGTGATAAATAAATCGAAAGCTTCCTAAAATCCAAAGATAAATTTTAAGACAGTAAAATAGACATGGATTGTCAGGAAGACAGTCTTACTAATCAAAATGGTACTGAGGAAAAAAAATTGTTGTTCTAGAAACTGTTGTTTTAGATGTAAATACTGTTGAGCCCTAGAATTTCCTTCTCTTTTACAAACCTTCACTTCATTTTATCATTCTTTTATCACTTCATAAGCCTGAAATCAATGAAGAATGATTAGGATTGCTTAAAGGTTACATGCAATTGATTAACATATTGTATTTTCATGGTTTTTTGCTGTTTTAATAATTTTCTGCAAAATAGCTACAGAATACAGGTGTTCCATAGCTGATCATGCGTTCCCCAGCTATTTTAGTGTTTAAATAGGTTACATGTGTCGTCTCAAAGAAAAGCGCATATGGGTGAATTCCAGACTTCATCCACATCATTCCTTGCTCCCTACAAATTCTGAGCACAATTCTATAGGTGGTTATGCATGTGGGAAACCAAAACCAAGAGGTAGACTTCTACCGGGACACGGACTGTACAGATGTCCTTAAGCAGAATATGAGGCTTTCACAGAGTCCTAATTCGATTTTAATTTGGAAAGACACTTATCCATATGTTATCTCAAAGACAGTTATGTAATTTTGTTATAAGTATGTCTCGGGAGACCGAGAAACAGTTAGTTAGATTTTGTATTTGACTGCTAGATTTCAGAAGTACGAAAACACTCTGTTTTGAAGAAATTTCTCTCTAATGCAAGAAGTATCACTTTATTGAAAGCACTGAGTCAATCTTGAAGTAGATTTTTCGTGCTACTCCAGTGGTAGAGGGCCCTTGTCTCCTGAGCAACTTTGTTTATACGGTTTAGATAAGTATTTTAGTCTCGTTTTTCATTTCTAGCTTAAGTACGTTTCTGAAGTTTATGTTTCATACTTGTTTACATTAATCATCACATCTAGACTTAATCTTATAAACCCTTCCAAAATATCATCATGATGAATAAGGCATAGTTGTGGTGTTGTAGATTTTAGTTGCATTTCCTTTCGAATTTTATGGTTTATGCTTGTTTACACTAAGTGTCACAGCCGGTCTTACTCCTACAAACACTTCCAAAACATCATTAACAATGAATAAGAAACAGATGTGGTATCTTAGATTTTAATTGTATTTGCTTTCAAATCTTATGTTTATGTTCAATTGCATTGAATAATACAGTCAGAATCATTTTTACGAACTCTTCCAAAATATCATTCACATTGAATGAGATGGGCTGTAGAATTCCATAGACTAGCTGCATGTTAGTTTAGTCATAACACTCCGGAGGTTGATTGCATTTAGTTCAGCTCTGTCACTACATTTCAAGCTTTGATAATGGAATTTTAGTTTAACTCTGTTCACTGTACTTCAAGTAGATTAGTAGCACTCTAGTTTAGTCTTAGCTCACTGTATTAGCATTACAGTTTAGTTGTTATCCATTGCATTCTAAATTGTATTAGTTGTTAAATTTAGATACCACGGTCTTCATTATTTACAAAACTTCTTTTGTTCCAACCTCATATTAATACATAATCATCTGGACAGAAGCTAGTATCAGTCTAAGGCCTGGAGTATTTTGCAACCTTTTTACCATTTCACAAATAAGTCTTTTCTCAAGGACTATTCTAAAAAGAAATCTATAACTTTTGAGTGAGGCCTAGTGGTGCTAAATTGAGTTGCAGAACAGAATTAGAAGTTAGTTTAGAGTAGAAATCTTATTGTGCTACAAATGTTCTTTTCCAAATATGTTTCAATAAACCTTTAACCATGGATGAGATGTTGTAACATTGTAAGTTGATTGTTTATTTAGGAGAACTTCATTCACACTTAACTTGTCCATTCCTCAAGCTCTTCCAACACATCTTTAATGAATGAATTAGATAAGTTCAAGCTCATGTTGTGATTTATTTCCTTGTAATGAAGTCATTATCAAGCTTTGCATTTTTTGTTTGGCAGCCATAGTTTAGGCTTTGTTCTGTTTTAATATTTGCATTTGTTGTTTGCCAGCCATAGTTTAGGCTTTGTTCTGTTTTGATATTTGCATTTGTTGTTTGCCATCCATAGTTTAGGCCTTGTTCTCCTTTAATATAACTAATAGCTTTTTTTCACCAGCATTTAGTTCTTTCCCTTTTCAAACATAAAACCATAAAACCATAAACATTAGAAAACACTAAACACAATGTAGTGAGAAACAAATACCTAGGCACATACAATACACCACACTTCAGCAGTTTACTAGCCCTGGTTAACAATTAATGAACTCAATTTAGGAACACTAAGTTGAGCACAAACATTTTTGCGCCATTGTCGGGGAAGTGTAACTAGGTAACCTTATTTCTTACATAAAAAAAAAAAAAAAAAAACACTTCAATCACCTACCACACCCACTATATCATGTGGTGCAGTAAGAGCCACACATCCACATCATGAATTCATATTTTTGCAGGTAGAAGAAGAGGTGACAAAGGAGGTTGAAGAAATGGATGGAGATGATGACAATGAGGAAGATCCTTTTGGATTTCCTATTCAAGAAACTGATATCAACGTTCAAATGAAGAACATCCATCCATATGTGCTTCCTAACTTCAAAGGTATGAGATCAGAAGACCCGGAAACCTTTATTTTTGAATTTGAAATAATTTGTAGATCTTATGGCTACTCATTGCACATGCAAAAATTGAATTTGTTTCTGGCAACATTGAAGGATAGAGCTCTTAGATGGTTCATGACTTTAGGAACAAATTCTATAAGGACATGGGATGATATGAAAAGAGTATTTTTGGAAAAATATAAAGGTTATTTCATGCACCATGACCTTAGAAATGAAGTCTTTAAGATGAACCAAAAAGAGGATTAAAGCCTAGAAGATTTAGTGGAGAGATTTACTTATAATATCAAAAGATCTAAATTGCATAATTTAGGATCAGATGCATTAAAAACTCTCCTACTAAATGCTATAAATATGAATGGATTTATCTTCTCAATCTTGTGGGAAAAGGAGATGTCTATCAATTGCCATTTCAAGAAATTTGTGAAATGTGCAAGAACATATCAAGAGGAAAAGCAAAGTGTGTAAGATCCCCTCAAGATCCATTTATGGCAAGAGTAAGTAAGTCAAAATCAATATTGGTAAGTCAAACTGAACCTAACAATTTGCTAAACATTCTTGGTAATTTAAATGAACAAACTGACATGCTAAGAATGCAAAACAAGAAAAAAGTTGCTTCATTTATATTTTTCCCTAAATGTAGAAAGAAACATACTTTGCATGAATGTCCACTTGATAACATTAAAATGTGTAAAATTTGTGCAGGATCACATACTACTGAAGATTGCCCATCATTACCAGGGTTGAAGGCAATTTACCAGAAGGATAATGGAGCAAATCAAGCACAAGAGCAACTTTGTTATGTAACTCCAAGAGGACTATGGCAGCCTCATCAACTCAATGTGATGCAATATCCTTATGCACAGTTTTAAGGTTATGCACAAAAATCTCAAGGTAATTGGAAAACACCCTTGCCTTGGCAACCTTGGGCATCTCAATCCCAACCTCAAAACCAACCTTGGAAACCTTGGCCATCTCAATCCCAACCTCAAAACCAATCTTGGAAACAAAGTTGGCAAAGGCCCTATTAAGGAAATCCACCATATCCTCAATATTTCCCTCTCTATCCTCAATACCATCATCAATGTTATTCATACCATTCGCCTCCACTACAACATCAAAATAACCCTCATTTGAACTCAATTCAACCTTTCCCATTACCATCCACACAAACACCCCAAATATTCCCCACTCCATTACCTGCACAACCATTTCATATCCCCAACAATAAAACACCTCAATCAACTTCAAATTTTGAGGTATTGCAAAATGATTCACCAACTATAATTGAAGAACAACAACCAGAAGAAGAAGACTCAGATAAGGTCCAAGAATCATGGATGTCTATTGATAAAGAGAAGATGTTGGAACCAGAGATTGAAAAGTCGCATGCATGCCTATCACAAAATTCTATGAATGAAGATCACATCTCCGAAGAATTGAATTTCATGATAGAGGAAAGACAAGGAAGACAAGATTACATTGAATCTTGGTTCAAGTCAGTCATTGGATCCCAATGCTCAATTATTCAATATCTTCTGACATCATCTAAATCAAAAAATTTGGCATCTCATATACAGGTACATGTCAAAGAATATCTTTCAAACCTGCATATGAGTTTATCTATCATCTTGTTACAGACATGGTTCCACTGGAAGTATTCATATACCTGAACAAGATTTTATTTTTCAAGTAGAGTAGGACATAATTAAAAAAAAAAAAAAAAAGAGTAGAGAAAAAAATAAGTCCTATTGTGAAAACCAGCTTGCTGGCGCAATTGGACATGAGCTTTGCTTGAAAACCAGGCAACTGGCGAGAAAAGTTCACAATAAGATTTGCAATTTCATGATGGTTTCAATCTTTCATGGTTCTTCAAATCATTCTTGGTTCTATGCTCGAGTTGGATGATGTGGAATTCCTTAAGGTCCACCTTCCAACAGATCTTGTCCCATCGACCTCAACACTTTATCTGGGATCAAGATTAGAGATTATTTGAAGTGCCTTGGAGCTTACATTCATCAATGGCAAGCCTCCTCGTTGATAACAATGGGAATACAACAATGTCTCTTGATTGTCAAATCTTGCAGGCGACTCGACTTCGACACATTCATTCGTCAATGTCAAGATGCACTGAGGTACCTTGACACTCATTTACATTATCGGTGAGTTGTCTCGCATTGGTTAACGATTTTCATTATTGATCGGTAATCCAATGATTTCTTCCCATGCTCGACTTCGACACATTTATTCGCATGGTAAGAATTGTACCATGAATGTTGGCTTTGATGAAGACTAATGGTTTTATGGAATAAAAAAAAACTTGCAGTAGTACATTTTATTAGTTTCTTGTAGTATCATGTTCATCTTCTTGTCAATTCAACAACAGCTGCGGAAAGTGGCAGTTTTTGTAACAATTGCTGTAGTAGCCTATTTTTGTTTTTTGCAACTTTTTCCAGAGGCAGTTTTGGCGCAAATATTGCAAGAGATTGGAGTAGAAATAAAAAATTCTGAGCTTCTGGGTTTTCTCATAATATGATAAATTGAGTAAGGCATGGACATAATTTGAAAAAAAGAGCAATTTTTAAGGGCATTTCAGAAGGGTTTTTCAGGCAGATTTTCAATTTTAAGCATTATGGACAGATTAGGACAAATTTCAGTATTTTTGCACAGAAACGCCTTTTCTTCATCAAAATGAAATTATGAAAGCATGTGGCAGTAGAGAAGGTAAAAATACACAGTTTCCCTTTTGAATCACTCAATTCGGCCTTAAAATGAGTTCGTGGCGTACTTTTCTGTTGCAACATTGGGCAAAATGAAGGGTGAAACAGGGCAGAAATTGATTTTATCATGACTTTCAAACCGTGCATCTTTTGGTCCTGAAATTTTTATGGTAAATGCATTGAGGTAGGGTGAATAAACACAGAAAATTTCAGAAAATTTTAGTGTGTATTTTTCAATAATTTGACCACTTTCACCTACAACCATTTCTCATTTTTCGGGAGATCCGTGCAACCAATGGCAGAGATTTTTTTTCGTCGGAAGATGCATAATAATATTGGTAACAACCTCAGAAAATTTCAGGGATGTCTGATGTACCATTTGAGAGAAATTACAAAATTAATTTCATTTTACAATTCCACTCCATCTCACTCCACTTTCACTCCATCTCACGCCATTTTCATTTCATTTCACAAGTCCAATTCCACTTTCACTCCATCTCATGCCATTTTAATTTAATTTCACAATTCCTATTCCACTTTCACTCCATTACATTTCACATCCATCTTCCATAGTCATACTTCATTTCTTTTTACAGATTGCATGTTGCAACCACATCTTATTCAACAGTTCTGACACAACTGTACAACCTACAAAGAGATGATGATTACAGGAAATTGAAGGATTCTGTTTTGAAGACCAATATGCTAAAAGAGGACCAAAGGAACAACATCAAGCACAAAAATTAACAAGGTCAAAAATTCTGAGGTAAATTGTGAAAATTATTTTAATAGCAAAAGTTAAAACATGAAATAGATACAATGTGTATAATCATATGCTTCCTAAAACAACCTATCATTCGAATTGATTAACATATCTTGGCCATATCCCTTATCCAACATTCCAACCTCTATTCCACATCTCCTTAAGATTGTATCATTCACTTATTTCACCACAAGTTCATCATAAATTCTCCATCAGATCCATAGCCACTTCATTTTCCCTTATAGCTTAATTACCTCCATCCATTCACCTCCATTACACTTTGAAGTCGATCCATCTCTAAGTGCAGAAAGGTAATTCTGAAGGTGAAGCGTCATTCTTCAACTAATCCATCTTCAGACACAGAGATACATTTTCAAAATAAAGCATTAGACTCTATAGTCAATCTAGCTTCAAGCATAGAAAAGTAATTCGGAAAGGAAGATAATCTGCACAAAGGAGGAATGTGGCTAATTGTCAGGATAGAACCAGTTGGAGTCAAGTATTTGGAAGGATATCCACAAGTCAAGGAGCTACTACAACAAGCAGGGAGGTTAAATTTTATAGAGAAATTTGATGGCTTCCATAAGGAGATTACAAAATCATTTGTCAAATCTTTTGATGGAGCAGAAGAAGAAAAACTGACATGGTTATTGAAAATAAACTTGACACTCCACTACAGGAGGAAGATGAAGAGCCAATTTATGAAAAGTTAACAGAAATTAGAAAATAGATTAGGTCCAAAAGAAGCAGAAAGATAAGGTTGGATGTTTTAATAGAGGTTTCAGAGCACACAGAATAAGTTTTGGTGAAATTGCATGAGGACATGCAATAGTCTTGCAGTGGGGGTATGTTGAGCCCTAGAATTGCCTTCTCTTTTACAAACCTCCACTTCATTTCATCATTCTTTTATCACTTCATAAACCTAAAATCAATGAAGAATGATTAGGATTGCTTAAAGGTTACATGCAATTGATTAACATATTGTATTTTCATGGTTTTTTGTTGTTTTAATAATTTTCTGCAAAATAGCTACAGAATACAGGCGTTCTGTAGATGATCACGCGTTCCGCAGCTATTTTAGTGTTTAAATGGGTTACAGGTGTCGTCTCAAAGAAAAACGCATATGGGTGAATTCTAGACTTCATCCACATCATTCCTTTCTCCCTACAAAGTCTGAGCACAATTCTACAGGTGGTTATGCACGTGGGAAACCAAAACCAAGAGGTAGACTTCTACCAGGACACGGACTGTACAGATGTTCTTAAGCAGAATACAAGGCTTTCACATAGTCCTAATTCGATTTTAATTTGGAAAGACACTTGTACCTATGTTATTTCAAAGATAGTTATGTAATTTTGTTATAAGTATGGCTCGGGAGACCGAGAAATAGTTAGTTAGATTTTATATTTGACTGCTAGATTTCAGAAGTACGAAAACACTCTGTTTTGAGGAAATTTCTCTCTAATGCAAGAAGTATCACTTTATTGAAAGCACTGAGTCATTCTTGAAGTATATTTTGCATGCCACTCCGGTGGTAGAGGACCCTTGCCTCCTGATCAGCTTTTTTTATACGGTTTAGATAAGCATTTTAGTCTCGTTTTTCATTTCTAGCTTAAGCACATTTTTGAAGTTTATGTTTCATACTTGCTTACAGTAATCATCACGGCTAGACTTACTCTTATAAACTCTTCCAAAATATCATCACGATGAATAAGGCATAGCTGTGGTGTTGTAGATTTTAGCGGCATTTCATTTCGAATTTTATGATTTATGCTTGTTTACACTAAGTGTCACAACCGATATTACTCCTACAAACTCTTCCAAAAAATCATTAACAATGAATAAGAAACAGCTGTGGTATCTTAGATTTTAATTGTATTTTCTTTCAAATCTTATGTTTATGTTCAATTGCATTGAATAATACAATCATAATCGTTTTTACAAAATCTTCCAAAATATCATTCACATTGAACGAGATGGGCTGTAGAATTCCATAGACTAGTTGCATGTTAGTTTAGTCATAACACTCCGGAGGTTGATTGCATTTAGTTCAGCTCTGTCACTACATTCCAAGCTTTGATAATGGCATTTTAGTTTAAATCTATTCACTATAATTCAAGTAGATTAGTAGCACTCTAGTTTAGTCTTAGCTCACTGTATTAGCATTATAGTTTAGTTGTTATCCATTGCATTTTAAATTGTATTAGTTGTTAAATTTAGATACCACGGTCTTCATTATTTACAAAACTTCTTTTGTTCCAACCCCATATTAATACATAATCATCTAGACAAAAGCTAGTATTAGTCTAAGGCCTGGATTATTTTGCAACCTTTTTACCATTTCACAAATAAGCCTTTTCTCAAGGACTATTCTAAAAAGAAACATATAACTTTTGAGTGAGGCCTAGTGGTGCTAAATTGAGTTGCAGAACAGAATTAGAAGTTAGTTTAGAGTAGAAATCTTATTTTGCTACAAATTTTCTTTTCCAAATATGTTTCAATAAACCTTTAACCATGGATGAGATGTTGTAACATTGTAAGTTGATTGTTTATTTAGGAGAACTTCATTCACACTTAACTTGTCCATTTCTCAAGCTCTTCCAACACATATTTAATGAATGAATTGGATAAGTTCAAGCTCATGTTGTGATTTATTTCCTTGCAATGAAGTCATTATCAAGCTTTGCATTTGTTGTTTTCCAGCCATAGTTTAGGCTTTGTTTTGTTTTAATATTTTCATTTGTTGTTTTCCAGCCATAGTTTAGGCTTTGTTCTGTTTTAATATTTGCATTTGTTGTTTGCCATCCATAGTTTAGGCCTTGTTCTGTTTTAATATAACTAATAGCTTCTTTTCACCAGCATTTATTTCTTTCCCTTTTCAAACATAAAACCATAAAACCATAAACATCAGAAAACACTAAACACAACGTAGTGAGAAACAAATACTAGGCACATACAGTGCACCACACTTAAGCAGTTTACTAGCCCTGGTTGAAAATTAATGAAATCAATTTAGGAACACTAAGTTGAGCACAAAAAAATACTGATGTAAATATTCCAGCTAAAAAAACTGTAAATGACACAGAAAATAAAAAATATCTGGAAAAATAAGAATTTGAAATACTCCAACTCAAAGACAATAATCTACCTAGAGGGTTGGCCCCTTTAGAGGAATGATTTTACTTTAATGATGTGGCAAAGAAACCCAAAATGGAACCAACTGGAACAAATATTGAGGAATGTAATATAGGCACTGAAAAAAACCCCAAAATCATCAAATTGTCTAAATATCTGCCTATTATTACAAAAAGAAGATATATAGCCTTGTTCAAACAATTCATTGATGTGTTTGCATGGAGATATGAGGATTTGAAGTCTTATGATACAAGCATCATTCAACATAAAATTCCAATTAAAGAAAATAAAAAACCATTCAAACAGAAATAACGAAGAATAAATCCTGTTTTGATGCCTTTAGTTGAGAAAGAAAATAAAAAGATGCATGAATAAAAAATCATTGTACAACTTAGATACTCCAAATGGGTATCCAATATTGTCCCAGATAGAAAGAAAACAGGTGAAATTAGACTCTGTATTGAATTTAGAAATGTTAATAAAATATATCTTAGGGATAATTACCCTTTACAAAAGATGGATCACATATTGCAAGGGGTAGTGGGTTCCAGTAGGATATCTTTGTTAGATGGTTTTTTCGGTTACAATAAAGTGTTAGTACACCCTGATTACCAAGATAAGAAAACTTTTACAACTCATTGGGGGACTTTCATGTATGTGAAAATTCCCTTTGGATTAATGAATACTAGAGCTACCTTTCAAAGGGCCATGGACATTGCATTTGTTGATGACATTGGCCACTTTATTGTGATTTATTTGGATGACATCACTGTGTTTTCTAAAATTGATGAAGAACATTTAGCACACTTGAGAAGGGTTTTTGAAAAATGCAAAAACTTTGCAATTTCCCTGAATCCTAAGAAAACATTATTTGGATTAGAAGAAGGAAAACTATTAGTTCATATTATCTCTCAGGATGGAATCAGAATTGACCCTTGCAGCATTGAAGGAATATTAAAAATCAGCCATTCCAAAATCTTAAAGAAATCCAATCATTCATTGGTAAAATCGGCTTCCTAAGGAGATTTATATCGAACTTAGTAGAAATTTTGAGGAACATTACCAATATTCTCAAGAAAGAATAAGAAATAAAATGGACCATAGAAGCAAAACAATCTTTTGATTTAGTCAAGCTAGCATTGATAAAAGCCCCAATACTAATCGATTCATATTTTACTAAATATTTCATGATTTTTTATTTTTCTTCTGAACATATTATTGTTGTTGTTTTATTACATAAAAAAAATGAAGGACATGAGAAGCCAATAGCTTTTTTCAACAAGGAATTAAGAGATGCATCATTGAAATATAATTACATGGAAAAACAAGATTTTTCTTTGGTTAAAGCATTGAAATATTTTAGAGTCCACATTATACATTCACATATCATTGCTTATGTTCCAAATGCAGTTGTCAAATATATCTAAAAACAAAATGGTCTTGATGGCAAAAGAGCAAAATGGATTGCAGTGATCTTAGAATATTACTTGGAAATAAAGCCTACCAAGTTGATTAAAGGCCAAGGATTAGCTAAATTGATGGCAGAATCTAACTTTAACGCACTAGACATCAACATGGTACACTCATTGGATGATCAAGAAGAAATGACGATTCCGCCGATTAATGAAGAATTCATGAATTCTCCATGGTATGCTGATATTTTGTATGTACTATCAAATCTGAATGCTCCTCCTAGTTTGTCTAAAACAAAGGCTAGTTTTCTAAAACTTAAAGCTGTTAAATTCTACATTTTGGACAAAGTTTTGTAGTGGAAAGATATTGGAGATATTTTTCTTAAATTTTTATTGAAGGATGATGCAGATAGAGTAATGTAGGAGTTCCATGGAGGTGACTGTGGTGGACATCTCTATTGGAAAACCACTGCTAACAAGATAATGAGAGCTATTTTTTATTTAACCACCCTTTTTCCTGATGTCCATAAGATGGTTACCACTTGTCATAAATGTCAAATCTTTGAAGGAAAGATAAATTTACTACCCTTACCCCTGAAACCTATTTATGTATAAATCCCTTTCCAACAATGGGGATTAGAATTCATTGGACAAATTCATCCCCCATCCTCTACCCAACATAAATGGATCCTCACTACAACAAATTATTTCACCAAATGGATAAAGGCCACTCCTTCTAGAAATGTCACTAACTCTGTTATAATAAAATTCCTAGAAACCAACATCCTTTCTAGATTTGGTTGTCCTTGAAAAATCATTACAAACAATGCTGCAGCCTTTAAATCCAAAAATATGGCTGATTTCTGTCACAGGTATCATATAAAATTGGGGAATTCAACAACCAATTACCCTCAAGGTAATGGATTGGTTGAATTTTCAAATAAAAGCCCAATGAACATCATCAAAAAGCTTATGGAGGAGAATAAGAAATCATGGCACAATAAGTTGATCAATTCTCTTTGCGTTGATAATCTTACCACAAAGAAATCGATTGGCATGTCTCCATACCAATTGGTTTATGGAATGAATGCAATGTTTCCTTCTTCCTTGGTAGTTCCAGTAATGAATATTATATAACGGATTCAAGCTGAACCGAATGACATTCAGAGGAGGATCAATGAAACCATCCAGTTGCAGTATTCCAGAGAGGAAGTCTACAACAAAACACAAGTAATTCAAGAGAATATCAAAAATATATTTGAAAAGAGAACAAATTCCAATGATTTCAACTTAGGAGATAAAGTTCTGAAATGGGATTCCAAAAGAGAAGATAAAGGCAAACATGGAAAGTTTGATAATCTTTGGAAAGGGCCATACACCATTGATGCTTTTAGGGGAAATAATGCTTATTTTCTCAAATATTTGGATGGTACAGAAGTGTATGGAGGCCCTGCCAATGGCAGGATGCTGAAACATTACTTCTTTTAAAACTCAAGTTGAATTTTCATCATTGTAAATACCATAGTCTTACAGTTTCCAATAATTCATTGGACAAGGTTGAAGCCCAAAGGGAAGGCCCTAAGCCTAGTTTTATGAGAAGATATAAAAAACAAAAAGGAAATTTGTTGAATATGTTGCAAAAAAAGGAGCATTCAAGGCTACTGGTCACAAGTTCTTGACACTTCTTTTCAAGAAGTTCCATCCCCAGTTAGAGCCATTGCTAGTACCCTATAATTCATAGGATCTCAATGTGATTGGATACTTCATATTTCTTTCAAGTTTTCATTATTGAAAGGATTTTAAAAATTAAAATGATTTCAAATAAAAAGTATGGAAAATAAAGAAAAAAGGGTATAAAAAAAAGAAAAATATTAAAAAAGGAAAAAAGAAAGAAAAACCCCAAAAAAGAAATAACACTAAAAGTGCTGCAAGTTTAAATACCACTACTCATTAGATATGTTTTCTCAGTCATGAAATTTAATCATGATTGGAAAATTATCAATTTCTATTGATAGGTTAGAAAATAAAGATTTTCCAAACTGTTTAATCTTGGCTTATCAGTAGATAGGTAGAAAATGAAATTGAATCAATAGTTTAAACTGAGTCAATGGCTAAAATAAGGTTAGGTGTTAGGTTAGAAGTTCAAAAGAAAAAATGCACCCTGAAAAAAGAAGAAAAAATGTTAGATGATTAGTTTGGGTAGGTAGATATGCGGAGGAGAAAGAATGAAATGAAAATAAACGATCTATTCCACAAGGTACAACATCCCAGTTTCATTTTTTCCTTTGTTGTAAGAAGAAAATCAAGATAGAGAGTGTTTATACTCAAAGGTTTAGAAAGGGGATTATGTTCTAAGATTGGGAACTATATTCCAAGTCATTTTGAAATATTTTATGTCTCAATGTTATCCAAAGTCCCGAACATGTTAATATTCCATTATTCCTAACCTTCAAACTCTAGTATTTTTCATTTATCCTAAAGTTTACTCTACCTTGTGAAATTCATATTTCCCGACCTCACCATCCCATCGCACATCACATCAAGCACTAACCCCTTGCACTTTCTCGACATATTCACTCAACAATCCACATCTAATGGCCCTTGTCACCTGTCGCGCCCCCCCCCCCCCCCCCCCCCCTCAACCTTCGAAATTTAAAAATGGGGGGGGGGGAGGGAGGTACAAAATGAGTGGTATCTATTACTGTCATTCTCGATACATCTCACCTCCAGGCTATTTTCCACCCCCCCAAGCTCAGTTACCACTCACCACCATCACCCCCCTCCGAAAATGGTTTTACTGTTTAACAATACCACCACTCTTATTCAAAATTTTCAATTGACCGTTAGTGCCACGTCCACTCCCACCTATCCCCTCCATCCTATCATATCACCTCTCGCCAACACAATCGTTGTGCCATTAATGGCCAGTCTATTATCCAGCGGACCCTCACCTAATCAACGACCACCAGATCACAATATTAAAGCTCAAATTTGGCTTAACAACAGAGTTTACTCTGCTTGTTATTGTCAAATTGTTGCAGTTTTTGAATTCGCAGAGAAATCATGGAGAACCAAAATTTAAGAAAGGACTGCGTTTATCAAGGAGAAATCATTAGGTCTCCATAGTTTCAATCAAGGTTCTATTATAACTCTTCCCCCTCTTCCTTTTAATTTTTCCCTTCCCCAAATTCTATTCTGTGGCAATTTCCCTTTCTCTGTTCCCCCTTATGTCATCCCATTCTTCATTGCAGACCGAGAACTGTTTTACAGAAGAAATAAGATTCCTCCAAAGGCAGACTAGCAACCTTTCAATCCCATGGTCTACCCTCAGGTAGACTTAGATCATATACCCCTGGCCGATAGAGACTATAAAATCCATGAGACACATTCAACCTTCAAATTTTTTGATGTCTACTGCTGGCTCGAGGATAAATTTCTTGATGAAGCAAATGATATAGGCCTATGGGACAACAAGTTTCCTTATTCCATCTTTCCCAAAACTCATAACTTCCTTGAATTGATCAGAAAATTTCAATCATGTTGTGACATTAACTAGAGAGCCATAGTGAACCCTGCAGGAGAAATATTATTTTCCATCAATTCCCAATCCATTCAAGAGATGATGCATGCCCCCAGGGCTGATAATACCATTCCCTTTTCATATGAAGCCCTTAGAGAAGTATACCAGAAGCTAGAATTTGCTAGCATGGCCAAAACCATAGAATTATTCATGGCCACAAATGCTCCAATGCCTACCAATAATCCCCCATATCCATCATTCATCCTCCCTAGTAGGACCGAACATATCATCTATGTTTTATCTTACTTATTGGGGTATCACAATGATCAGTAGGTATATGAAGCCATAATTGGTTTCTTATCTATTATTTCCTCAATACCAAACCTACAGTGATGTTCAATTATGCACAGTTTCTTGCTGATGCAATTCATGAACAGTTCCTAAAGTTTCAGACAGAAGAAGTTTTCAAATACACCTCTGTGTTTTTGTACATGTTTTTTTATTTCCAATTCAGTAGGTTTCAGTTTGATATGATGAATCTGAATGATGATTCTCAACCCCAATCAGTGATTTTCTGGACTAATTTATTGATGAAGGAGCAGAATAATTACTCCTACAAGATATTTTTAGACTTGTTTATTCATCCAGAAATCAATGCACTCAGTTATACTACAGAGCCAAGGATTAGTGAGGAAATAATGATTTGATTCAGTTGAGAGAGCAGATTATAACAATAGATTGGTACCTCTACCAAAACTACACAAAGATTGGGGTTTATGGCAGTGAATTTCCCCCCTATAAACTGCCCAAGTACCTCTCTATGAGAATATTTGCGCTTGAATATATCAGTCAAATGATAAATGAAGATGAGGTGCATTTTGTATCTACCAAGAAGAAATCAAAATTCATAACCAAATAAAAAATTGGTCCATTTATTTGCAACAACAGAGCAACAGGGGATGAGGTAGATAAAATGTTGAAGGAGATTAATTTCACACATAGCTTCACTTGTTCCTATGATCCAAGGGGGATAATCTCCAAGAAGAGGGTGGATGATAAGTCCACACCCTACATTCATAACCACAGATTTGAGATAGAGCAATATATGAATAGAGAAGAATGGGTAGCTAACATACTCTAGGAGGTAGAAGCGTAGGTCATCTCTACTTCAAGAATTCAAACACCAAATCCATAAGAAAGAAAATCCGCAGGAGCACAAGATGACAAAGGAAAGGAACCATAAAAGGAAGTAGGAAGCAAGAGGACCAGGGAAGATCAAATAGACATGGATATTGATTCCTCCATTAAAGAATTCAAAATGAAATATAGGAAGAGGGCTAGAGTCTGCATGAACATTGACCAGGGCAATGAGAAATATTAGAAGACAGTTATCACAATTATATATTCACCAAGCTCATCTCGAGCAGATGGCCAAACAATTTTTTCAATATCCTTTGCCATTGTGCCTTTCCAAGAGAAGAATGTTCAGACTCCCACATCTACTACCATTGTAGGGAAAAAAGAGGATGATATATATGATACATTCGAGGAGAGAAAAAGAAGGAATGAGGTTCTTAAGACAACACATATAATCAGTTTTGGAAACTAACAAGCATCTCCCAGATTACACTTCTATCAACATTTGACTTTGAGAAGGGAAGAATGAAGATGGCATTCTTGGAAGCACAAATTCCTCAGCCCAAAGGTGTAGCCTACTACACGAAGACCTCCTTTGAGTTTGATATAAAGAGAATTCATCCAATTCACCAAATGGAGATGCACAAGAAGATAGGAGAAATGTTCTCCTCTACACTAACTAATATAGCCATGATTCTCTCAAAATTTCCGGTGACATTATCCAACACACCGTCACAGTTGACGATGGAAAAGATCTCCTCCATGGCCAAAGACTCAAGGATTAAATCTCTTGAGGATTTAGTGATGAAAATTGGGTACAATCCATCAAACCTAGTAGTGGTAGAAACACTGGTAAAGAAAAATAATGCAAACATAGCTGTTTTGAAATGAAAACTTAAGATGCTAGTGACAGAAGATCTTATGGCCAAGGAGAAAGAAGAAAATGAAACACAAAAGGTAGAATTGTGGAAATTGATCATTGAAAAAGCAGAGCAGATAAAGAAAATTGAGAATGAGATGGATAAAATGGTCAAAGAGAGACAGAAAGCAGTGAGAGAGGAAGTGAAGGAAGCAGCAAAGGAAGCAACCAAAGCCATGATCCAATTACAAGCAGTCCCTCTTACAGTGATTCCAGCATCTACAAAAACAACAAGTACACCAGGTGAAGGCACTGAGCAGTTAGCTAAAGCTATGGAGACCATGTCTTTACATACAACAGAAATTAAAAAGCTGCAAGATCAAGTCAGTGACCTACAAGATCATACTAAAACGAAAGATTCAGCACATGCCACAGAGTTGCAGATCAACAAAAAGTTAAATGAAGGTTTGCTAAAATCCCTTCAGGAGTCCTCAATTGGAAGCATGGTAGGAAGTCTTAAACAAATGATTTTGTTGGATATAATTGAATCTATGAATGATATATGGCCATCAATTCAAATAATTTTTGAACAGAGGGATTTAATTGATTTAGTGAAATTTTCCATTGAAAAAGAAAATGATCAACTTGGGGATAAGCCTTGAACTGCCAACAATATCATCAAACTCCTAAATTCTAAAAGTAGTCATGAATTGGAAAAACTGCAAGTAGAAAACATAAAAGCCACCATAATTGAGGTAAAAAAGGTGTTGAACAATAAGAGTATAGTTACACAGCTATAAGAAATATGTCATGAACTAAAGATAATAGTAAGTAGATTTTTCAATAGGATTGAGCCAGTGAACAAAAAGGGTTTGCCTTCATTATTTGTTATCAATGATAAGTTGATGCCTAGGACAGATTATGTCATAAATATCATAGGGATTTCAAAGGATACATCCAAGCATACCAATGTGAAAAACACCATGACAGGGAAAGAATTTTATGAAGTTATCTGTAATGATGTCTTCATACATCAGTAAATTAGGCACATATTTCAGTTGAGGCCAATATTTTTTAAGTACACTGAGACTAATGAAGTCTACAGAAAGTTGAACAAAACTAATATTCTGACTCAAAAGGAATGGGAAAATTTATGTGTACTACAGGGAGGATTACAACTCAGCACGATGACAAAACATGAAGCTCAGTGAATTATATACATCAGTAGATCCAGTGTATCAGAACAGCTGAGAAGTATCAAATTTTCCAGCACAACAGATCACTGCAGCACTGAATAACGACTTTATAATGAATTTAGACATCTGTTAAAAAAGGTGTTACACTGAATACTTGTTTTATAATGACTTTAGACATCTGTTAAAAAGGTCATTACAATGGGTCCATGCATGCTACACACATGTCAAATTTTAGTTATTTTGTAATAATGAACAGATTGCCTTTTTTAAACGATAATCAGTTGCAAATAGTTTAAATATAGAATTTTATTCAGTATTAGGGGTTGGACCTTGGTTTTGTAAGAACTTTTTATTTGGAGCTTTTGTAATTTTGAAGCTCGAGCATTAATAAAAGATTAGTCTGCAAGGTTCATGTGTTGTGTTATCCTGGTGATGTTTTTCCTTTATCAGATTTAATGTTTTTCTACTGTCATATTTTTATGTGCATCGTTTAAAATTCTAATTGTAAAATAGGAAATTTAGATTAAGATTTACTATCCACAGTACCTTTATTCTAACTGTTCTTACAATTTTAATGTTTTATTTCTGATGTATGGTTTAAGAATTCTTAGTTTCTCTTAAATCATTACTGAAAACACTTTTCTCCATTTCATAATTTCACTCAGTTATAAAACACATGTATTAACAACTATCTTGCCTTGCATTTGTTCTGGAAATTGATGCATACACCCAGCCTATTTCGACTCCATAGCCCAATGGAAATTGTTTAAATAAATCCCTTAAATCCAACCACAACAAATCAAACAAAAACAACTCTCATAATTAATTTAACTAGCCTAATATCAAAAACCTTAAAACAAATCTAAATCTTATATAGAGAGATCCCTCTCTGATTCTAGGAGGGCTAGATCCTAGGCTTCAAGTGGTTTTGATGTTTTTCTTTATAATTTAGTCTTGCCAATCTTATAAATTATAGAGCGATAACAATATGTAAAAACAAAAAGGAAAATAATACACACACCATACAATTCGTGAGTTCCGAAGAGTGCATATAAATATATTATATGCTCAAAAGAATACACTACTTAGTATACATGAGAACAACAACAGGGCACTCGGCCAATGTGCAATCAACCTACCCCCTTCTCATTTCTTCGCCTTTTATATATACACAAAGGAGTTATCTCAAAGCCTCCACAAAAGTGCAATTCTGTTTTAGAGACTTTATTACAATCCTCTACATATAGTAGAGCTTATTTTAAACATAACAAAAAAGTAGGCTAAAATACAAAAGAAGATAAATCATGACAGTATAGAGCTCGAAATGGTTGAGTTGAGGTGGTTGGGTGCTCCTCGTTCTCTGGAAACCTACCTCCACAAAAGGTGCAACTGCCAACTGAAAAGGACACCTGGACCTTTATCCACAAAAGTGTAGAAGTAATAAACTAAAATTACATATGGAAGATAACTTGACATGATGATACTTGGACAAAGACCATTACCATTGAGGTTGCATTCACTTTACCATCATTTAGTCTCATTATTTTGAAAACAAAACAAAAAAGAAACCATTTCTCCTCCTTATACAAAATCCGAAAATAATAGCTACTTTTATGAAAGGGGCAGCTACATCTAAAAATACTGTGTATAAGCCAAAAATGACATGATTCTTTATATTTTCATGGTTTTGTACATTCAATCATTAGAGATCTAGTATAGAATAAAAAATCCTGATAGCTTCTGCCTTCATGACCCTCTTCTTTAGCTTTCTTTTCTATACTTTTTTTTTTTGCTGAATCTTCTTCTTCCTTGGTTCATTCTATGGGATTTCATTTATGTTTATTATTTCATCCCTTAGAGAAGGGTTGGCTATGATTTTGTTTTCTAGTATGAGCTTATTCTTTGGTCTGGTGTGAGGCCTTTGAATGTATAGGTTTGGAAAGTATAAAGGCCTCTTTCTCCCATGTATAACTCTTCTTGGTTGTCCTTATTCAAAATTTGACTCACTGAACTCTGTGTCACTTCTATCCTCCTAAAAAGATGAATATGCGTGGATTATAGCTTTCTTCTTCCCTTTGGATGAAGAAATAATAAATGAGTAAAGTTGGTCTATAGTTTTTTCTTCTGCTGTAGTGGTCTCTGAAACTTTTCTTTTCCCCTTAGCTGATGTTTTGAGAGAGGAAAAGACTTGTGCCAGTGTTGGCTCCTCTGCTTATGGAACTGTGGATTTTCATGGTGATCAACGAAATTGGTATTGGCTGGTTATGAACAGTTCACCTTACCACCCTTACCCATTTTGTTAATAGATAATTAAACCAATGTACACCTGTAAAACATGGAACAACAACCTTCCACGAAGCCCTAATTGTTGGCACTCAGTAACAAACTATTTTGCTGGAGGATAAAAATAGTTTGATGTGGCTTTTACGAAGGCAAATGGAAACATAGCTCTGCATGCCCTAAATCATGGAGAGAGGGGGTGACACAAAATCAAATGATTTAAATTTTTGGTGGCAATTCATTTCATCGATCCCTTCACTCAAATGAAGTATTAACTATTAGCTATTCTTACCTCATCCTTGATATATTTCACTTTAATGAGCGGCCTTAGATTTGACTAGCCTTAGAAAATAAAATATCCAAATCCTTTTAATAAATCTTCCAATTAGAAATAGCCACCTTTCATCAAGGTAATACCTCTTATTTTAGTAGACCTTCAATATTCAAAGAGAAGTATCTTTTCACCTTAGTAATGCCTCTTTTATCTCCTTGTACGAATTTTGCAGGAAATAGTTACTTATTGGGTTGCTAACTCTTTTTAATAAATCCTCCAATTAGAAATAGCCACCTTTCATCAAGGTAATACCTCTTGTTTTAGCAGACCTTCAATATTCAAAGAGCAGTATCTTTTCACCTGAGTAATGCCTCTTTTATCTCCTTGTATGAATTTTTCAAGAAATATCTGCTTACTGGGTTTTCTTGTAAAACCATATTTTCTAAAGAAAATAGTTGCCTTTCTAGGAAAAGTACCCATTCCTGTGTTATTCCTAAAACAACTGATGAATCTAAATTCATGTTCTTTAACCTTGGATAGAAATATCATGGTGAATGAATAAGACCTCTCAAGCTAAACCAATGACCTTAACTACTCAAAGCAGTTAAAATACTTATTAAAAGAGAATTTACCCTAATAACTCTACGACACACACAAACTATTGGACTCAAATTTATTTTGGATTTTGGGTAAAAAGTGATAAAAAATAATACATTTTAACCCTTCAGGGCCTTCAACCATAGGTTAGGAGACAAGAGAGGATCAAAGACACAACTTACAATGATGACCTAAATTTGAATTTTTTTTGAAAAATTGCAGTGCTAATAGTGGCTCCTATTGGGGATGATGTCCTCCCTGTGAGGCTTCAAGGATCGTAGTTCTAGCACCTTGTTCAAACCTTATTTCTCCAACCAACAATTCTTCTCATTAACTCAAAAAGACCAGCATGCCTTGCCATTAGGTAATGGAGTCATAAGCTATATTTCAATCTTCTGCAACTTATTTCAACATGACTGAAATACGAAAATCAAACTACAATCCAAACCTGAAAAGAAATGCTCGAGTGGTGAGCTTATTCATCCTCCTACTTCTAATCAGCTAAAAAATTTCCTAATCAAGTATAAATTTATTTCCAATGCAACAATAAAATCATTTTTCCAGTAAAGAGAAACTCTTGCATGTAACTATTTGAAAAGACCCATAAGGGATATACTATATGCAGCAAGAAATGAACTGGAAACCTTCACTTACTGCTATAAACCGTGTGTGTCATTTCAACTGTTGCTATATTAGAGACCCCTGCTGAAAATGAATCCATCCAATTAGCAACCAGATCATGAAACATATGAGAATGTCTAGCTGATCGAAAAGACCATGACATTGTTGTTTAAAATATGCTATGTCAATAAAACTGGGTTTTTCTTGTCATCCTTACAACAACTATTTAAATACATATGTTTCATTATATTTAAGGGAAAAAAAACCTTATTTAAGTTGGTGATTAATTTCTTGGGCAAAAAACTCATTAGAGGCACTTAAACCAACATAACTAAATGGCAGCAATATATCAGGCTCCAAAGGAAGAACATCATTCTCATCAGATTCTTCATCCTGAGTACTAGGAAGAATTGGATCTATATGAATATAATATGGATCCATACCTTTTTCAAACTCTTCATAAATGTTTTCCATAACACTTCTAGAAGAATCTAATTTATCATTCTGAACATAACACTCAATTTTTTCACAACAGTTATCAAGCAACAACTCAGATGAATATAGTCCTTTATAATAATGATGAAACATTTCATGAATTCCCTTAAAGAATAAATAGTACTAGGAGGTAAGTACCCGAACCATTTGTGCGCATCTCCATTAGGTAAAACACAAATATTTTCATGAGGAAATCTTCATGAAACACATCCAGCAAGTGCATAAGCTTATGAAATGAAATCAGGTACTTAGCAGGATGTTCATCTTCATCTCCTCAAAATCTTAAAATACGATGTTGCCTTTCATCTATAAAAGGCACCGGATTAGGAAAACCATGAATTTCCAAAAAATTTAAAGGAGAAAACCTTTGAGCTAAGATAGAAGCAAAGGATTTCGACATTCTAAAACTATGGAGCCACCACTAGATTCTTTTTCATGGAGTCGCCAAGTGAAGGATCACAATCTTCTTCAAGTCTCCAATTCTCGTTCACCATCAATAATTGATCATAAAAAATAAAACAAAAAACTCGGGAGAATACTTCGTTTCAAGGCCTTTTTCTCCCGGCAGATGCACCAAAAGATGTTAGCGTTGGAATCAACACTTGGATTGTGACAAGCATCTGACCAGACACATATTAAGGTCAAGGGATTTTCTTATAATTTTATTGAGGTTTTTGGAAAGTGGTTGAAACTCGCACACACTGAAAGGGGTTTTGAGTAGATAATAATTTCTCACACATATGAGGGCACTAGTGCATGATGTGGTAGAAAGGTTGGGTTTCTAGCTTGATGGTTAGAATAATTGAAGATAAATAGTGGATATGTAAAACAAAATCCTGCTGCTAAGAGGAAAGGGTGACACAAATTCTAGATCTAAAATGTATATCGAAAGAATGATTTTAAAATACTCACAAGAATCTCACTCTACATTTAAGAATACCATTACAAGGAATGCTTCCAACTAACATGACCTCATGAATTAGGAATTCTTGATAAATCAAGACTGACAAAAACATATTAATCATGCATGCTAGATCAAAAGACTTATAAGAACACGAAACAGGATTTAATTCAACCTCAAGGAATGCTTATGAACAATATTTAATTCATATTGACTCAGAAAATATTGAAACGAGACTTAAGAAAATATATCAATATGTCTAAGAGGTTCACAAGGATAATAAAAGCATGAGATAGAGCTTTTATGATAAATATGGAAAGATAGATAAGGTATGTAAAAAAAAAAGGAAAACAATACATACACCATATAGTTCGTGAGTTCCCAAGAGTGCATCTGGATATATTATATGCTCAAAAGAATACACTACTCATAATACATGAGAACAAAATTAGGGCACTCGGCCACTGTGCAATCAACCAACCCAATTTTCATTGCTTTACCCTATAATATACAAAAAGGAGTTGTATTAAAGCCTCCACAAAAAGTGCAATTCTATTTTAGAGACTTTATTACAATCCTCTACATATAGTAGAGCTTATTTTAAACATAACAGAAAAGTATGCTGAAATAAAAAAGAAGATAAATCATGATAGTATGGAGCTTGAAATGGCTGAGTTGAGATGGTTGGGTGCTCCTCGTTCTCTGGAAAACTGCCTCCACAAAAAGTGCAACTACCATCTAAAAAGGACACCTGGACCTTTATCCACAAAAGTGTAGGAGTAATCAACTAAAAGGACATCTGGAAGATATCTTGACTGGATGATACTTGGTAAAAGACCATTACCATTGAGGTTGCATTCACTTTATCATCATTTATTGTCATTATTTTGAAAACAGAACCAAAAAGTAACCTTTTCTCCTCCTTATACAAAATCCGAAAATAATAGCTACTTTTCTGAAAAGGGTAGCTATATCTAAAAATACCGTGTATACGCCAAAAATGACATGATTCTTTAGATTTTCATGGTTTTGTAAATTCGATCATCAGAGATCTAGTATGGAAGCAAAGTCCTGATAGCTTCTACCTTAGTGACCCTTTTGTTTGGATTTCTTTTCTGTACTTGCTTTTTCTGCTGAATCTTCTTCTTCCTTGGTTCCTTCTCTGGGCTTTCATATATGTTTATTATTTCATCCCTGAGGGAAGGGTTGGATATGAGTTTTCTTGCTAGTCTGAGCTTCTTCTTTGGTCTGGTGTGAGGCCTTTGAATGTATGTGTTTGGAATGTATAAAGGCCTCTTTCTCCCATGTATAACTTTTCTTGGCTGTCCTTCTTCTAACTTTGACTCAGTGAACTTTTTTTCACTTATATCCTCCTCCAAAGATGAATATGAGTGGATTATAGCTTTCTTCTTCCATTTGGTTGAAGAACTAATAGATGAGTAAATCTGGGCTATAGTTAGTTCCTTTGCTGTAGTGGTCTCTGAAACTTTTCTTTTCCCCTTAGCTGATGTTTCACTAGTAAATTTGGCCCAATTTCCGATGGCCAATTTTTCGGTTTTCTGACACCTAGTCGTCGCAAGAGCGACAGTATGAGGCATTTCAAAGCATGGCTAGCCATAACGTCGGCCTTCCGACACTTCCATAAAGTGTCGGTATTGCGACACTTGTTTCGACGTTTTGCAGAAACGTCGCAATACCGACGCTTCTAAAGTGTCACAATACCAACGATCGTAAAGTGTCGGAAGATCGACGCTATGGCTAACGATGCTTCTAAAGTTTCACAATACCGACGCTCGTATAGTGTCGGAAGACTGATGTTATGGATAACCATGCTTTGAAGTGTCGCAGTACCAACATTGAGGAGAACTCGCTCTTCCAACGCTAGTGGTGTCGCTCTTCCGACGTTTGGAAACATCGCTTTTCCGCGTTTGGGAATGTCGCTCTTCTGACGTTGGAAAACGTCGCTTTTCCGACGTCATAGTAATTTTTTTTTTTAAATGTAACATCGGTCTTCCGACGCTTACTATGTGTCGGTCTTCTGATGCACGACTTAAAATAATTAAAAAAAATGAATGCGACCAATCGTAAAAAATGAATATAGATCTGAAATAGTTGCAGGTCTAAAGTTTCTTGCACATGGGTCAAAATTACAGGCTTCCACAGAGTGAATTTTGTTGGTCACAGAGTCGAGTTGTAGACTACAAGAGGAGTCAAATTCAAGATTTTACTTAGGCCTAATTAGAGGCTTGTTGAAGGCTGAGTTACAAACTTCAAAAGAGTTGAATTATGAAATTTTTACAGAACTCAAACCTTACCCACAAATCCAAAATAAATTCATTTTCCAGACTCCATAAATTAATTGATTCAAATATTCTTCAGAGATGTCTTATTCTTGCTATGCATTAGAACCCGATTGTTAATTGGCTGCAGAGGAGTAGTAGTCTAATGCAGTAAATGCCAAGGGAACAATTTACCAGCTACTGAAGCCATACTGAACTGTTATATTAATGAAGCCATACACTGAACTGTTTTACTAATGAACTGTAATGCCACATAACTGTGACTGTGATGCCATGTATATTGTAATGTTGTGATGCCACATATACCATTGTAATGTTAATGAAGCTATATAAATATCCAACTGTGTTAATATACATACAACTATGATGCCGCCAGACATGCAATTGTGCTAAGGTCAACCATACTATTGTGTGCCAAGACCCATACCAGAGTGCAGAGATTAACTATACATCAGAGTGCTGAGACCATCATATTACTATACTGAGCTGAGATCAATTACATACTTTACTGTAGCAAGAAATTCTATATATTGAATTGAAATGAATCAATACATACTCTGTACTGAAGCAATATTATACATCCACTGAAGTGAGACAATACATTGTGAATACAATTATGCCAATGATACTATGCATTCAATTGTGAATCGATGCCAAATGATGTCGTATATACACTGTTGTTCAAGACTTTGTTCAGATATTTATTTATAATAATTGGAGTGAGTTCATAACTTAGAGGTGTTGAGATCACTGTGATAGCGCCGAGAATTTTGTACATATGCCACTGCCAAGAATGAGAATCACATACAAGACTAACCATAGAGATGCGAGACTATGATCATAAAATAGAGATGTAAGACTGAGAGTGTATAGTCTGGTATCATGAGCAAGAGAAATAAACGAGCTAGCCCTGATAAATAGTCTGGTATCATGAGACTAAGAGCGTATAGTCATGGTATCATGAGCCAACCCTAGATTTGAAAATATTGCTCTTCAGCTCTAATAATCGCTGCCCACTACTCGCCTTAACTGCAATTCACAATCTATAAAATGTTTTAATTGTTGTGTTCATATGCCTTCGTGACTTTGATGTGGGAGGCTTCTACTGTCATCCTTCGCTACAATCTCACTATTATGCTATGCTTGCTCAACAACCTTGATCCAGGTTCTGAAATGTTTCTCTTTTTATTTGAACGAGACTCCTCTATCATCCAAGTGCACGATGATGCAAACAAAGTTATGCACAAATCCAGTATTTTCAATTATCTCAGCACAACTACGTACCCATCCAAAATAGACGCTCAGTAAAATAATTCAAAAGTAGACAATTTTTATTTGATATTCAAATATATCATCGTAGAGATTAATTGCAACAACCAATGCAACATCTGGTTCAAGTTGCATAGCTGCTACAACTGATGCAGGGCCCTGTGGTTCACAGTGTAGAGGCCTGTGGTTCAAGTTGCACAGTTTCTCCCAGCAATGCAAAGGACTATGGATCAAGTTTTGCAACTTCTCCCACCATTACAGGGACATGTGGATCAAGTTGTGCAACTTCTACCACCAATTCAGGGGCCTTTGGATCAAGTTTCCCGACTTCTACCACAGATGCAGGGGCCAATGGATCAAGTTGCACTGCTTCTACTGCTGATGCAGGGGCCTGTGGTTCACTTTTTATAACTTATATGGATTCTCAAACCACTTCAGGGACTTGTGGATCAAGTTTCACAACTTTTACTACCAATGTAGGGACCTGTGGATCAAGTTGTGCAGCTTCTACCATGGATGCAGGGTTCTGTGAATCAAGTTGCCCAACTTCTATCACAGTGTTGAAGCCTCGAAAATCACTGCTACAACATTGGGGGATAACCACTCGGTCCAGACCTTAATACAACTCCTTTTCCTTTTATGATAGTGGCTTCAACTGGTTTAACTAGGTCTAGTTACCTTTTCCCTATCGCTATTGGTTTATGATATATATATTTAACTACCAATAGATAGGGATATCATATCGATTCTTCTTGCTGATCAGTCAAGAGAATGACCCTTAAGCTGATTTAGGATCAGCCAAACCACAACTAAGATTTTTCCTCTTTGAGAAGAGGTCTTAAAATAATGTAGAAATTAATCTAAATGTAAACTTATTCTATAATGCAAGCAAAAGAAACTAATCTAAATCCTATCTCAATTAGGTAGATGAAAATATAACCCAAATAAGAGAAAGATAATTAAATAATGAGGATTTAAATATGTCTTGCTTTTAATTAATGTCAAACCAACGAAGAAATTAAATTAACTCACATTTGGGAATACTAAAACACATTCTATTGAGACCATTTGACTGAAATAATAAATTAACAACACTCCGGAAGAAATTCACGAAAATGATATTGATTAACAAATCAATTAAGCCAATAATTAAACAATAATATGTGGAAGAAATTCACAACACATTACTATTTAATAAATCAGTTTTATAAGACAGATTGCTAAGTAATGGTTACTTAGAAATTAGAGTGTAATTCATAAGAGCAGAGGTACACAACAATTTGAGACAAATTATCCATACCAACAGAAATGCCAAAACATGAATAAAATGAAACAACAATTTTATTAACATGAAAATGAAACTTCTATTTGATATAGAAATGCCAAAAATACTAGTTAATTGAGTCTTCTTTTCTGATCCTCGTCTCTAACAGTACTTTACATTACGTGAATTTCTGCTTTCAAGACTAGAGATGCAGAAATGCAAAATCTGCTCATTATGCATAATTCAAGACATAAAGAAAAACCCTCAATAATGTTCATATCTGAAATTTTCTCCCCTCCCCTTATACAAATCTAAATTCCTATTACAGAAATGCTTTTAGAAGTCTGGAATTGTAGAGGAGAGCCGCCCTCTTCACATTTTGCAATCTGCAAATTTATAATCTTTCCAAAACTATTTTAAGAAGAGAATTTGTTGAAGAAAAATATGCCCAATACCATTTTAATTGCTCAAAAATTCTAGTCTTTAATTCCTAGAGTCTTTTCATTGATTGAAATATTTTTCCTCAATATCCCTTCTATTGTTTTTCCTGCAAAAAGAAATTAAAATGAATTAAGATGCAACAATAAAATCGAAATATCATTTCTAGCATTAAAACGAATCCAATCAATTTCTATTTAAACAAATAAAAAGAAAATTTGAGCTTCCTATTGATGCTAATAATGATTTTAATTAACCAAGGATATTATTGATGCATGAATCTGCAATTAGAAGAGGCTGGACAAATGAAAATGAAGAAAACAAAACTCAGAAAATTGATTTTATTTTAGAAATTCGGAGCTTGATCTTCTGCCTAACTTTTGACTCAATAAATGATCAAATTTGTTAGTGAAACCTCCTTAGAAATGTTCTCCTTGATTTTCTCTTTCCAATGAGCTGTCCTGAGCCTCATTTGGCCAAGTAAAACTCAATCTATGAGCCTGCAAAGTTGATAAGTCAAATCTGAAATAAATCTGGAAATTCTGTTGCTTAGGCTAAAAAAATCAAAATTTTAAATTAAATTCTAATCCTAAATTATATTATGATATTTAATTAATTAATTCTAATTAATTTCAATTATATTATTCATCTAATTTAGTTATAATCTAATTCTAAATTAAGTTTTAATTATCTATTAATTAATTATAATTACATTATTAATTATTAATTATAAACTATTTGTTAATAAACTATTTATTAATTAATGTCAATATAATTAACTATTTATAAACAAATTAATCTAATTAATAATTAATTATATTAAATTAATTATATTTTAAATATTAATTAATTTAATTAATTTAAAATTAATTAATTTAAATATTTAATATTAAATCTAAAATTAACCAAAATAAAATTTATTAACTTAACACTAACATAAATGAATTTATTAATTTATCATTCTATTAAAATTAAAACTATCCTAATTATTACCCCACTAACCTACTACCAATCTACTAACTAATATTAATATTACACCTATGATAAAACTAACTCAATACTAACCAATATAACTACTAACGTCACTAACTTAAATAATTAGACTATTAAACCAACACTACCACTAATGTATGATTTAACACCATCGTATGAAATGAATGCGATTCAATCGTCTCGGATAAAATAAAAGTGACTTAATCACATCGAGAGTGTTACAAATGCGATTCATAACTCATCCCATCGGAATGAGTTGAATGCGACTCATCGCATCAGAGTTATTCAAGTCATCGTATGTAATGTGTTCGTTGGAGTTTTTAAACTTTCGATGCGATGAATTTATTTATTTTTTGTTTTTTATATATAATTTTTATATTATATTAAATTTTAATTTAATTAATTAATTATATAGCAATTAATTTAATTAATTTAAAATTTAACATTAAAAATTGGTTTATTTTATTTGGTTTATTTTATTTTATTTTTGTTTCATTTTAATGATGTTAAATTAGATTATGAATTTATCTAAGATGATGATTTTCCTATCTAAATTATAGCTACTTTGTCATTTATGATTTTCCGGATTTTTTGAGTTTAGATTTATTTTGAAAATTAGAGTAAATTATCGAAATCCCAATGCTTTGTTATTTGGCTGAATAAAAAAAATGAAAAATATTAGTCATAACTAACTACGGGTTAATATTTTAAACTAAATGCATTATTGAACTAATTTAATTACAAAAATGGAATATTGTACATTTTACGCATTTTTAATTCAGGCGACATAATTGATTAGACTTCAAAGGAGTGCTATTTACAAGCCGGTTGACCAAATGAGACGAAACAAGTGTCAACATGAAGCTTATAAAAAATCGATTTCATCCGAGCAATCAAAACAAGAATCTAAATAAAATGAAAAATTAACAAAATTGTAAGATAATTGACTCAATAAAAATCCTAAAAGGTGTTTAGCCAAAAAATTTATAGAAAGGGTCTCCATTATTTGATGTGAACAAGTTTATAATGGGGGTTTGTTGTACCGTACAACAATTGGCGATTTACTGGAAGAAACAGTTATCTATGTTTGATATAAATGGAATTTTGTCAAAATTAAAGTAAAAATAATTAAAAAAGAGAAAATTATTTTTTGGAATGCTTGACTCGGTTCGTGAATCTAAATAAAATCAATAAGCATCTAACTGTAATTTTCTTGAAATTCCTCATAAATTAAAATATTTCATTACTCTATATCAGTATTTAATTATTTGTAAAGATAAAGCAAGGGTCACTTTACAGCTTAGCTTTTAAAATGTACTCATTTGTCACAGGTAGAGCCATTGCTACCAACAAACATCTATAGTCTCGGCAGGGTTACCTTTTAACCATCAATGATTCAGAATCCCATCTATTTAAGAATTATTGACCTAGAGATAAATCCATTTATATATGTTTATTTTATTTTATTTTATTTTTTATTTTTTTTAAAATTAATTCTTAAAATCCATTGTCCTGGTTTGATAGCCAGATAATTGACAATGCCATTCACCGGTTATAATAGGACTAAACAAGATGGCTTGTGATGAGACCCCTTGTCTTACAATTGTTTGCAATTATAAGCCATTACCCTGGTTTGTTTAGCAGTGTTGGTAATGTCAGCCTATTTTTCCCCTATGATCATGGTAAGTAGGCTTGTGATGAGACCTATTATTTTTTAAGTTTTAAAAGTATTTTTGGATTACATTCTAGAAAAATAAAACTCTTTTAAATAGGGAGAATCATTAACTCTTTAAGAGTTCAAAATGACAATTTCAGAGTTAAAAGTGCTTTGCTGTAAAGTGTCTTTACTTCGTTAAAAATAACTTTTCTTGACTGATTATAGAATTTTGAAAGATCTTAAAAAAATACTGAAATCTCAAAATAATTACAATTTTGATGAAAAAGAAATTTCTCAGATCTCATGATACTTCGTCAACTTTTCTTGTTTTGTAATCTCTTCCTTAAGTATGTCTACCTTTATAATAAGAAAAACAAATTTTGCTAAGAGATTTAAGAAAAAGCTAATAGGAGACTATTAACAATTTTTCCTATGTATGCCAACCATTGTTAGGTAACAAAAAAGGCCTTCCATAGAAATCATGGCAAAGTCACCAAAATAAAACTGAAAACCAAAGGAAAATAATTCTTAAGCTAAAGTGAGAAGAGAAATCAGCAAACAAAAATAAAAATGAATCAATTAAAAAGTGGTTTGAAATACAAACTCTAACAAGAATGTTTATACCAATTTCTCAACAACATGAAGTAAAAGAAAATAATCATGTAATCATTCCTTCTTATGTCGAGATCCAGAAAACTTATACCTTGCAGGGTTGTAAGTGTTTTAGGGTGTAGATAGCAGTGATCATAAAATGCAGCCATAATGAAAAAATTTCTATCTGATGTCAATCTTCTTGTTTCAAAACATTATCTTAATCATTTTTTAATAAAAAGAATTCTTTAAAGAAACAGATTAAAGGTTCAGAAACTTCCTAGTGTAGTTGTTGCAATGAATATTATCGCTGCTTCTTGAAAATAAAACCAGGAGAAGAGCATAGGGCTTTCAAAATATGATCTGGCAGATGATTGAAAGCTTTTATGAAGAGCTGCAAAACAGATTCAAATATCAACATAATTAAAAAAAAAAAAAACTGAAACTAAAGTAATGAAATGGAAATTAATGAAAGTGGGTACACGAGTCTTACAATTGGATAATTGCATTTGATTTTACCTGAAGGTATCAATTTCTCCAATAATAGTTGAATTCTTCTTTTAGTTGACAATAAAAAATATGAAGAAGGAAAACTAACCAAAATCCTTTAACCCAAAATCATTATTTATTTAAACTAAAGCAAGCAGTAAAATGTAAAAAACAAAATTCTTTGTGTTCGAGGGAATTGCAAATAAAAAAAAATGCATCAGAAATGAGATTGAGAATTTGCAGTGATGAATGTTCTCAAAATATTATAAGTTTTATACAAATTCCATGATTTTATAAATTGTTCAGATTTAAGACCAAAATTAAGATAATGAAATTTAAAATAGAGAGGTCTTTGAATTTCAAATTTAATTATGGAATTTAGTTAAAACTTGAAATATATGAAAAATCAAAATGATTTGAATATGCTGCAAATTGTTATCAATTTCTTTAGTATTATAGGGATTACCAAAGATTGTTTTTACGTCAATGCAATGGATATAATAATTGGTGATGAGCGAAGAGCGAAAAGAAATGAAAAATCAGCGATTAGTAAAAAGCGATGAGCGATGAGCATTCAACGATTAATAAAAAGAGGTAGCGATAAGCAATTGGTGATGAATTATCGCATCACAAATTTTAAAATGAGCACACAAGGATGTATTCAATTTTCCTCACGATTTGCGATTTGCGATTGGACTTATCGCATCGGAGGTCTTTTTAAAATTAATCCTTGACTAATTTAAAAATTTGCGATTGGATTAGAACTTTATCGCATCGAAGTTTTTGCAAATAGATATATCAAAATGAGGTCTCTCCGATTTGTGATTGCCGATTGGGTTCATCGCATCGAAACTTTCGAAATTAATGAATCAACTGTGATAGAACTCTGTTGTAATGCGATTGCGATTAGACTTCATCACATCGGAAATTTTTAAAAGTTGACCTTTTAACCAATTGTGATATGACTTTACCAGTTCACGATTGCGATCAAGTTTTTATCGCGTCAGAGTTTTTTTGAATGAAAGAATTAACCTTATGCCTAATGCGATACATGCGTTTGTGATTTAATCTATCGCATCAGAATTTTTGTGATGAAAAACAAACTTTTAAATTTATTCCAATGTGATATGTGATTTGGTAAAAGATTGTATGAGGTAACACATCAGAGGTCTCACATCAAAAATATGAAAATCAAATTGAAATTTTTCTAATATGAATCTTGCGATACTGTTTTAAATTTCAATTGGGTTTTCTAAATGAATAAATGAAAGAAAAATTAAATAATGCTTCAAATCCTAATGAATCAAAAAATAAAATTTCCCTGAACCTATTTGCAAATTTGAAATGAGTTTGCTGCTTACTTCAAGTTTTGAAAACAAATGAAAACCTGCAAATAAAACAGAAAAATAATCAAGAATAAACTAAGGAAAAGAGAAACTAATAATAGATGAAAATTAACTTGTAAATGCGTACCTGGAAGAAAATTGTCTGTGGATTTTACCTTATGAATCTTCCAATTCTTCCTTTGATTTATCAAAGTTATAACTTTGTTCAAAATCATCTCTTATTTATTCTAAATCAGAGTGTGCAGTTAACCTAAATAAAATTTGTTTATTCATGTTCAGGAAATCTGAAACTCATAAAATTCACCAGAAATAAATATGAAAATAGGCTTCCCTTTGAATTGCAACAACAATATATTTCCTCTGCTCATTCTGAATTAACTTGAGAAAAATTTGTATTGTTATAGTGACTGTTTAATAATGCCTTTAGTAAATAAATATGATGTGTATTACAGCATCAGATAATAAACTAAAGATCAGGATGGGATAAAGCTACTATTTATGGAAAAATATCAACACAGATTTAAATGTATGCACACAGCAAAATGGACACCCTTAAGATCATTTTAAAAAATTTCGAAGAAAATAATATGAACTTCATGTGATTACAATGAAAGGTTAGACTGACTAATAATGATTAAATTGGACTTAAGCTTATAATAGACAGTCATAAATTTCATGAGATAATGAGACCATGAAGCTTTTATATTCTCAAAATATTTAACAAATAAATTTTAGAAGAAAATCATATAAGGATATTTCGAAAATAGAGAAAAGTGGGTTCGAGGTGATCAGTGCCAAGTGCAACTTCAATTGAATTTATTTAAGACATTATTCAAAATAGGCAGAGTAGAGATATTGCTCCAATAAATTTTGATTTAAAAAATGAGGAGTAAGAAATAGAATTTTTTTGATAAGAGGAAAATATTTCTTTGAATATGTATATGAAATTAGAAGGGCTGATTGCTCGTTTTATTTTTTTATCTGAAGAACTATTAAGAATAAATTAACTACATAAAACAAACTAACTAAATTAATCCTACTTCTATTCTAACCATATACATGAAAATGACTAGGTATAATCATATTTTCAGTGTAACCATTCTCTCATTTTAACTCCTGCATATATGTACAGTTCAAATGTTATTAACAAAAATACAAATATAACTGAACTAAGAAAATTAAATATGTAATCAGAATGTACAGTTATTATTAACAGCTTATTTACAATCTTCTTCTTTTTAAATATCTTTTCCAAATGAATTCCAATTGGATCATAAAAATATGGATGGATTTCCATTAATGATTGGAAAATGTTTAAAATAGGAGATGATAGGTCATATTGTGGATATGAGCTTTTAATTTGAAAGGCCTGAAAAAAATTGTTAGTGTTATATTTAAGTGTTAAACTATTAACAATTTTCCATGAAGGAAAACTTTCCAAACAATTTTCAAACGAGTTAATGAAAAGTGGATGGAAATCTGTCAAATAAGATGGAAAATCATCAATTGGATTAGATTGCTGGCCAGATTGTAGAAATACATTCTCTTTTTGACACTGCCTTCGGGAAAATAGAGGCTTTTGATAAAACATTAGCTTTGATTGAAATTGAAATATCAATATCTTTTGATATTCATGATTATAATATGAAACTTCATTTTCCCAATAAGGCAATGCATCCATTGAGTGTTCACTTTTAAAGTGCTCAATATGCTAGTGTAGAGTGTCAAAAATTTGAAAAATAAAATCACGAAACAAATCTAAATTTGAACAAAATAAATATGAAAGAAAAAATAAAATGAAATCCTTATTGGTACAATTAATGTTACAGCACAACTGGGATTGTTTTGAAATAATTTCTCTTTTACAAGGATTGGCGAGAATAATAGAATTTGAATAATTGTCAATTCCAACTTGTGAATTAGAAAGAAAATTATGATTATGAGTAGGAATGGGAATTTGATCATGATATGAATCATAAATCGGAATGTTTTCTTGAATGGTGAAATCATGAAGATAGTTTGCTGCTCCAAAATGAGGATTGGTTGGAATACTTTCTAAATTGAAATGTTCCTCATTCTCAGATGTTATTTGAATTTTATTATGAGGATACTATTGAGAAGAACAGAAATTAACATCCTTGATGTTAGAATAATTATCATAAATGACTTCACAATATTCTTTAGAATTCCCTTCGATCTCGTCTAATATATCAAAACAAGGAGGAATAAAAAATTCATGTTCATTAATGGCAAAAGAATGATCAATAATAGTTTCTCTATCTTGATAAAAAATTATTGGTAATTCATTTAGATCATCCTCTTTATTTTCTGAAATATCATTAATACCAAGAGGGGAGAAATTACCAACATTAAAAATATCAGGATAAAGGGAAAAATGAGAATCGGAAATAATGAATTCAAAAGTTTCTTTGTTCGAGAAATATTGTGTGCTCTGTTCTTTATAAATTTCAGATTCTAAATCATTCCTTTCTATACTCATACTTTCTTGAAGAAGGCCGCTTTGGTGCTCTGTTTTCATCATTTGTTCATCATGAAAAAATTCAGAAATTTGTACAGCAGTTTGCATTTTATTATTGACTTTGATTGTTGCTTGCACGTGTTGATTTGTGATCTGATTTTCTGAATTTAATGCAGAGTAATTTTTAGGTTTCAAGGAAGCTCTTTCTCCAAAATTTCTCCTATTGTCTTCTTGTATTTGGATAGAAATATTTTCCAAGCTTTGTGAGACCACTTCATCATAATTTATTTGCACATCCACATTGGAATCTTTATTTATGTTCGAAGGGGATGGAACAAAGCTTGAACTAATTTCATATGGATTGGGAATGGGAGGAAGAGAGAGAATATATTCAAACCAATCTAGTGATTCTTCTTCCGTAGGTTTATCTTCAATTTAAAATCTTAAACAACTTAAATGAAATCGAATATTAAAATCTCTAACAGACTCATTTTAAAATCTTCGTAGATATTCAATTTCATCACATACCTGTTCATAATCGTATCCGTCAAATTTACAAATGAAAAGTGTAACAAATTGATCCCAATTGTGAATTGAGGCAACCGGAAGATTTCTACACCAGTTTCTAGCTTTTGCCGCAAATGTGAGAGTAAAAATTCTGCATAAAATGCCTTCATCAATTCCTTGAAAATCATAATTTGAAACATTTTGAATAAATTGAAAGACATGATTAAAAGCAGAAGAATTTTTCTTACCACTAAACTTTACCCGAGACAAGAGTCTTACCACTTTGGGTGGAGTATTGGAAGATGCACATCTATGTATACAACTCCAAATTGGAAATTTAAGAGGAGCCATCATAAAAATAAATGTTAGAATTCAAATACTCCAAATTAAAACAAGCTTCAGTTCCTCCTTCTAGCACCAAAAATGTTGAAGCCTCGAAAATCGCTGCTACAACATTGGGGGATAACCACCTGGTCCGGACCTTAATACAACTCCTTTTCCGTTTATGATAGTGGCTCCGACTGGTTTAACTAGGTCCAGTTACCTTTTCCTATTTCTATTGGTTTATGATATATATTTAACTACCAATAGACAGAGATATTAGATCGATTCTTCTTGCTGATCAGGCAAGAGAATGACCCTTAAGCTGATTTAGGATTAGCCAAACCACAACTAAGATTTTGCCTCTTTGAGAAGAGGTCTTAAAAGAATGTAGAAATTAATCTAAATGCAAAATTATTCTATAATGCAAGAAAAAGAAACTAATCTAAATCCTATCTCAATAAGGTAGATGAAAATCTAACCCAACTAAGAGTAAGATAATTAAATAATGAGGATTAAATATGTCTGGCTTTTAATTAATGTCAAACCAATGAAGAAATTCAATTAACTCACATTTGTGAATATGAAAACACATTCTATTGAGACCATTTGACTGAAATAATAAATTAACAACACTCCGGAAGAAATTCACGAAAATGATATTGATTAACAAATCAGTTAAAGCAATAATTAAACAATAATATGTAGAAGAAATTCACACCACATTACTATTTAATAAATCAGTTTTATAAGACAAATTTCTAAGTAATAGTTACTCAGAAATCAGAGTGTAATTCATAAGAGCAGAGATACACAACAATTTGAGACAAATTATCCATATCAACAGAAATGCCAAAACATGAATAAAATGAAACAACAATTTTAGTAACATAAAAATGAAACTAGTATTTGATACAGAAATGCCAAAAATACTAGTTAATTGAGTTTGCTTCTTTGATCATGGTATCTAACAATACTTTACATTACTTGAATTTCTGCTTTCAAGACTAGAGCTGCAGAAATGATAACTCTGCTCATTATGCATAATTCAAGACATAAAGAAAAACCCTCAATAATGTTCAGATCTGAAATTTTCTCCCCTCCTCATATACAACTCTAAATTACTATTAGAGAAATGCTTTTAGAAGTCTGGAATTGCAGAGGAGAGCCGCCCTCTTCACATTTTGCAATCTGCAATTTATAATCTTTCCAAAACTATTTTGAGAAGAGAATTTGTTGAAGAAAAATCTGCCCAATCCCATTTTAATCGCTCAAAAATTTCAGTCTTTAATTGCTGGATTCTTTTCATTGATTGAAATATTTTTCTTCAATATCCCTTCTATTGTTTTTTCTGCAAAAAGAAATTAAAATGAATTAAGATGCAACAATAAAATCCAAATATTATTTCTACATTAAAACAAATCCAATCAATTTCTATTTAAATAAATAAAAAGAAAATTTGAGCTTCTTATTGATGCTAATAACGATTTTAATTAACCAAGGATATTATCGATGCATGAATATGCAATTAGAATAGGCTAGACAAATGAAAATGAAGAAAACAAAACTCAGAAAATTGATTTTATTTTAGAAATTCGGAGCTTGATCTTCTGCTTGATTTTTGACCCAATAAATGATCAAATCTGTTAGTGAAACCTCCTTAGAAATGTTCTCCTTGATTTTCTCTTTCCAATGAACCGTCTTGGGCCTCATTTGGCCAAGTAAAACTCAATCTATATGCCTCCAAAGTTGATAAGTCAAATCTGAAATAAATCTGGAAATTCTGTTGCTTAGGCTAAAAAAATCATAATTTTAAATTAAATTATAATCCTAAATTAGATTATGATAATTAATTAATTAATTCTAATTAATTGCAATTATATTATTCATCTAATTTAGTTATAATCTAATTTTAAATTAAGTTTTAATTATCTATTAATTAATTATAATTACATTATTAATTATTAATTATAAACTAATTATTAATAAACTATTTATTAACTAATGTTAATCTAATTACAAAATATAATTAACTATTTATAAACAAATTAATCTAATTAATAATTAATTTAATTTAATTAATTATATTTTAAATATTAATTAATTTAATTGATTATTTTAAATATTTAATATTAAGTCTAAAATTAACCAAACCAAAATTTATTAACTTAACACTAACATAAATGAATTTATTAAATGATCATTCTATTAAAATTAAAACTATCCTAATTAATACCCCACTAACCTACTACCAATCTACTAACTAATATTAATATTACACCTATGATAAAACTAACTCAATACTAACCAATATAACTACTAACGTCACTAACTTAAATACTTAGACTATTAAACCAACACTATCACTAATGTATGATTTAACACCATCGTATGAAATGAATGCGATTCAATCGCATCGGATAAAATAAAAGTGACTTAATTGCATCGAGAGTGTTACAAATGTGATTCATAACTCATCGCATCAGAGTTATTCAAGTCATCGTATGTAATGTGTTCGTCAGAGTTTTAAAAATTCCGATGCGATGAATTTATTTATTCTTTGTTTTTTATATATAATTTTTATATTATCTTAAATTTTAATTTAATTAATTAATTATATAGCAATTAATTTAATTAATTTAAAATTTAACATTAAAAATTGGTTTTTTTATTTTGTTTATTTTGGCTTCATTTTAATGATGTTAAATTAGATTATGAATTTATCTAAGATGATGATTTGCCTATCTAAATTACAGCTACTTTGTCATTTAGGATTTTTCGGATTTTTCGAGTTTAGATTTATTTTGAAAATTAGAGTAAATTATTGAAATCTCGATGCTTCGTTATTTGGCTGTATAAAAAAAATGAAAAATATTAGTCATAACTAACTACGGGTTAATATTTTAAACTAAATGCATTATTGAACGAATTTAATTACAAAAATGGAATATTGTACATTTTACGCATTTTTAATCCAGGCGACATAATTGATTAGACTTGAAAGGAGTGCTATATACAAACCAGTTGACCAAATGAGATGAAACAAGCGTCAACAGGAAGCTTATAAAAAATCGATTTCATCTGAACAATCAAAATAAGAATCTAAATAAAATGAAAAATTAACAAAATCGTAAGATAATTGACTCAATAAAAATCCTAAAAGGTGTTTAGCCAAAAATTTTATAGAAAGGGTCCCCATTATTAGATGTGAACAAGTTTATAATGGGGGGTTGTTGTACCGTACAACACACAGATGGAGGGGTCTGTGGATCAAGTTGCACAGCTTCTACTTCTGATTCAGTGGCATGTGGTTCAAGTAGTGCAGCTGTTGTGGCCGCTCCAACCATTGCAGGGACCTGTGGATCAAGTTTTGCAGCTTCTACCACCAATGCAGTGGCCTGTGGATGAAATAGCACAGCTTCTACCACCGATGCAGGGACTTGTGGATCAAGTTGCACAGCTTCTACAGTTGATAGAGGGGCTTGAGGATCAAGTTGTGTTTCTTCTAATGCTGATGCAAGTGCCTATGGTTCAAGTTATGCAGCTATTATGGCTGATGCATGGACATGCTCAACTTGTGCCTCTACCACTGATGCAGGGACTTGTGGATCAAGTTTCACATCTTCTACAACCGATAGAGCGGATTGTGGATCAAGTTGTGAAGCTTCTAATGCTGACGCAAGGGCTTGTGGTTCAAGTTGTGCAGTTGCTATGGCTGATGCATGGACATGTTCAACTTGTGCATCTACCACTGATGCAGGGGCTTGTGGTTCAAAATGTTCATCTCCTATTACTGATATAGCAACTTGTGGTTCAAAATTTGCATCTACCATTGTTGATGCAGGTGCTTGTGGTTCAAGTTCCCTATCTCCTACCCCTGATGCAGGGGCTTGTGGTTCAAGTTGAGAAACTAGTATAGCCAATATTGGGGGCTATAGTTCAAGTGCAGTAGCTTCTATGGCCGAAGCAGAAGCCTGTGGTTCAAGCTGATCATCTGCCTCAACCAATGGAGGAGCCTGTGGTTCAAGTTGAGCAGCTTCCATAGTCAATGTAGGGGCCTGTAGTTCAAATTCAGCGGCAGCCATAGCTGACGCAGGGATCTGTGGTTCAAGTTGAGCATCTGTTGCCGCTGATGTAGGGGCCTGTGAATCAAGTTGTCCAGCTGCTACAACTTTCACTTCCTTCTTGTCTACGGTCACACACCATTTCTGTTTCTTCTTTTTTGGCACCATATGCGCGTCCCTATGAACTGATAGATAACCATACAAAACTCTCTTTTGCTGGTTTGTTTCCTTGTCAAGTCTCACAAAATCAGGACCTTCTTCAAGTCCCTCGTATCCAAGTAAACCATTCCAGAAAGGATAAACTCTATCCCATTCATCTCGAGCATGAGCATTTTCTTTGAAGTGTTCATGAAGTCGCTTAGCTTCTTTCAACCCCTCATGGGTAGGCTGGTATTGTACTACTACTTGGCCTTTGTGGCCCTCCTTACCCCATGATGATTTTGCCTTCCCATATGTGTGCCCGATCTCTGCATAGAGTTATTTGCAGATATCAGTTTTCACATATTTTACACATGAATGCCAGCTTTCAAGTTTCAGCCTGGAAAATCATCTTTTTGAACCAAGGGAAGCACTTTAAAAACCAGTAAAAGTGGCTAGATGTTGACTTTGTAAAAAATAATTTCCACTAAAATATGCATATATAGATATAAAACACTGAGAAAAAAAAGTACTTTTGTTACAAGTAAAACTAAACTATGACCACCTTTTCAAAAATTAAGACTCAGACCAAAAATTTAATGGTATGAACCTAGACATAACTAGGCATCCTAAAAACATAGTTTTTCAAGATCCAAAGATATACATGTCTCATAAATTCCAAACAACAGATTCCTAAACCTGGAAAGCCCTCAAATGAAGAACAGAAATGGTAACTGGCAGCTAGCTATTTGATCATGATCTCATTTCTTACTTTCATCAACCTGAACACTCGCACAATGTTGAGATAGAGTTTTAGACCAGAGTGTGAATTATTGAAAAATGACTAGTAGTGATCCTAGTAATGAACAGATTGCCAACCATTCAATATATAAAGCTCAAACACTTGAATCGACCTATTAATAGAGTAGTGAATGATGGATTGTAGATTTCTGTGGTGTAGATTTTTAGAATCACAGCTCAAAATCTCCACAGTTCTCATTAAGTCTACGTTTCGGGTCTAAAACAAGACCCATCATCAGGACATTCTTGATGGGTCTTGGCAAATCAAAAATTAAGTAGATGTATGACTCCACAGGATAAAAGCCTTATATAATGATATATCCTAAATATAACATCACCATTGAAACAAGGCATGCACTAGTAGAGATGATTGCAGTACACTACATGGCTTTCTCTACTATTAACTAAAATTAAATATCTATCTTTAACCAGCTATTGCATTTCCTCATTTTTAGTATTTCATAATGTATAGTACCTATAAGAGTGTTATACCTTGTTGACATAGCTCAATAACACAGTTCACTACCTTTTGTGGAGAAAAAGAAGTTGGAAATTTGTGAAAACACACATCCACAAGATCTCTGAAAAGCTGATATACCAAACACTCTAAAAGTGCATCTCACATTTCAATATTCTTACAAACCTCTTTAATAAATACATTCATGTTGATCATTATTCTTTTTTTCACTATTCGTTTCCATAATCATTTCTGAGTTATGAAAAATATTCTTTAGCACTGAGACCTAAATCAGTAGAGAATAATACATCACATCATTCTGATTTAACTTAGAAGGCCTAACCTCATCTAGCACCCATCAAGCACAACTGAATATATATCATAACCATTAGTTTATAATATTGAAACAAGTTACAAAAACAAAACAAAAAAAGGAGCCATAGAGAACAAGATGACTGTAGAAGGAACCATACATCTTTGCAAATAAACATAGACTAAAATGGCACTCCTATCCATAGCTTGACTAAATCAATTGATTCAAAGAATATTTTTTGTAGATAAAATGTGAGATGCAAGATAGATGTTACTCTTACTGCTTTTCAATCTCTCTATAAAGTTGGGCTTATTTTACACATTTATTCTAGTTTTAGATGATATATTATTTGTTTGTTCCCCTCTAAAAAAACAACTTAGAAAATGACAAACACACTTACCACAAGTCCATGTGCTCTAAGAAAGTTGAAGGTTGCAAAGAAATCAAATTTGTTATAACCAAGATCCCCAATGAACCAAGATATGTTTATGGTAACTAGAACAATTCCATAAAGTTAGCTTAGAAATTGTCAAATAAGAGGGATGCAAACTGTTTCCATTGTTTTCTATTTAAGGGAGATTTTGGGAGATGTTTGGGGTAAGAGAAGCTTATACACAATGTAGCCATGCGAGAAATTTTAATCCAGTGACCAGGTGCTCAATTTTGTTTGCATGGTGTTCAAAGGTTTAGAGTTTATGATTTGACAATATAAGCAGTCCGAGAAAGATTCATGCATTTTTATTGATCTTGAATCTTGAACACCAAAAGACTGAATGAGATGGTATTGCAAACTACACTATTGAAGGATACAAGTGTTGATAGACATCTATAATCTGCAGGTGGAGTTCATCTGGATCAATCCTACCTTGATACATGTATAATTTGACTCTTGTCCCTTAATAACCACATTACTCAACTGTTTGAATCTTCATTTCAAAGAGTCGCAAGTCAGGGTTGGCATTAATAATGTCAAAATATGAAACAAAATTTTCCAACAGCCTGATTAAAAGTGCAGTAGTTCTTGGCATATAAACTCTTGGAAATGTGCGAAGTGGTAGTTAAACTATCCAAATCCAGTGCATATAAATCCTTGTCGTATGCTGAAACCTGTTTTGACTAATTCATAATGACAATCACTTGAAAGCATTTGGTGAATTTGAAGTAATCTGAAAGAGACATGGCCTTATGGCATCAATAAATCTGAAGAAACCAACTGTGAAAATCTTAGTCACTGTTTTGGAGAGATGATGGTTTGTATGAGTTCCCTTTGTGAATATTACAGGTGTGAACTACTATAATACTCCTTACTAATATATGTTAAGACTCAACATGGCTATAAATGAAGGAGATTTCTATGCATCAACATCAACATGTTTTCAAGTAGGAGTTGCCTAATTTAAATTGTAACAAACTTCTCTCTGGATGTCAAAATTTGCAGACACTGAAGATTACTCAGGTGATGCCATAAATTTCCACTGAATTCGTATGAGAATCTTAGATTTGTGACATAAATACTTTTGCTAATATATTAGCTTACTCCTTTTAATTTTGTGTCATTCAACTAATAAAAAATGTTTCAAGGAGTATAATGAAAACTAGATTATGTGTGAAGCATAAAATAATCATTGATGCTAGACTTGGAAGTTAAGAAGTATAATAAGAAGTAGATACACTTCTCTAAAGCATAATATCGTTTTTCTGAAGCATAAGACAATCATTGATTCTAGACTTGGAAGTTCGAATAAGATGAGATAAAACAACGAAAAAGGCATTCCATTACTTGCATGAAATATGAGTACCGCCTTTTACCAATAAGCTGGGAACAAGGTCTAGATTTTGACTGGCATCAATTCTTGCGAACTCAAATTTCACTAGAAACATGGCTTTTTGTATGATTCTTCAGCACATGGTTAAAAATTATAGTGCATCAAAATCTATATTGTTGGGAAAAATACATAAGTAATAAAAAATTCTCTTTACCAAGTTATTCGCTTCATCAAAAGCCTAATCTTCACATGTGACACTTTTGCTAGGGATAAATATCAAGTGGGTTGTGACATTTTAAAACTTGGTTCACGGTGAAGTGCCCAAAAGGCAAGTCTATCAAAGAATCTGTGACCTGTTTAATTTCATAGTAGCAGATGATTTGATATCATAATGGAGGTGCTCCAATTCAAGTAGTGTAGAAGAGGCAGGAGCCTACAAGGCAGATCCAAACTTTGGAGAAGAGCAAGGTAGATCCTGGGAAGAATGAAGAATTTGGGAATCCGAGATCTCTTCCAGAGGCCATGATACCAAAGTTTTGTCTATTTTGTACATCTTTCTCATCTACATCCAATATAGCCTTAAATGCCCACATAGATCACTGTCTATCAGGTGAGTCAAATGCTAAAAAATCTGGAACAAAATTTTCCAAGCCTAAAGTGAAGGTGAGAAAAAAATGATCAATCCTAGATATAATTGTTGCGGCACCTGTTTGCATGCTAAAGGATATGGATTATAGTAATAGCAAAGAGAAATTGACCACTAATGCACATCCATTTCCTTTGGATCAGCTCAATCTCAGAGACGCCACCAAGCAGAGGCAACATCAATGCACAAATCTCAACATTTAAAAATTAATGCAAAGATCTCGCGTAGTGGTAATGAATGTATTTCAAAAGAAACAAATAACAATGCACATTCTAAACCATTCAAATAACCAATGTAGCAAGGGTTTATATCTAATTAGATCCAATCCGTATATCGATGGAAAAAAATTAATATAATTACATTTTCCGCAGTAGAGGAAACTTTGTGAAAACAGAAAAGGAATTTAACCTTACTTGAGCTACGCTATAGTAATTGTGTTTCCCACGAACCGATCATCTAATCTTCCAGTTCTAGTAGTAGTGGAGTTCAACAATCAAAATGGTATCTGCAATCCAAGTTATCTCATCCCGGAGCCCCTCCAGTTGAAGAGCTCTGCCTGAGCTTTTTTTATAACATTTGTGGGCAGAGTCGCTGGCCATGCAACAAAATTGAACACACGACCTTCATCCTGCACTGGATATGAGAATATTGTTCATGGAGTTGCAGAAGATGGTGCCACATCTATGCATGTGATAGATAGGGTTTTTGCTGTGCATCCTCCCTCCTTCCCTGGACAAACCATTCAATCGAAGGGAAATGAAAGAGGGAAATGAATTAAAACTTTTGATATTTGAAATTTAAATTTTGAAGAGGGAAATGAATTAAAAATTTTGAATTAAAAAAGAGTAATAGCATACAAGTGTCGTTATTGTGATAGCCCCAAATCATCGCTATTGCAACAGATTCTTCCAAACGTCGCAATTGCGACACTTAGACAAAGTGTCACAATTGCGAAGTTTGGAAGAATATGTCGCAATAGTGACGCTTTTGACTTAAAAAAGAGTAATAGCATATAAGTGTCATTATTGCAACAGCCCCAAAGCATTGCTATTGCGACGAATTCTTCCAAACGTCGCAATTGCGACACGTAGACAAAGTGTCGCAATTGCGACGTTTGGAAGAATTCGTTGCAATAGCGACGCTTTGGGGCATATTGTCAGTATTGCGACGGATTCCTCCAGATGTCACAATTGAAACACTTTGTCTAAGTGTTGGTATTGCGACACTTGTCTCTAAACGTCGGTATAGTAATGGTTTCGGGCAGGATTTGAAAAAGTTGAAAAAATTTGGGGAAATTTTCGACATTTGGTCAAAAGTGTCGGAACCAAGTGTCGGAATTTCCGCCAAATGCACTAGTGTTTTGAGAGAGGAAAAGACTTATGCCAGTGTTGGATCCTCTATTGCTGCAACTATTTCTTTGCACGGTGATCAATGAAACGAGTATTGTTTGGTTCTGAACAGTTCACCTTACCACCCTTACCCATTATGTTATAAGCTAATTAAACCACTAATGTACACCTGTAAAACAAGGAACAAAAACCTTCCACAAAGCCCTAATTGTTGGCACTCAGTAAAAAAATGTTTTGCTGGAGGATAAAAAACTGTTTGTTGTAGCTTTCATGAGAGTAAATTTAAATAAAGTGCTGCATTCTCTAAATCACGGTGAGAGGGAGTGACAGGAAATAAAATGATTTAAATTTTTGGTGCCAAATCATTTCATTAAACCCTTCTTTCAAATGAATTATTAACTAATAGCTATCTCTACCTCATCCTTGATATATTTCACTATCAGATCTTTAATATTCAAAGAGCAGTATATTTTGACCTAAGTAATACCTCTTTTATCTCCTTGTATGAATTTTGCAGGAAATAGCCACTTACTGGGTTTTCTTGTAAAACTAGATTTTCTGAAGAAAATAACTGCCTTTCTAGGAAAAGTACCTATTCCCGTGTTATTCCTAAAACAACTGATGACTCTGGCATTTTTTTTTTTTAACCTTGGATAGAAATATCATGGTGAATGAATAAGACTTCTCAAGCTAAACCCATGACCTTAACTACTCAAAGAAGTTAAAAGACTTTTTAAAAGAGAATTTACCCTTATAACTCTATGACACAAAAAAACTATTGAACTCAAAATTATTTTGTATCTTGGTTAAAAAATGATAAAAAATAATAAATTTTAACCCCCCAAGGCCTTCAACCATAGGTTAGGAGACATGAGAGGAACAAAGACACAACTTACAATGATGACCAGACCTTGAAAATATTTTGAAAAATTGCAGTGCTAACAAGGGGAATTTTGAGGTCTAAAATGGACCTCCTAAGAAAAATGTACAACAAAAATAAAATTTATAAGAACCAATAGGATTCAAGATGATGATGTCAACCATGGGGGATGATTCACCATTTTTGAAGTAAAAAAGTAAAAATATTAAAAAATAATAAAAAATATAACTACTTTTTCAACTCGTATTTTCAACTTATCTCTCTAATTTTTCATTCAAATTTCGAGCAGAAGTGTAATCATTAGATGCAAAAAATAATTCCTCATCCAAGGAGTTCCCATGTTGCATACTTTCAATGCACCCTGCTACACGAAAAATGAGAAATACATGAAAAACGTGTTTACAATCACATTTTTCATGTATTTCGCAACTTTCATGTAGCAGTGTCTATTGAAAGTATGCAACATGGGTACTCCTTGGATGGGAAATCAAATTCTGCATCCAACGAGTGTTTACACTTGAAATTTGAGTAAACCCATGGGGAGATAAGTTGAAAATACGAGTTGAAAAAATAGTTTTTATTTTTTCCCTCTAAAATTTGATGATATAATCAAATATTATTTTATTATTTCCACTATTATTTTATAATTTCCTTAGGAGGCCCATTTTAGACCTTAAAATTCCCCTAATATGATGGTTTTTCACAAAGGATGAATAGGACAATCATGGAGCGTGAAAGGTACATGTGATTGCATACATGATTGCCCTTACAATTTTGCACAGATGTTGTAGATATTGTTGTTTATCTAATTAAAAAGGGGCCTTCAAGTTCCTTGGATGGTTGTATTATGGAGGAGGGATGGATAGGTAAAAAGGTAAATTATTCATTTCTAAAGACTTTAAATTATGAAGCATTTGTCAAAATTATTAAAGAAAAAATAATAAAGCTTGAGGCAAAATCAAAGAAGTGTAGCTTCATCGGATATGGTGTTAATGATTTTGGTTATCGCTTATATGATTATGAGAACCATAAAATCATCAGGAGTAGAGATGTCGTATACACTGAAATATTTTTGTACAAATATTAGCTGTAGGGAAATAAATAGGAAAAAGAAAACACCGAGTACATAGTGCCTGATCAATCACAGGAAAAGTAAATTCAAAGATACAAAGGAAATCATAATGATAAACAATAGAAACAACAACATCAAGCACTGCAAACTCATACTAGTGTTGTTAAAAGATCTGCTAGGTTAAGTAGACCCCCTGAATGATATCATCCTTCATTATATTTTGTATTGTCGATTGATTCTATTGAACCAAAAGGATATGAAGAAGCAATTTAGGTAGAAACTAGGAAGAAGTGGGAGCACGCCATGAAAGAAGAGATGGAATCCTTGGTACATAACCAGACTTGGGACTTATTCAGGTTTTCTACAGGTAAAACAACATTGCAAAATAAATGGGTTTACAAGTTTAATCATGAATATGGAGGAAAATAGATGTATAAGGCTAGACTTGTGGTGAAGGGGTCAAAACAAAATAAAGGTATAGACTTTGATGAAATATTTTCTCTTGTTGTTAAAATGACTTCAATCAAAACTATTTTAAGTCTAATGGTAGCAGAATAAATGCATCTTGAATACGGTTAGATGTAAATACAACCTCTCTCCATGGGGATTTGGAGGAAGATATATATATGTAGCAGCCACAAGGGTGTGAGATGAAAGGGTAGGAGAAATTAGTGTCGAACTTGAAGAAGAGATTTAATGGCTTAAAAAAGTCTCCAAGTGAGTGGTATCTAAAATTTGGCAGGTTTATGTTTTAACAAGGTAACACAAGATGTCGCTATGACCAATGTTTTTATCTTAAGAAACAAAATGATGGTAGTTATATTATATTGCTATTGTATGTAGATGAAATTCTTGTTGTAGGGTTTAGCATGCATGAAATAAATGTGCTCAAAGGGAAATTAGCTAATTCATTTGAAATGAAGAATTTGGGTGCGGCAAAGAAAATCCTTGGTATGAGAATACTAGAGACTAGAAAAATCACAAATTAACAATGTCTCAAAGTGAGTACGTAGAAAAGGTGTTGGAGAGTTTGAATATGTAGAATTCATGATAACCAGTCAATACACCTTTGGCTAGCCATTTAAAACTAAGTAAGGATATGTGTTCCAAGACCCAGGAAGAGATGGATTATATGTCTAAAGTTCCATACGCATCAGCAGTTGGAAGTTTAATGTATGCAATGGTGTGCACAAGGTCAGATATTGCACATGCAGTTGGATTTGTGAGAAATTATATGAAAAATCTAGGAAAAAGCATTGGATGACAATGAAATGCATTCTCAAGTGTTTGAGAGGTACCACTAATCAAGAATTATGTTTTTTAGTCTCAAACATTGTTTTACAGGGATATTTTAATGCAGATATGGAGGGTGATAGAGATAATATGAGGAGCACCACGAGTAATGTGTTTACTATAGGTGTTGGGTGCAAGAATTGCAGTTTAGAAAACTCCTTCAACACTTAATTTTCAACCGGAAGGTTTCATAGAACTTAGAGGCAAAGTACAGGAAATGACAGAAATGTTATGAACATTTCCTAGTTCTATTCCTACTTCTTTAATTACAATTTCACAGAATAAAAAAGAATTATCACACATAAAATAATACCAAATAAATTCTATTGTTGGAATATGAAAGAAAGTACTTTGAAAGGAAATAAAATAAAGGTGTTGAGTGTAGGAATTGCGGTTCAACGAACTCCTTCAAAACGTAATTGTCAACCTGCGGGTTTCGTAGAACTTAGAGGCGAAGCAAAAGAAGTGCCACAAATTATATGAACCTTTCCTAGTTCTATTCCTACTTATTTAATTACAATTTTTCAGAATAAAAAATAATGATCACATGGAAAATAATACCAAAGAAATTCTACTGCTAGAATATGAAAGAAAGTAGTTTGCAAGGAAAAAAAATAAAAGGAACTCACAAGCTTCTGCAAACAATCCTGATTGATGAAATGAATATTTATGATTATCTTCAGTATAGTTATATGACAGATTGATAGTTGGACTATTAAAGGTGTCACTTCTTACAAGAATATTCAGCACAATTTGGAAAAATGCGGGGAAGTTAAATGTACACAACTCACTGTAAAGTTTTTCTTTTTTGTTTATGATTTCTATATGCCACTTTAATGAACCCAAATAGCGTATACACACGGCATGTAAGCAAACTTGTGTATGACCAGAGATCTTATTATGCAGATAATTCTTTACTTAGATCAGTGAATCAATCATTCATCAGATGTTTAGTAAGAAGTAAGCACGTGCAGTAAGAAAAAAATAAATCATCACACATGAACACTAGGATTTAAGGTGGAAGCCCAAGTCAGGAGAAAACCACTGTTGCTGTCGTCTCTTTCTTTAATATTTATTATAAAGAAAACTGCTTACAATCTTGTACTGGCACAGACTCATACCAACACGTAGGCACCTAGCTACAGAAGGCTGAAACCTTCTCTCATTCTTCAGCTTCTACTAGAAGGGCGCTCCAACCCCCTGATATCGTTTACCAGCCACTATTGGAAGGGAGCTACGACCCCATGCTTCTCATTTATGAGTCACTCCTAGAAGGGAGCTACTACTCCCTTATCTTGTTTACCAACCACTCCTGGAAGGGAGCTGCTAATCCTTGATCTCGTTTACTAGAAATCGCTGGAAGGGATCTACGACCCCCTTACTGAAGGCTTCAACCCTCAGGACCACTGTGGACCACGTGTCATCAATTTTCACACTAGATCCAAACAGCTTCAACAAAACACACCTTATAGGCCTCTTTTCATCAGATTTTCAGACTGCACCCACTCTACACAATTAAGCTCAAAGAACATACATCAAAATGAAACTCATACCCTTATCAAATCATTCAATTAATCATCAACCAACCAACCAACAACTGATATTTAATCATAATCAACTAGCAGCATAATCAATGTTCAAACAACCCAGATCTGTATGAAAACATCATTGACAGACAACAGTAATACAACAAAACAAATCAGAAATTTCCTTTCACACACTTCAGCAAAACCCTATATTTCATACGCTCTTTTGCTGAAATGAAATTTCATATATACATGCTTTTACAGAGACGAACCTGTGTATAGATCTGCAACTATTTTAGGACTACGCAACTCTTCAAAATAAATAATCAGCTCAGATCTTACCCTTCACTTCAGCAAACATTCACCAGATCACAGATCTAAAATTTTCATAAATAGATCTATAAAATACATAGTCATTTCAGGTCTAGAGATCCTGATCTATCATTGTATTCATAGGTGCATTATTAATTCAGATCTATCAATAAACAATGGTCCATTCCATGCATATATACTTCAGAGTGAAGTATTCATTCAATACTGCAACACATGCACCCTAATGCACTATGATCTTGTTCTCCTTATATATTTTTAGGCTTTACCAATACCATGAGCCAAAACCACACAAGTGTTGATGGTATTCTTAGATGGAATCAAATAAATGACACAACGCTCAATACTATGGGCTAATACCATGGCAATGTCCCTTGGTATCATAATTTTAGAGTGCAAAAGGCATATGCAACTTGGCTTCTTCGTACCTGCATGTATATGCGATTTCTCTTCATAATAACTATGAATATACTAAGTCTCGATGTATACATGGGTTTCCTTTATACCAAGTAGCATATGTATGTGGGTTTCCTTCATTAAACCTGCATATACAATGTGACATATTATATTTATCATTTCTATGATCCTAACTAGATTCCCTTTCTCTGTCACTTCTGAACTGACCTGTAGATACATCATTTTTACATCTTTAACAAATATTTTTCTTATCAAAAGGCAACTCATCAAGTAGGTTTCCATCAAGGACAACATATTGCATCATATTTCCAACATCCTTCCTGCACTAAACTGTCATTCTTGTACTTCAACAATGTTCTTGTACCAGAATGTTGTGCTTGTGCTGGAATGAGGTTTATATGCTGGAAGAGTGATATGTACTTATACTGGAGATTTTAATCTTAATGGAAGAGCTTTAAGTCTCTAGACTAGAACACTCTATTCCTGTACTAGGATATCGATTCCTGTACTAGAACAGGGGTTCCTGCACCAAGTTTTCAGATTAATTTCATAAAATAAAAGGCGTGTTAACTAAGGAAATAATTTCCAAAGGTGAACAAAACTCTGAAAATAACTTCCACAACCATAAATATGCTTCAACCAAACTCAATCTCAAAACAAGAAATAACTTCGAAAGTCAAAGTAAACCTTTATTCAAACAAGGAACCCTTTCATGCAATTAAAGAAATAATTTGATTGTGACAACAGGATTTTTCCTGTGATGGTTATTCATATGGATCAGATATTATCATTAATATTTTTAATTCAAAAGGTTCATTTTATAATTTAATATAAAATTCAATCCTTTCCTCAAAAGTGTTAAGTGAAAGCACAGATCCTTATGCTATAACAATGTTTATTATGTATTCATCAAAGAACAATTAAATCTTAAGTTTAAACTCCTGATATTAAGAATGCCTATGTTTTAGAAATGAACACTCACTTGTAGAAACACATCAAGATCTTATAAAGGAAGAGAAGAAAAAATACTTTGTGGAAATGAACCAAAGAAATCGACTTGCAGAATTGAGAATGCACTGGTAAAGAAAACGTGCTTGTACAATTCTCATAGAAATAAAATAAGCATCAAGAAATAAAAAGTATGCAAGCTCAAATCAAACTTAGCTAAGCCTACACATCACGGATCTGTCACACATAAACTGCAAATGAAATGGAACCTATACTTGTGAAAGAATCGAAACAATTATTTAATTCACATTTTTCATTTGAATTAAATTAACGCACCTTTAACGAAAGGGAGAACGAGCTAGGTTTACTAGGCCCTAGCCAACTAGTTCGTTTCCCTATTAAGAAACATGGAAACTCGGCCTTTCAGCAACGCATCACCATAAAATTGAAAAACAGAAATGAAACAACATGGAAAATTCCTTTGTATTATATTTCGAATAATAAAATGTACATCATGAGATCGAATTCAAACCAGAAAGAGGACGATACCAGCATAATTAGAATTCACCAAAATTACAGTAGCATCGCTAACTACTTCCTATAATAATTCTACATTATATACAACCCTTAGGCCTTCAGTTGTAACAAAAATATAACAACATTTCAAACTAAGCCTTTCGGCTGTTACAAGATACTAATCTAAGGCATTTGGTTGGGGTCCTAATCTCTAATATCCATTTATTTCTCTCACTCTCTGAGCCCAACTCGAGATAAACTGATCCTTAACGAGATATCCACGTAGATAGTGAGCTGTCACGGGAGTGAAGGAACTACAAGCTGGTGCAAGAATCCTTCCCGCACTCGAAGATTCTATAGCAATGATTAACACATTGTTCATAAAATACTTTAGGAAAGAATAAATATTATTTTCAAAGATAATTTAAAGGTATAAAATCCATAAATAAATAATTAAGTCCATGACAAGCCTTAAATATGAAAATATAAAGGGAGTGTAGGAATGAGCACGATTCTTGAAATGGTTCAGGAATGAATAGGTTCCAAGGTTGAAATAGAGGTCTTAGGTCGTGTTTTTAGAGTAGCATAGGGGTTAAAAATGAAGCAATTTAGCCTACCAAACTCCTCCCATCCCTATGTTGTTGTGTGTCCTCAGACAACCTTTACTTGCTGCAAAAAACAAACAAGGAAGCCTTCGTTTAGTCCTAAACTTGTATGCTAATCCCTGCTTTCGCTGTCTTCATATTCTTGCCTCGAGCCTTCTTGATTTTCTTGGTCACCTTTCTAAGACACCCGTAGAACTTTGATGCTCTAAATTTCCATATCTTCACTTTTCGTTTCTTCTCTTTCACTTCCTCTTCTAGCTCTATATTTTTATGTTTCTGCACTATCCCCTACTCTTTCATGGTTTGGTTTAATATATCGAAGCCATAGATACACTGCTTGAACTCTTATATCTGACTGTTCAGGTGGAGGGTGGAGTTTTCTTCTCCCAATTCTTCTAGTGTAGGATTTTTCTCGACAGTTGACTCTAGACATGTGCCGGCATCATCAGGGTCAAGGTTACCTTGGCCAACAATTTCCTACATTTTGATATCATAAATGGTATTAGTACCCTGCAATTCAATGTCACCAAGGGTCTCAATACCCCACACTTTAATATTACCAAGGGTTTCAGTACCTTGCATTTCATTTTCCGTTTAATCCACTATAGGGTCTTTCCCTGCAATTGCACTAGGTTTCGGCACTGTTTTCCTTTTCTTCACCTTTCCAAGGAAGACTAAAAAGGGTGTGTTGTATTCTTCCTCCAAATAGCCTTCATTGACCACTGTGTGGATTGTAGCCTCAGCAAGGAGTGAAAGGTTTTTGTCACCTGGTGAAGTAGCTCGTGAATTGTCCAATTATATCAAAGAGTTCGAATGAATGTGACCCTCCTTTGAAGGGGCAGTCCTCTTCTTGTCCGAAATATAGGTTGTTCTCTTTGATATGGAAGAGGTTTCAATGATAGGTCTCTGCTCCTCTGCCTACACTAACTTCTCTCTTCTCTTAGTCTTGGTAGGGCGCGGGGTTAGGGTTTCAGGCTATCATTTCTTGCTTGCACTCTTCTTTTTTGATGATTTCACTGTGCCTCGTTCTTGAAATTCCTTCGAAATTCTTTCCCAAGTCATATTCATGACTTCTAATTCATTTTTAATTAAAATTGAAATCAACCCATGATGGTATAATTTGCATGTAATTTGGCTCATCTTACCTTCCTAAATGCCTTTCAATATTTTCTCTAATGCTCGTAGCATATAATAGGGGAATTTGATAACCTTACCTGACATGAAATGTAGTAGAAGTCGAATATGGTACAGAAAGGTAAGTGAATAACGACCCTTGGAAGTGATGAATTTATGTAATATGTACATCAAGTCCTTCCATTCCCCTATCATGGCGTTACACTTCATTCCTTTCTTCCAGTCCACATTTTGTTTTCTGTCAACCACGAACTGGAGCCATAGCTTCTTCTCAAGCTTTTCCTTTTTAAAACACCGCTCTCCTACTCTTGCTAATATTGTGTCCTGTCATATGGAATCCTATGTGACTTCAAATTCCATCAATCCCACCTTGTCTCAGCTCCCATCAAAAGTCTGAGCGAATTCGAGTGCCACATCCGATTCAAATTCATCAAACTTTATCAGAAATAGGAGGAACCCAGATTCTTGCAATATTGAAATAATGTTCTTTTACTCAGTCATTTGCTCTACCTATTTCAAGGACCAAGGTTCAATCCTCACAGGCACCATCCTCTGTTGAAATTCACTTAGTCTTTGTCTAAAACTTTAGAAGGATCTCACAACAATAATTCAGATGCTTTGTCTAAAGTAGTTTTTGATAGCCGAGCTATCCATCCGTAGCTATATTAGCCACCTTCCAATGGTCACATTGCATCATTAAAATTACAACATTGGGACAGATGCAATACGATTGGTTCAAGTACAAGAATTAATGATCATTGATGAAGGGAAGAAGTTATGGTGGTGATTCAATGTAACAGTCATGCGAGGTATGGTATGAGGTCAGGTCATCATTAACAGGTGATACGATTTTTTTTTCAAAAAGGTAAGTATTGGATTATGGGTAAATCATAGACATCCCAAAATAACTTCATGATTTCACAAAAGGTGCACACATTAATTTATTAAAAAATATTATTTCACAACCTAAATATCTTTTTAATTCAAATATTTCTCTCCTAATTTAGTAAATGATAAAACAAAGTTTAACCATAATACAAAATATTGAATGCCATAGTCTAAAGGTCGTGCAGTCATTCTACCTGTACAAGACTTTCATAAAAAAAAGTAAACTTTCCAACGCACATTCTTGCACTAGGTATTCCTACACTATATCAAACTTTTCTGCATTGAAGACCATTGTTCCTACACCAGAACATGTGTTTTCGTATTCAGACACACTCAACAGTGCATATTCCTTTACTGAACATTTATGCACTTAAACAATCCTGCACTGAACATGCCTGTACTGAGCACATATTCCTGCACCACAGATATTTGTAGCATATCTGAAGAGAGAAAGGGAACAAAAAGTTTTGATAAAATATAATTCATAGGATGGATTTGAAATATTTGTTGAATATACAAAGGAGGTTTTATTCTCCAGTCTTTGGTTTTAAGGCATGCCTTTCGATCTGACTTGTGAGTTCACATCAGATCTTGCAATATGATCTATGAGGGAGAAAATAAGTGGGAAAAGGGTAAATTTAAAAATGGGAAATAAATTATGACAGGGAATTCAAGAGTGAAACCAAAAAGAGGGACATATCGGAAAAGGAATTCGGGAAAAAAAATTCAAGGGAAAAAGAGGGAAAGGAAAAATCGGATAGGGAAAGTTTCTTTTGAAGAAAGGGGTGGTAAATCATGGGATCAAAAGAAGAAAAATAGAGGGAAATTAACGAGATGGGAATAGAAGAAGGGCATAATTTTACCTCAAAAATCTGCCTGAATATTGTTGAATCCAAAATAAATGCAGCGGGAATTGAGTGTTGTTTGCATAAAAAATTTTGTGGCAGCTGTCCCAAACTTGGATAAGGGATCGGTTCTTGCACTAAAAACCTAATTCTTCTTGGTGACAGTTAGCACATATAAAGTTCAAGCAACATTCCTATTTTATTGAAATTTGACTTCCTACTAGCATGTTGGTTTTCAAGTTGATCATTTTGTGATTATGTCGGTAAAATGATTTTCACGACCACATGAAAATATTTTTTTCTTCTCTTTTTTCGTTTTTAATTTTTGTCATTTTTTTAAATTTTTTCTTTTTAATTTCAGGAAAATAAAGAATCAAATTTTCAATAGGTTGGCACAGCCACCTACCATCTCTTCTTCAGATTTGTATTGTACTTGCTACATAAAATCTTCCTTTGTGAGGGGCTGAAAATATACCTTAATTATATGCCAATTCAAAAGGAATACTGAATCTCGCCCATCAATAGTTTTTATTTCTACCACTCCATTCTCAACAAAATTAACCACGTCATAAGGTCCCATCCAACATGTGTGGAATTTCCCTTTGAAATGTTTAAATCTAGAATCATAAAGGAGTACCCAATCACCTGGTTGGAACTTATTTTTTTTGATAGACTTGTCATGCCACTTCTTGCACTATTGTTGAACCAATATATTCTGCTGAAAAAAAATCCCTTCTAAATTCATCTAACTCATTCAACTATAGTAGACGTTTTTGTTGTGCTTCTGAGAGATCTAGTCCTAACTGAACTGCAGTCTGAAAGGTCTTGATATGGAAATATATCGGCAAAGGGACTTGTTTCCTGTATACCAGCTCATATGGTGTATGTCTCGTGTTTTTCCTCCAAGTGGTTCGATATGCCCATAAGGCTTCCAGCAATCTGTTGGCCCAATATTTCCTATGCATGTTCATTGTTTTGGTGAGGATGGGCTCGATTACCTTATTTGTAGATTCCACCTGGCCATTTTCTTGCTGGTGATACGGTGCAGATTTGTTGTGCTAGATTTTGTATTGATCCATCACACCTTCTACCATATTAGAAATAAACTGCAAACCATTTTCAGAAACAATCTCTCTAGGCACACCAAATATAGTAAAGATTTCAGAAAATAAAAATTCTACAACTCTTTCAGTACCAAAAGAAATAGACTTACCCTCTACCCATTTTGGAACAAAATTTGTACAAACCAATATATAATTTTTATTCCAAGGTGTCAGATTTATGGGTCCTAAAAAATCAATAGCCCATTTTCAAAGGGCTCAATCATAACCTGAAGACATAAAGGAATTTCATTGTCTTGGTTCGGTTGGCCCATTCTCTAATAGTTATTGCATCACTTGACATATTGTTTGGCACAAGGAAGGCCAAAAATAGCCAGCTCATAAAATCTTGTATGTAGTTCTCTTATTAGCAAAATGGCCTCCGCAAGTTTCGTCATGAGCAACTTTCAAAATTTCGAACACTTCTTCCTCTCTTACACATCTATGGATAATAAGATATGGTCTGGTGTAAAAGAGGTCTCCTTGAACCCAAGAATATGCAACACTTTTATGTATGAAATTCTGCTTTTCATGAGCACATAAGTGAGGTGGTGTATTTCCGGTGACTAAATAATTGGCTATGTCAGTAAACGACAGGGATTTTGTTGACACAACAAAAATATGTTCATCAAGGAAATCATAATCAACAGGGATTACTTCATCGGTATTATTTAATCTAGACAAATAATCAACAACAACATTGGATTTTCCTGTCCTATCAACAATAGTAACATTAAATTCCTAAAGAAAAAGTAACCACTTATTCACTCTACCACTATTCAATGGTTTATTCATTAAATATATTATTTTAGAATTATCTGTATGCACAAAGACTTTGTATCCTGTTATGTAGTATATGAATTTATTGATAAAAAAAATCACAACTAAAAAATATTTCTTAGTCATAGTATAATTCATTTCAACGGGTGACAAACGTTTTTACTCATGAAGTAGATATCATAGGACTGTTTTTTATCTTCTTGTCCTAAAGCTGTGCCAATGGCGGTATCTGAGGCATCAGAGGAAATATGAAATGGAAGGGACCAGTTAGGCCCTTTCAAAACTTTTTCCTATAATAATTTTTCCTTTAATGTCTCAAAATACTGTTGACAAGATGTGGAACAATAAAACTCACTATCATGAGTTAATAATTGGAAAAGGGGGGTAGCTATCCTAGAAAATTTCTCAATGAATCTCCTATAGTAGCCCGCATGTCCCAGGAATCGTCTCACTTCCCTTTGTGTTTTGGGTGCAGGAAGACACAAAATAACCTCTATATTCGCTAGGTCAACCTAGATATCTTTGTCAGAAATGAGGTGGCCAAGAACTACTCATGCTTTTCACATTAATCTACACTTTTTTTCACTTAATGTAAGGTGAGATTCTTGGCAACAAGAAAGCACTTTTTTTAGATTTTTGAAGGCTTCAAAATGAATCACCAAATACCGAAAAGTCATCCCTATAGATATCTACACACTCAAGGTCAGAAAAAATGGCCATCACTTCCCTTTGAAATGTGGTTGGGGCATTACATGATAACCCAAAGGGAAGCACTTTGTTGAACCTCTGTTTTGTCTAGATTTTTATACTTTTGTTAAACAACTTTTGTGCCTGCACCAGGTGTTTGTAGTCACTACTATCCTTTTTATACATTTTGGGCTAATATATAGTCATTCAGAGGTAATAAGTTATGGATTTATGAATTATTATTTATTTAATGATTGGAATTTATTTTGGTGTCAAAACATCACTAATAATAGGTTCTCCTTGTGGGAGGTGTACAGTTCATGTTCCACTAGTCCACTTCGTGTTCCATTAGCTCAATTCCTATACCAGAAATGAGAATCCTGATTTCACTTCCACGACTCTCATACTTCGGGCTCTCAAAATGGAAAACGATCATATGGGTTTTGAGGAGCAGGTATTCAATATGCTGATGTGTTCCTTTGATCGCACCCAGGTCTTCCTAGCAACGCATTAAAATCAAAGTGCTCGGTCAAACTACGTTCTAGAAAATACCTCTAATATCGATTTTTTGCATTTATAGGGGGAACTGCAGATCACTTCAGATCCATCCGGTCATCATATCTTTTATTTTGATTTATATTAGTTTTCAAACTCTAAAATTATGTGTTGGACCACCATGAAACTTGAATAGTTGGGAGACATTGTCATTATAAGTATGAAGATGTGCTTTGCATAATCCGGGAGGGGGGAATAAAACATTATTTTTGATATTGTGTTTAATAAAGGCAAGGTTATTTTCACTATGTAGAAAGTGAGGGCCTGTGTGCTCAGTGGGATGATCCGTGGGGACCACCGGAGCTCGGCCCAATGCTGTCCAACATCTATGTAATATGACTTTAGTATTAATATGATTTGGCACCAGTTTTATGTATATCATTCTTTTTGAATCTCCGGTTACTAGGATTTAGTTGCCTTCCCAAATTTCATTTCAATTTATTTTCAGATGCATGGTGTGACAACATGGTCTAGTATAGTTTGCAATTTGACTATGTGGGGTTTGTAGCTCTATTTAGGAATCCTTTTCATTACTTTGAATGCCATTATAATGTGATTAGTGAGGTTATTGTTATAAGGATTGAGACAGAGAATATGTCTTTTACTGCATCTCATTTGTTTTGATTTCAACTAATGCATAACATGTTTTACTCTTAGAATATAATGGTGAAGGAAACTATTTCTCATCAAAAGTCTCGATTGATTTAGCTTATTATGTATTATCTAGAGCAATAATGATTACCATGCGAAACTAATTTCTACACTAATGCAAGGATCAGCTGATGTCTTGAAGATTGATAGCTATGATTCATATTCCTTTCATCATAATTAGTGTTGCACATATCATATGAAGTATTTCTGTGTTGAAGGAAAAAGTGCTCAATGATTAGAGTAAGATCGAAAGAAATAGATAGATTTATTTTATTTCTACTGTATTGTAGATTTATCTTGTTTATCATGTTTCTATTTCCATATAAGAAACACATTATTTTAAATAATTCAATTATTTCCATAGAACAATTGTCTTGTGAGTTCTAATTTATTTCATGCCCTTTCATTTTTCCTGCGTAGCAATAGTTTTTAAGAGGATTTGCATTAGTTTTGCATTCTTTTTTTCTTGAATCACATTATTCATTTTCCAAACGGTTTTTGAGTTTGAATGGGGCCTACATTCCCTTGTCCCTTGGACAACTGATGAAGACTTACTGCAGGAGTCAACTCAACCCAGAAGCGCTGCCAGAAGTAGATTCCTGGAGTGTGTTTACTTTGCCTTTAAAGAGTCTTGTTTCTTTTCTTGAATGATTTCCTTTTTTGAATTGTTTCGAGGGTTTTACAAAATTTCTTGAGGTCATATTTTGGCACATAATGTGCTACGTCTCTAACTCTTACGACCCCGGATTGAAAAAATTAATTTCAGTGTAAATGTTGGTGTGATCTTAGCTCAAGGCAACTTGAGGGAAGAATTGACAGTAAGACGTGAGTGAAGAGACAGACGCCTGCTTTAGTGGAATCATTCCAAATTTGGGTTGTCAACATATAAAATCGAGAATTTATACTTCCCAACACACTCGGTATGAAAATACCCCCATGGGCATGTAAAGGTGGTTTTATCTTGATCCTTGGGTGCAATCTGTGTCTGGTTACAACTACTAAAGCCATCTAAAAAAGAAAATTACTTTTTACAGGCAAGGGTATCAAGCACCTGATCGATGCAAGGAAGGTGAAATAATCCTCGAGAGTGGCTTTGTTAAATTATCTGTAATCAATGAAAATGCACTATCTCCCATATTTCTTTGGGACTAACACCAATGGAGAGACCCACTGGCTATCAGATATAGGATAAATAAAATCAACATCTAAGAGTTTTTTCAATTCTTCCTTCATAACTTCTCTTAGATCTGGGTTGAGGCGTCCTCTGAGGTTGCTGAACAGGTCGGTCTCCCTCTTGAATATAAATGTGATGAGTACAAGTTTAAGGAGGGATTCCTTTCATGTCCTCATATCCCCATGCAAAGGCATCAAGATGGTTTTGCAACAAATTTACAAGTTGATCTTGTTGGGATGAATCCAGGTCTGAGCTAATATGTAAATATTTTCCTAGACTAATATCAATAAGAGTGGTTTAAAGTTCGAGAGTACAAAGAGGTGTTGCTAGAGACTACGGTAGGGAAGGTTGGGAATCATGAATTTCTTGAAAATACAGACTAAATATTTGACATAATGACACAAAATTAGGCATGGTATCTAGATTATTCAAGAAGTCTCGTATCTCACCCTCTTGAGTTGACTCAGTATAATGACGTATCAATGAAGTTGGATGAGTCTCCTTGTCACTACTATAATCCAACCATAAGGTATCTCGAAGCTCTTGGATAGATCTAGAAGGTGGATCTAAGGTGAATTTCTTCCTAGAATCTCCATGGGAAATGTACATGTCACCAGAATGACATCCAATGTAAGCATCGATCGTAGCAAGCTAATGTCGTCCTAAGATCAAGGGATGTCCTCCCACAGGATTCTTTGGCTTAAGCACAATGAAGTATGTGGGATATTCCCAAGAATCTATCGAAACAACCAAATCATCCAATACTCCCTCTGGTTTTATTTTAGATATGTCTGCTAATTCAGGCATAGTAGGAGTAGGAAGAATGTGGACCAAACCATGTTGATACATTTTTTTATTCTGCATAACATTAATGGCTACCTCGAGGTCTATAAGCACATTACAGACAAGGAAATCACCTATCTGAATAGAGAAAACAGGGTTTACAGGTTTGGTATATTTTTACATTTGCACGCACCCTTTCATTAACGCTGTTTCTCTTACAACAAATTGAATGGTTTGAGGTTCTACTATTTTCCTTCCCAGATTCTTGAGACAGATTTCCCTAATGATTTTTGTACGTATGGGGATCTCTTTGATAGCTTGGAGCAAAGGGACATTGATGAAAATATTCCTAATCTCAGAAGCTAGATTAGACTCAGGAACAGGGTCATTCCTCTCAACAACTAGCCTCTTTGGATAGGGAGGTAGGTTTGAAGAGGATGGAAAAGTATCTGAAGGTACAAGATGGGATGAATGGTGACATCTCTCCCAGAACGGTCAGGAGTTTCCTCCTTTATTTTCTCTTCGATAATCACCATGGGCTACTTTTGTTTTTCTGATGTTACTACCTTCCTTGATCTCGGTTGGAGATCATTGCCTCCAACTAGCATAGACTAATAACTGGGTGGAAGAAGCAGTTTAATAGAATGGATCATGTGTACTGCTTTATTATTGGTATTAGGTATGGGATCATTAGGAAGTTTAGGAGGTCGTAATAGTGGAGGTAAAGGTAATGGTGGCATTGGCTGACTTAGTTGGGGTAATGATGGTTGCGGCATTGGATAAGGTGCATATGTAGGTGGATATGATTGCACAGGTGCAAGATATGAAATATGTGAATGGTTTTTCCCTCTCCAACCTTTTTGCCAAGATTGGGAGGGTTTTCCATACTGAAAATGGTTCCCATAATGTCACGGTTGAAAGTGATTAGTGTTATGATAGGAATATGGTTTTGCATTAGAACCAAAAAAATGTGGACGAAGTTCAGGAGCCATACCTGCACCTACCTAAGGCCAATTTCTCCGTGCTCCCATAGCATGCAATGACTCAGGTTCCAGCTGCCCTCCTTTGAATACTACTTTTAATCCAAGTATGGAGGGGAATTTTTTGGTGACATGGTTCTTTGCAAAAATCATACATTTATTAGTTACTTTAACATCATTGGGACATTCTCTTAAAGGATTTTGTTTCCTACACTTTGGACAAAAAATAGACAATGACTCTTGTTCTTCTACAATTTTTTATTGAAATTTTAAAGAGTCTATTTGTTTGCTAACCATATTCATTATTTCAATTTTCATATTGTCCATTTTTTTCTCCAACCCAATAATCATAGCATTCGTAGATCAAGATTTTTTATTTCTACTATTGGTTCCTTTACTGGATCTAGACTGATTCCTTGAGAATTTCTTGCATAGGTCACAAATATGATCAAAAGTTTCCTGAGAAATATGCACTTGTCCTAACAGATTTAAGTTATTTCTAGCATCATCAGTAAGCCCATGTAAGAACAAGGTTCTAATAGTACTTAGATCAAATTTGTGTTTTGACCTTTGGAGGATGTACAAAAATCTTTCCAGATAATCTTCCAAGGTCTCATCATCACCTTACACAATGGTGAAGATGCCATCCTCCATCAATCTAGTTTTATAATATTCCTGATATTTCAATAAAAACACTCTCTTCATCTGCTCCTAAGAAGCTATAATTTTTCCTCCTAATCCCATGAACCAGTGTAATGTTGAGTCCTTAAGAGTTGCAGGAAACATCATTAAATTCTGAGCATCTGAGGAGTAATTACAGCTTCTACATAATATGTCAAATTCGAATAAGAAAGAATATGGGTCCTTGTGTACCTTACCATAGAAATGAGGAAGAGTTGATGGAGGAATATTATTCATTTGTACAACTATGTTTAGATCCACAATCGAAAATCCGAAGGTGGACAGTTCCTCATTTACCTGGTTTTCTCCACTTCCCTCAGAATGGTCCTCATGACCATCCATTCTTGTACCTTCAAATGAACTGCTCTTGACAGGCTGAGAAGGTCAACTATGGGTTGATTTTCTTTGAAATCTATCAGTCTCCTTCTTCCCCTTCGTTGGTTGTATCACACCTGAACTATTTTCACCAAATTCCAAGTGGAAAGCTCCTACATGATGGGTATGTATCTATTTGGACTTTCTACCTACAAGAGAAGGCCCAAAATGAGAAAAAGTTTTGAATTTATCAGTGTTTCCTTGGCCCCTATTGGGCTTCAGACCCCTACCCCTTTTAGGAATTCATGTCAAAAAATGACGAAACAAAACTTATTAAAATGCTGCAATTAAAATAATAAATAAACACTTATAAAATCCTTCAAACAATGGAAGCACACTATGGAACTAATAATAGCAGACTTACCCCTATTGCAAAAAACATAAATTTCTTACCAATTTCAAATCGCCTCCCCGACAATGGCGCCAAAATATTGGGTGTGCTAGTGCTCGAATCTGCCTCAGGCTGAAGGAAGGCGAGGTTCAAGGCAACATCAAACCAAGATCAGCCTCGTAGCTAGCCCTACGAGGAGAGGAGAGGGCTCTCTCCAGTCAATCTCGATAAAGTGAGCAATAGGGTGTGAGATGATTATAATGGATACTGATCTTAGGCTAGTAAATAGATATGAATGAGGTTTTTAATAAATGACTGGTTTTTCTGGGCTGTATGGGGCAAAGACAGCAAGAACAGAGATTTAATCAAAGGCACAGATTATTCCATACGACAAGATAGGAGTGAAGTTTAACAATTAAATTTGAAATAATGTGGAATGTAAAGACTCTTGAAGAAAGTTGAAAAGGGCATTAAACAATTAATCCTTTCCAACAGAAGAAAATACACAAATCCTGAACGCTTCCCAAGGCAGAGCAACAAATTGGATTCTACCTCTCTTACTGCAAAAGCTTTCAGCTTGAAACGATTATGAATGAAATGAAAAACATAACAAGATACATATGAGACAAAAAGAAAAAACATTCGTTAGACTCACAACACAGGGATCTTATGAACAAACATCCTTATTCATTCTCTGACTTACTTTCTAATGAAAACTCTCTGTTTTCTCCCCCATTCTAGAAAATCTATTACCACAAATGATTTTCCTTCTAATAAATAAGCCTATGAGAAAATGACTAAATTAAATATGGAAGGCCTTTATCTCAGCATGAAATTACAAAGATGAAAAATATATTCTTATTCTATCAACAGATGAAATTCCTTGAAGTTACCAGTGACAATTAAAGATGAAATTAGAAGCAGTCTTTATAGAGAATCAGCTGAGGACAAAAGCAAACAACCTATATACTGCATTCTAATTTTAGCAACACAACTCTGGCATTGACGTTGTGTTGAAAAAATGACACTTTTATGAAATTAACCTCCTCTAAATTGACCTATTATTGGGTGATAGTAATCTCAATTTTTTTCTTTACGGAGAAATAACAATATACTAGGCAAGAATACATTTGGGCAAATCAGAGCGTTCACAGCATTGTCGATGTAATGATACAATCTATATAACAACCTTAATTATATTCATCATAATTATTCTAATATTATTAATACTGATACTTACAATTTACCATTACTCTGTCATCTATGATGCCTTTATGCTCAAATCCTTTAACATGCATTTTTTCAGCTCTACTATTATATCATCCAATCTGACCATAGAATATTTACAACCTTCTATATAAAGTCGTGCAAACACAGCATCAGCAAGAACAGTTTTTCCAATTCCGCCGAAACAATGCTACACTCAATGGCATCGTAAATACATATACCCATTTCGCTCTCCATACGCTTCGACATTCTTTTTAACTTATCTTGAAATTTACGGAGCCCATCCTTGTTCGCATTCATTAACAAAAACTTGGAAAATTTTGAGGAGTCCATTTGAGTGCAGCACATGAATGCGCCTTCCAGTATAAGCTTCGTTCTGATGACCTTGACTATCTAAGTAGGGATGCGCCAAAGCACCCTTGGCACACAGATATTCTACAACACGTCTCCAAACATATTTGAAATCCAATGACTCGAAAATTTCCCAGGCCTGTCTCTCCAGAGATGACATAGCTGTACCAACAATCGCAATGTTCATATTATTCCATGTGTTGTTGTCAACTATTACAGTTCGATTAGCCATTACAGTTGTTTGGTAGCCATAGTCCCACCAAGATGCAACTTTTTCATTCTCATCAAGGATAGAGATATCATTATAACTGTTTACATTCTGAAACCACGAGACTTTTCCACAAGAAATCCACATAGACATCGCACCTGCATACCATTTGGAGCAAGCGAGCTGATTTAATTTTAAAAAAAAATGATGAAGAATTGATGAATTTCAGGCTGAGGTTCTGTGCACCGCGCGCACTCCCAGTGCGCCGCGCTGGTTGAGTGCGCCACGCCAATGTATTTCTACACTATGGAGAAGCGCCCAGTGCGCCGCGCTTTCCTCCTATGCACCGCGCGTAGTCTTCAACTCAGTGAACTCACAAATTTCGCCTTCCATGATTTGAAATTGATTTCCTCATTCAATTTTGAATGCACAAGATCCTTTTAAACATATGAAAAGATATTTTAAAGCTTATGGAGTTTGATTTTGGACGTGGACACCTTTTACACATTTTCACAAACTCTGAACTTTTTCAATTTGACATTTGGCATGGACTCAATGTTGTTTTTTATTTGATTTTCTTGGCTTGGGAAATGAAAATTTTCAGGCTAACGAGCATAAGATCTGGACTTTTCCTAACAAAAACCCATTAATGGAATATTCAGCACTTTCACAACTTGAAATAAACTCTGTTTTCTGCACTTGACTCTTTGGCTTGAATGATGTTTTCTTGATTGACTTTTTTGCAGGGATGGTGGCGCTGCTAAAGTTGCTGCTATTGAAGAGCTGTAAAACTTGAAATTTTTTGACAAATTACATATTTATTACAAAAACACATTTGATGATTTCTTCTTCAAAACAGGGTTTTGAAGAAGAATCAATCTCGCATTATTGACGATGACATTCCTGAAATAAAAAATTACTGAACCTTCCTCTAGCCTGCAAGCGTTATTTGACATGTTTAAAGACCAACCACTAGACCTTGACTCTGAAAATGACTATTTTGACCAAAGTAGCATTAATGACTGTAAATGACGGGAAATGAACTTTGGTGAATTTGACTCTGACGAAGGACTGACAGGACCGTGTCTAACATTGGCTCCAATGGGGATGGCAGCTGCTGCTTCTTGGAGGTGCCAAGAACAGCAGATCTTTGGGAGAGAAGATAGTGCCTCCATCCATTGGGCTATGGATTCATTACTTTGACAAACCACACAAGATTTGACTCATTTATTGATTGAAACTTTCACTGAAAAGACTGAAAACTGACTCGACAAATGACTCAACATGACTAAGAACTGAACTTAAAACTTTAAACTTGATGGAAGTACATAACCGCCTATGTTTCTTACAAGACAATATGCTATCAAACTATATCAAAATTCCAATGTAACCAATCAAGCAGATTCCTTCTTGATTGATTCTCATGATCAAATCTCCTAGTCAACAATACAAACTGATAACTGGGCATCCAAAAACATAGCTGACCATGATCTCCTTCATCACTGAATACAACAATAATCACTTTCACTGCTGACTGCAGCAAATCTGCCATTGGATCCTGAAAAACATGAAGATTTACCTCCTGTTGAAGAAACAAGGTGTCTTTGTCTCCTGATTCTGATCTGTCTTCATCATGTACTTCAGTAAAAATATGTTCCTGGGCTTCAAAAAACTCTGAACAGGTAGATGAGCAGATCTCCTCTTGTAAAAACATTTCAACACATGAAACATATGAAGAAGAATCTGAATGGAAATCCTGAATGGTCTGATCTTCTATAGTCTGAAAATATGGTAGGTCATCTTCATATGATAGGACAGCCAGATTTTCATTACAATCATCAATCATAAGGAAAGCAACTTCAGCTGATTCTTGATGCTCAACTCTATCATTTATATCATCTACCATAACTTCATCAAGAGAAACTTTTTCACTTACTTGAACGAAGGTCTCATCTTGTTTTTCATTAACTGACTGGATTACCTCTTTATGAAGACTCTGTTCTGATGAACTGAAAACATTTGGATCCATAACTGTGTCTTCTGCATTCTAGATGAACTCAATAGCAAAGTTCTCCTTGATGGATTTCAGCACAAGATATGCTTGGTCATCACAATATGAATGTAAATCTGAAAAAGCTGACTGGACATTATCACAATCTGCCATTGAAACATGACTTCCCTGCATGCTGTCTTCTTCGATGGACAAATCTAAAACAAAACATTCTCTTTCATCACTTTCAGCCATATAGACCTCTTCAACCTACTGATCTATAAAGCTGCTTACAAGACTGTCATCCTTTTCAGAAAAGGAATAAATTCCACCATCACCTTCTTGATCATGTGCATACTGCAGATCTGCGTTAACTTGAGCTAGAATATGACCGTTCAAGAGTTGATCTATCTCGTCTTTAGATAGAGGAGATAATACCTTTTGTTTTCTTTTTCTCAAACAGTGATTGTCTTCATTGATTTCAAGTGAAGGAGTATACATATTTTCCTCATACTGCTGATCCATTTCATGTAATTCCTGTTGACTGTCAAGATGCAAAATTCCTTCATCTTTCACCGCACTAAAATCTTGATCCTGCTGCAAATTTTCATGATCGTCTTTATGCTGCTGAAATGGATTTTCATACAGGGCTTCCATGATCTCATCATCCATGAAATTATCATCTTCATAATATTTCTCAAGGATTTCAATAAAAGTAGAGGCATGTTTGCAACAGTCATGAACTAAATTTAATGATGGATAAGATACTTGATATCTTTCAATGAACAGGGCATGAAAATCCTTTAAACAGTAAATACAGGATGGCGGCATATTTTCATACCAAGATTGGGCTTCACCTTCCAGAGTGGCCAGGAATATCTTCATCAAGAAATCTTCAGGAAAATCCACCTTCGACTTGTGAATATGCATGTGAAATCTAACCAGATGTAAAGTAGCATCCTTCTTACCATCATCGTTAAACGTAGGCAGATTCCTTGACCAATCTACCTTGGGCATCTTATTCGGAAAACCAGGGATGTGATCTCGGCTCATGGGAGCATATCTTCTTGCGATCTGATCCATCTTGACAATCTTAAAGCTACTGATCTCCCTGCAGTGAAGTCACCATGAAGCATCGATTTCTGGATTGTTTCAGTGAATGAAGTCACCAGGTGAATGATTTCAGCCTTGCGGTGTCTGATCGTTGTTCACCATCAACGATCAGATTTGAACTTTGTCATCCTTTACCGGGGAGGAATTCCCCAGTATGGTCGCCACTATGTTAGCGCTCGAATCTGCCTCAGGCTGAAGGAAGGCGAGGTTCAAGGCAACATCAAACCAAGCTCAACCTCGTAGCTAGCCCTACAAGGACAGGAGAGGGCTCTCTCCAGTCAATCTCGATAAAATGAGCAATAGGGTGTGAGATGAGTTATAATGGATACTGATCTTAGGCTAGTAAATAGATATGAATGAGGTTTTTAATAAATGAATAGTTTTTCTGGGCTGTATGGGGCAAAGAAAACAAGAACAGAGATTTAATCAAAGGCACAGATTATTCCATAAGGCAAGATAGGAGTGAAGTTTAAGAATTAAATTTGAAATAATGTGGAATGTAAAGACTGTTGAAGAAAGTTGAAAAGGGCATTAAACAATGAATCCTTTCCAACAGAAGAAAATACACAAATCCTGAACGCTTCCCAAGGCAGAGCAACAAATTGGATTCTACCTCTCTTACTGCAAAAGCTTTCAGCTTGAAACGATTATGAATGAAATGAAAAACATAACAAGATACATATGAGACAAAAAGAAAAAACATTCGTTAAACTCACACCACAGGGATCTTATGAACAAGAGCTGCATCCTTCCATTATTCCTCTGTTAAACTGTACAATGAAACTCTCTGTTTTTCTCCCCCACGTTTCCAGAAATCCAACCCCTTACAAATGATTTTTTCATACAATAAATAAGCCCCTCTATGAGAAAACAAATTGATCAAAATAAGGAGCTGTATCAACTGAAATTACAAAGATAGGAAAAACTATTCTTCTGTTCTAAAAACAGACTAGCGTTCCCCTTGAAATTTTCTGATGACCAACTAAAAGATAAAAACTGGAGAGCAGATCACATAAAATCATGACTGAGGACCAAAAATAGGCTTCGTTCCTATATATTCTGCGTTCATATTTTGGCGTGCTTTGACTTGGCATTTACATTTGTTATTTGAAATGAAAACCAATTTTTAATAATTAACATCCTCTAAATTAACCTGTGTCTCTTGCAGTGATAAGTAATCTCAATTTTTTTCTTTGCCGACTTAATGTCCCTAGGCAAAATCTGTTCAAGACGATCACCGTTCACAACATTGTTGATATAAATGAATGCAATCTCTTTCTTTAACATGCGACCAATTTCTCTTTGTCCATCCTCAAATGTTCTAATATTCTCCAACACTAGATACCCAATTTCTTCTTGTTTATTTGTCATCCCCAAAGGTGCCTTTATGCTCAAATCCTTTAACATGCATTTTTGCAGCTCTACTGTTATATCATCCAATCTGACCATAGAATATTTACAACCTTCTATATAAAGTCGTGCAAACACAGCATTAGCAAGAACAATTTTTCCAATTCCACCGAAACAATGCTACACTCAATGGCATCGTAAATACATATACCCATTTCGCTCTCCATATGCTTCAACATTCTTTTTAACTTATCTTGAAATTTACGGAGCCCATCCTTGTTCACATTCGTTAACAAAAGCTTGGAAAATTTTGAGGAGTCCATTTGAGTGCAGCACATGAATGCGCCTTCCAGTATGAGCTATGTTCTGATGACCTTGACTGTCTAGGTAGGGATGCGCCAAAGCACCCTTGGCACACAGATATTCTACAACACATCTCCAAACATATTTGACATCCAATGACTCGAAAATTTCCCATGCCTGTCTCTCCAGATATGACATAGCTGTACCAACAATCACAATGTGCATATTATTCCATGTGTTGTTGTCAACTATTACAGTTCGATTAGCCATTACAATTGTTTGGTAGCCATAGTCCCACCAAGATGCGACTTTGTCATTCTCATCAAGGATAGAGATATCATTATAACTGTTTACATTCTGAAACCACGAGACTTTTCCCCAAGAAATCCACATAGACATCGCACCTGCATACCATTTGGAGCGAGCGAGCTGATTTAATTTTAAAAAAAAATGATGAAGAATTGATGAAGTTCAGGCCGAGGTTCTGTGCGCTGCGCGCACTCCCTATGCGCCACACCAATGTATTTCTACACCGCGGAGAAGCGCCCAGTGCGCCACGCGCGCCATGTGTGTCGCGCTTTCCTCCTATGCGCCGCGCGTAGTCTTCAACTCAGTGAACTCGCAAAATTCACCTTCCTTGATTTGAAATCGATTTCCTCATTCAAGTTTGAATGCAAAAGATCCTTTTAAACATATGAAAATATCTTTTAAAGCTTATGGAGTTTGATTTTGGACGTGGACACCTTTTACACATTTTCACAAACTCTAAAATTTGTCAATTTGACATTTGGCATGGACTCAATGTTGTTTTTTATTTGATTTTCTTGGCTTGGGCAATGAAAATTTTCAGGGTAACGAGCATAAGATCTGGACTTGTCCTGACAAAAACCCATTAATGGAAGATTCAGCACTTTCACAACTTGAAATAAACTCTGTTTTCTGCACTTGACTCTTTGGCTTGAATGATGTTTTCTTGATTGACTTTTTTGCAGGGATGGTGGCGCTGCCGAAGCTGCTGCTATTAAAGAGCTGTAAAACTTGAAACATTTTTACAAATTACATATTTATTACAAAAACACATTTGATGATTTCTTCTTCAAAACAGGGTTTTGAAGAAGAATCAATCTCGCATTATTGACGATGACATTCCTGAAATAAAAACTTACTGAACCTTCCTCTAGCCTGCAAGCGTTATTTGACATGTTTAAATACCAACCACTAGACCTTGACTCTGAAAATGACTATTTTGACCAAAGTAGCATTAATGACTGCAAATGACGGGAAATTAACTTTGGTGAATTTGACTCTGACGAAGGACTGATAGGACCATGTCTAACAGGGTGTAGGAATTGTTGCTCAGCAAACTCCTTCAACACTTAATTGTCAACCCAGGGGTTTCGTCGAACTTAGAGGTGAAGCACAGGAAATGCTATAAATGATACGAACCTTTCCTAGTTCTATTCCTACTTCTTTAATTGCAATTTTTCAGAATAAAAATGAATGATCACACGAAAAATAATACCAAAGAAATTATAGTGCTAGAATATGAAAGAAAGTACTTTGAGAGGAAATAAATAAAAGGAACTCACAAGCTTCTGCAAACAATCTTGGTTGATGAAATGAATATTTATGATTATCTTCAGTATATTTATATAACAGATTGATAGTTGGACTATTAAATATGTCTGTCTTCTTTAAATATATTCCTTCCTGCACTAAAATGTCATTCCTCTACTTCAACAATGTTCTTGTAGCAGAACGTTGTGTCTATGTTGGAATGAGGTTTATATGTGGGAAGTGTCATCTTTTCTTATACTAAATATTTTAATCTAAATGCAGGAGCTCTAAGCCTTAGGACTAGAGCACTTTGTTCCTATACTAGGATATCGATTTTTGTACCAGAACATCGGTTCCTACACCAAGTTTTCAGAATTCTTTCAGAAATAAAAAGTGTGTTAACTAAGGAAATAATTTGAAAAGGTGAACAACACTCTGAAAATAAATTCCATAAGAAGAAATATGCTTCAACCAAACTTAATCTCAAAACAAGAAATAACTTTGAAAGTCAAAGTAAACCTTTATTCAAACAAGGAAATCTTTCATGCAATTAAAGAAATCATTTGATTGTGACAACAAGCCTGTTCCAGTTATGGTTATTCATATGGATCAGATCTGCTCTTTAATCTTTTTAATTCAAAAGGCTCATTTGATAATTTAATATAAAATTCAATCCTTTCCTCAAAATTTTTAAGTGCAGGCATAGATCCTTACGTTATAACAATGTTTATTCCATATTAATCAAAGCACAATTAACTCTTACGTTTAAAATCCTGATATTAATAATGCCTCTGTTTTAGAAATAAACACTCACTTGCGGAAACATATCAAGATCTTATAAAGGAAAAGAAGCAAAAATACTTTGCGGAAATGAACCAAATAAATCGACTTGAAGAATTGAGAATGCACTGGTATAGGCAATGTGCTTGCATGATTCTCACAGAAATAAACTAAGCATCAAGAAAGAAAATTTATGTAAGTTAAAATCAAACTCAGCTAGGCCTGCACACCATGGATTCGCCACACAACAACTGCAATTGAAATCGAAGTTGTACTTGTGAAAGAATCGAAATAATTATTTAATTCACACTTTATATTTGAATTAAATTATCACACCTTTAATGAAAGGGAGAACAAGTTGGGTTTGTTGGGCCCTAGCCAACCAGCTCGTTTCCCTATTAAGAAACCTAGAAACTCATTTTTCAGCAATGCATCACCATAAAATTGAAACCCAGAAATGAAACAACATGGCACAGTCCTTTGTATTATATTTTGAATAGTAAAATGTACATCATGAGATCAAATCCAGCCCAAAAAGAGATACCAACAGAATTACAACTCACCAAAATTACAGTAGCATATCTAACTACTTCCTATTATAATTCTACATTATTTACAACCCTTAGGCATGTGGTCGTAACAAAAATATAACAACATTTCAAACTAAACCTTTCGGCTGTTACAAGATACTAATCTAAGGCATTTTGCAGGGGTCCTAATCTCTAATATCCATTGATTTTTCTCCCACTCTGATCCCAACTTGAGATAAATTGATCCTTAACAAGATATCCATGTAGATAGTGAGTTGTCATGGGAGTGCAGGAACCGCTAGCTGGTGCACGTACCCTACCTGCACTCAACCATTATACCACGATGATTAATACGTTGTTCATAAAATAATTTAGGAAATAATAAATATTATTTGCAAAGATAATTTAAAGGTATAAAATCCATAAATAAATAATTAAGTCCATGACAAGCCTTAAATATGAAAATATAAAGAGAGTGCAGGAATGGGCACGATTCTTGAATAGTGCAGGAATGAAGAGTTTCTAAGGTTGAAAAAAAGGTCTTATGTTGCGTGTTTAGAGTAGGATAGGGGTTAAAAATGAAGCAATTTAGCCTACCAAAAATAGGTAGAGCAACCATTAGTTTGGTTTCAAAATTGCAAAACATCGTTTCACTTTCAACAATGGAAGCAGATTAATTTGCTACTACAGAGGCTAGTAAAGAAATGATTTGGTTACAAAGGTTTATGGATGATTTTGGAAAGAAGTAGGAGGTGATCAGGTTATATAGTGAAAAAAAAAGTGGCACTCATCTTGCAAAGAAATCAACATCTAATTCCAAGGAAAAACATATATAACTTAGCTACCATATCATATTGTTAATTCTGGAAGATGGACATTTGAATTTGGAAAAGATACACAGAAGCCAGAATCTTGTAGATATGTTGAAAAAGGTGGTAACCAGGGAGAAAGTGATTTTCTGCTCAATTTTAATAGGTCTTCAAGTATGATGGTTAAGGAGTTATGACATTTTTTAGCAAGTGAAGCAGTGATGGAGTTCATATAATTAGTCTCCAAGTGGGAGATTTTTGGGTGTGAGGCCTGATTATCTTTCTGATTGTTCAAAGGTTTTTTGTTTTAACCATGGTTGGATCTCTGTCCCTTACGAGGGGATGTTAATTTAGGTTTTTTTCCCTTGAATAAAACCCTTCGTTTATATGATGAAATTGTATTGCAATTTTGTATTACTATTATGTGCGAGAAAGAGAGAGGAGGCTCTGTGAGAGCGAATATGAAATTGGAACAAATTTGTTGTAGGTTGTATCTCTTCATTTTGTTGGATAATATAAAAGGAAGGAAATTCTATTTCTTTGTGTATGTAACCCAAATTGGGTGAACCACATATAAATGTTCCTCTATTGTTTTATGCTTTTATGTGTTAAATTTCTTTGTTAATTAATTTCTAACAACTAGTATGAAATATTCCTAAATTATCATGCAGTTATTTGGAATATTAATTCTTCTTTTAACATGTAGTTAGATGAATAAATGGGTAGGGAGGCCCATAAATATTTTTAGTAGGCATAAAATCCCTTTTAATGTGAAAAGGGATCATATTCATAGCTGAATAAAGAACCCTCATGTGTGAACAGGGTCTAATGCATGAAGACAAGGTCAAGTTTGACCAAGTCAATAGAGCTGAAATGGAGGGAGTGAATCATCAATAGAGACAGCCCAGTATGAATATGGATTAGTTTATATAGTCATATAAAATCTGGATTGATGACCCTTAGGTGTGAAAAGGGACTGGAGCAGGTTGAAGAGGTCAACTTTGACCAAATCAAACAACGTTGTTATGGAGGAGTGGCTTTAAGGATGGGACAACGCAGTTTTAGAGGGAGATTAAGTGCATGATGATGGAAACCCTAATGAGTGGGACCCAAGATGAGAAAGCTCACATATTTTATAAGGAAGAGGATGTTAGCGATTGGGGTTAGATTATGATTATTATTTTGATACCTCTGTTTAGACTTTTTCTCCCTTCAGCTGTTTATCTAAGATTGCTCGTGTTGTTTAGCACAGGGTGTTCCCGGTCGGGAATCCCACCTCTTCCCTTTGAGTAGTTCTTGGGAGAGTCATGATCTATCATTCCACATATCCATAATTCTGGCCAAGCTTCATTCTTTAGCTATAGTGCAGTTTCTGCAGAATATTGTGTTGTGTTGCAGGGTGTTGCAGTGGAGGGTTGATAAACCCACTTTCTGAGCTAGTTTTCCATAGGAGGAAGGATTCCTTCTCTTGGGAGATAAGAAAGGAGGTTTCTTGGGCACAATTTATATCTTTTTCACTAGGCAAACTTATCCCCGTCATTTATAGTGCAGTTTCAGCTAGGAATTACGTTATTTTGGAGGGAAATTTCAGAGGAGGATCTATTGGCTCTTTGAGAGTGTTTTCCTGTAGGTGAAGGGTTCATCCTTTCATTGGAGGAGACACTTGAGGAGATCTACATCATATATATATTATTTCAACCTTCTATTTTCATGAGCTTCAGTTTTCAATGACTCTTCAGTCCTAGGGTTGTAGATCACCAATTGTATTTGGGTGCATTTCCGGAAACCCTTCCCGAGTTATCTAGGAAAGGTGTCTAGGAGTCTAGATCTTCACTCCTAGAATTATTCGAGCTATATATTAGAATATCTACATTGATATATCTTTATGCAACAGTTTATGCCCTAAAACTGCATTGTGTTAGCTCAAGGGAATTTGTATGGAAAATATTTCTCATGTGATGGCATATTTTTCTTGTAGAGGCTTGTTTGTATTTCTTGAGTGAGTTGATCCTCAAGATATTGTGCCTGTTATTTGCTGATATGTTTAATAAGATGGTTTTACATTTTTATCATATCATAATGTGTTGATTTATTCACTTATCTTTCCATTATTGTGTTCATATATTGCTTCTTCCCCATTTGGGAATATTACAATGGTATCGAAGCTCTAATCTTGGCTGAGCCTGTGAGTCTTCAGCCAATATGCTATAAGAAGAAGAAGAGAAGGAGAAAGAGATAAAAATGATGGAAGGATTGATCTTTGTCTCGTCACTTTTTATATCTATGAAGAACCTCTCCAAGGAGGTTAAGTAGATGGAAGAGGAAATATACAATGAGACCTCTATAGGGTTTCAAGAAGAGGAAGGTCCATGTAGTTCCTATTATCAGAAGAAAGTTCCAAAGAAATGCACTATGCCCTTTCCTTTTGAGGAAGAAGAAAAGAAGCATAGAGATGGAGAGAACTTGGAACATGAGATCCTTAGTGGATACCTAGCAGAATATAAGTCTTGACATGGAGCTTTCAAGGAGACTCTAACTCTCCCATAGTTCATTCATCTTGAAGAAGAAATGAGACCTTGCAGCAATAGGAAAATACAGGGAAATAGATTTCTATTTTCTACCTTTGATGGGTCATCCGCATGTACAACAAGGGCTTGGGGAAAGAAGTTGGATGCATTCTTCCTACTACATCCAGTGGTAGAAAGAGAAGATGTTGATATTGCAGCGTTGCACCTTGAGGGTGAAGCAAACATTTGGTGGTTCAGCCATTTGAGTCATGCAAAAGTGACACATTTGCAAATTTTACTCAAAGGTTCATCAAGAAATTTGACAAGGAGAAATCAGAGGGGAAGAAGCCTTCGTCACCACTTGAGGAGACCTGTACCAGCATTGGTACAACTATGGAAGAGCAGGCATCACCATCAGTAGTTGGGGGAGCCATCACATTGGAGGAAGGAACCCTTGTAGCAATACAAGATGTTCCCAAGCTTCACCACGGTATGCATACGTTTCCATTTTCTGTTATTTCAGCACATCTTATGGAGAGTTGCGGAAAAGTTCCATTGCATGACCATGGGTGAAAACATATTGCTGATTTGGAGCAACATAATTTCACTGCGTTGTGAAGCCTTGAGTTGTTCAAGGAGAGGATAAACAATCCTCCTGACTATTCATTATTGAGATGCACACAATTCCTGGGGTTGGGGTGTGGATTTTTGGGGGATAGGATGAACATTTTCCTAAACAATCCAATGCATAACTATATGTTTAGCATTGAGCATGAGCATGAGACAACAAAAAAACCATTATGGAGATCAACAACGCTGTCATTGAGCAGCAGTGATGAGTTGGGGGCCCAACTATTACTAGAGCATCCTAATGACCATTACATTTGTGTGACTATGGATGAGCAAGTGATTGATGAAAGACATCTTATCTTTCAGCATTGTGATGGATATTTCTGGATGAGAATTGCACAACCTTATGAGGATATATTGTCTTCAGCATACTTGGATCCTTATGGTTTCACTATGGTCATTGGTGAGGGTCTTCACTTGGAGATGTCCAAGAGGTTGCATTTAAACTTCCCATGAAATTCAAGGGGAGAAATCTGATGTGGTAGGATGGTGTTCTCCATTGGAGGAATACCAAGATGGAGCATGGTTGGAGACACCCACATTTGGATGAAAGGGTGTGGATGGTAAGCAAGAGGTTGGTGAGTCACCTACATATCTATGACACGGGGCAGTAGGAGGCATGGCTGTGTTGGCTACTCTTCAAAGAGTTTGGCCATCATGTGATATATCCTTCTTCAAAGGGTATGTTGGTGGAGGAAACTAGGCATGACACTTGCATCATATGGCAACAATGAGTTTGGGTGCATTGTGTCGATATGACATTCTTCATGTCAATCATCATATCTTCACCTCATGATTTGTATTACGGAGGTGTGAGGGGGCAACAAGAATTATTGTTTCTTTGGCTACTCTTGGGAGAGTATGGGAAAGTTTTCTCCCATACTTGGCATGATATTTCAAGAGAAAGGGATAGCACACTCAAAGTGCAAAGAGGCTACCCTTCAACATTGGAGGATCAGGAGGTACTTCCACATAGGAATGAGACTCCCACACATAGCAGCATGATGGTGGATGACTTTGGCATATGGCATGTCAAAGAATGGAGTCATGAAGTGGCGAGAGCCTTATCACTAAGGCCAACAATGTTGTCACTTAGGAGTATGTATCTATTGATGGAGTGTTCCAAGGGGAGTATGCATTCCTTCATTTTTTAGATCCTTATGAGAATATTCTCATGGGAGGGCTCATCTTTCGACCTCACTTTCAAGCTACTCACTATGCATGGTAAGAAATGTATTTCTATACTTATTGATCATGTCATAAAAGTATTTTCATTTTCTCACCTTCTATGTTCAGTGCATTGCTCCACAATAATGCAAGATTATTTCTGGGTTTCATGGTCATTCTAGGACCAACATTTATGATGGAGATAATCCTTATTTGCATGAACTTTGGCAAGTGTGGTTTTATTATTATTATTCTCAGCTGATATATAATGATATTTACTACCTCATAGTAGATGATAAAACATGCACAACTAGTAACTTGTTGGAGGACCACTTGCCACATGATGTTCTAAAATAGCATTTGGTAAAACTAGGCTGTATCCACTGCAGGGACCATAAGTATCATCCAAAATCACACATAACCTTCATAATTTTTCTGATTTGTATACCATATGGTGATGATGTACCATTCACTTTGTATTGGATGGTTTGGACTCATAAAACTAGAGAAGGGGTCTTTGGAGATCCAGTTGCCCTTTTGTCTTCTGAGGGCAACATTATTGCAGCCCAATATCAGAAGAAGCTCCACACTTTCCATAAGTGGATGGAGAGACAGCATGGGGTAGGAAATTTTGTCTATCATGTTCAGCTATGCAGCCCACCTACATTGCAGGAGCCAAAGGTGGAGGAGACTTTTCATGAGTTACCATTTTGGAGGGTGGCGCATTTTGTATGGATGATATCTTGGGGATGGGAGATTCACATGGGGATGTTAGTTCCCAACATATATCATATTCCATGCCTTAATAATGCCTCTAGACAACAAATTTTTGCCTCCATAGGTTTTCTACTTCTACATGATGATAGCTATTTGGGTTGGTCACCAAAATCTAACTTGTATACTTGGGAGGGGCAACTTGGAGATGTATTGATGAGACATCATCTCATTCCTTGGAGGAGTTCATCATATGAGGAAGCTACAGGAGGAGGAGAGGAGGCTCTTCAGTTATATCCTTGCAGTTTCTCAAGGACAAGCAACATTTGGGAGGGGAGGACTATAATATTCCTAAATTAGCATGCAGCTATTTGGAATATTAATTTTTATTTTAACATGTAGTTAGATGAACAAAATGGGTAAGGAGGCCCATAGATCTTCTTAGTAGGCATAAAATCCCTCTTAATGTGAAAAGGGATCATATTCATAGTTGACTTAAGCACCCTCATGTGTGAACAGGGGCTAATGCATGAAGATAAGGTCAAGTTTGACTATGTCAACAGAGCTGAAATGGAGGAATTGAATCATCAATAGAGACAACCCAGTATGAATATGGATTAGCTTAGATATTTATATAAAAGCTAGATTGAAGACCCTTAGGTGTGAGAAGGGACTGGAGCAGGTTGAAGAGGTCAACTTTGACCAAATCAAACAACGTTGTTATGGAGGAGTGGCTTTAATGATGGGACAACGCAGTTTTGGAGGGAGATTAAGTGCACGATGATGGAAACCCTAATGAGTGGGACCCAAGGTGAGAAGGATCAAATTTTTTATAAGGAAGAGGAAGGCAAACATATGGGGTTAGCTTATGATTATTATTTTGATATGTATGTTTAGACATTTTCTCTCTTCAGATGTTTAGCTAATATTGTTGATGTTGTTTAGCATAGGGTGTTCCCAGTCGGGAATCCCACCTCTTCCCTTTGAGTAGATCTTGGGAGAGTCCTGATATACCATTCCACATATCCAACATTCTTTCCAAGCTTCAATCTTCAGCTACAACATAGTTTCTTCATAATATTGTGTTGTGTTGCAGGATTTTGCAGTGGAGGGTTGATAAACCCACTTTCTGAGCTAGTTTTCCATAGGAGGAAGGATTCCTTCTCTTGGGAGATTAACAAGGAGGTTTCTTGGGCACATTTCAGATCTTTTGCACCAGGCCAGCTTATCCCCATCATTTACAGTTCAGTTTCAGCTGGGAATTCCGTTATTTTGAAGGGCAGTTTCAGAGGAGGATCTATTGGCTCTTTGAGAGTGTTTTCCTGTAGGTGAAGGGTTCATCCTTTCATTGGAGGAGACCCTTGAGGAGATCTACATCAGATCTATATTATTTCAGCCTTCTATTTTTATGAGCTTTATTTTGCAGTGACTCTTCAGTCGTAGGGCTATATATCACCATTTGTATTTGGGTGCATTTCCGGAAACCCTTCCCGGGTTATCTAGGAAAGCTGTCTAGGAGTCTAGATCTTCTCTCCTAGAATTATTTAAGTTATATATTTTCAGATCTAAATTGATCTATATTTATGCAGTAGTTTATGCCCTAAAAATGCGATGTCTTAGCTCAAGCAAATTTGTATGGCAGCTATTTCTCATGTGATGGCATATTTTTCTTGTAGAGGCTTGTTTGTATTTATTGAGTGACTTGATCCTAAAGATATTGTGCCTATTGTTTGCTAATATTTTTAATAAGATGGCTGTAAATTTGTCTCATATCATAAAGTGTTGATTTATTACTGATCTATTTGGTTGATAAAATCACATGAAAGAAGGGTTCCTAGTTCGAGTGGGAGAAATGGTGGAATATGGTAGGTTTAGGGTTGAGAAATTCAATGACCAAAACTACCAACTATGGAAGAAGAAAATGAAGGATTATTTGTGTCAGAAATATATTTACCTACCATTAAGTGGAAAATAAAGGAAGCCGACCAGTATGACAAATGAAGAACATGGGATTCTTGATAGAAAGGCACTATGAACAATATGGTTATGCCTGGTAGCGTTGGTGGCCTTCAAAATTTCAAAGGAAACAAAAACATAAGGTCTAATGTCAACATTGGACAGACTATATGAAAAACCCTTAGTTTCGAACAAGGTATTTCTTATGAAGCATTTATTTAATATGAAGATGCCAGAAGGTGGATTTGTTGTTGATCATTTAAATGAATTTAACACGGTTATGAGTCATTTAAATTATCTAGTAATTTTGATGATGAATTTAGGGCTATATTATTTTTCTGCTCATTGCTAGAAATTTGGAATGGCTTAGTCATGGTGATTAAATTTTTTTTCTATGGATATAGTACTTTAAATTTTGATGATGTTGTTGGTTATATCCTTAGAGAGGAAATGCAATGGAAAATATCAAGTGAGACAATAGGTAATGCTTTGAATTCAGATACTACGGGAAGAAAAATAGAGAGAGGAAAGATTCTGGTACATTGCAGTAAAAAAAGTAAAGGAATATCGAAATCCAGATCAGGGATAGTGTGCAAGAAATGTAGGAACAAAGGACACATGAACAAATATTGTAAATCTCGAAAGGGAAAAGAAGGAGATGGAAAACAAGAGAAAAATCGTGAAGTGAATATAACAGGTGATGTGTTGCAATATTCTTTGATTCTTTCATTAGAAAATATTATTGATTCATGGGTGGTAGATTTAGGGTCTTCATCCCATGCCACACCTCATAGGAAACATCTTTATTACTATTTTCAAGGATATTTTGGACAGGTTCATTTGGCTGATGATAAACCCTGTAAAATCATTGGAATGGGTAAGGTTATTATAAAGAAATATAATTGAAACTAATGGTTATTAAATGAGGTAAGGCATGTTCCATATCTAAAGAAAAATACAATTTTAACAAGGAAATTGGGAGGTGAAGGTTGTGTATTTACATTTACAGACAAAACCTAGAAGGTCACTAAAGTAGCCCTAGAAATAACAAAATAAGAAAAGGTTTCTACATTGTATTTATGCAATGGTATTTCTAATTTTTTTATTTCTTTAACCTCCACAACGACATATATGACTCTCTCGCATCATAGGCTTAGGCATATGAGTGATAAGGGGATGCAAATTATTCACTCAGGGAATTTTTTGCCAAGTTTGAAGCATGTTGATTTGTAATTTTGTGAGAATTATGTTTATGGAAAAAGAGGAGAGAAATATTTATCATATTTGGGAAAGAAAATAATAGTGAAATTTTTAAAAATGAAGCAAGAAAGTCTCAATTTAATTTGGCCTTGGTAAAATTGGAAAAATTCGAATGTCCACATCAACAGACAACTTGGGTGTAGTTAACTTGTGTGACATGGATTTTTCTCTCAGTTTACTCACTAAATTCAAGTTATAGGAGTTGGAGTTTAGTTAAGCATGTGTGATTTCTAATTTTTAGCAATCAAGGTGATTTATTTCAAGTTTTTTCAGTTAAACTAGTTCTAACTATTGGAGGAACTAGTGTAAGGTCAATTGTGCAATGGGAATTCAGCGTGACTCAGTGATCATCCAGTAAACCAACTAACCAACCCAAAATATCTAGTGCAAGTAGATAATTTGAGTTCCCCAACTGTGGTGGATATTCCAAGGAAGTGTAACATCTGTTGTAGACTAGTCTTGAGTGTACAAGTGTTTCATATAGTTAGATGAACAACCTTGGTAATTGCACAATCATTTTAAAGGAAATTCCTAAATAATAGGGGCCTAATTTCATTAGGAATTGCACAAGTAAATAGGGACTCAAGAAGAGGCAAAAATTGACTAATTTTGGGTCCGATCTTTTCAATGAACATAGAAATAGGTTATTCACTTGGAGATTGATCTCAGTTGAGTAAAAAAATTGTAATACATCTCTATTCATCGAATTAATGCAAGAAGGAAAAGGGGTTTTTAGCAAAATAATTTCCCCTAGAAAAATATTTTGTGCATGTGTCACTATTTCTCTTTTCATTTTTGTGATTGATATTCTAAATTATGATTTGAATTGCGTAGAGAAGAAGAGTAGTTTTGTGTCTTGTGATTTTAATTATAATTTCATGAGTAGTTTCAAATATACACCATAATTTCTACATGTTATCATAGAAGGATTCACATTAGACTTGAGTATGCCTTGAAAGGTATCTCAAATTTCATTGCATGGAAGGATCACATGGAGGTGGTATTAGACAATAATGGATCTCTAGAATACATCAATACATATGTTACAAAACCACATGTATCTAATGCACATAACCTAGCCCAATGGAAGAAATATATAGCCAAGGAAAGGAGAATAATATTGGAGGGAATATGGGATCACATTGTCTCAAATATCCATGGGAAGGAAATTACATTCGCAATGTGGAAAGCACTGCTAGAATTGTTCAAGAATAGTAGTGATCAAAGGAAGCTGGTGCTCAAGGATAAACTTTGAAATATCAATATGCAAAAGAATGAGACTATCCCATAGTATATGATAATACTTACACAATCTCGTGATGAACTTCGCAAGTTGGTGTTAATGTTGAAAAAGATGAATTGGTAAGCTCATCTCTTCTAGGCCTTCCCAGGAGCTGGCATAACTACCAAAATTTAGTGAATGGGAGGGAGAAAATATTGAATTGGGAACATCTATGGTCTTATTTGGTATAGTAGAAAATAAGGCGGAATACTAGAGATGGGAATTCATCCAAGGGAGAGGATGAATAAAAATTTTCATTGGTTGGAAAGGGAAAGAAGGGAAAAGGTAATAAATATCAAACCAAACTAGAATCTAGCCAAGGGGGAAAATAAATATTTATCCAAAATTAAATTATTCAATTGTCATGAATTCGAGAAATATGCCAAAAAGTGTCCACATAAAAATTCGAGCAAGAAGACCTTAGGAGGAGTAGTAGGTGAAGCTTTGGCTTCAAATTTTGAGATTGACTTCACCCTTATCGCATGCATGACCAACATAGTGATGGGGAGCGGGTGGTACTTTCAATTTGGTGCATCATTACACATGAGAGGGTGTCGAGATTTTTCAGTGACCTTGAGGATAAATATCTCCAGATGCACATTGAGCTGGGAGATGACGGAAGGTTCATTGTGACTGGGATTGGTATAGTCACCTACATAGGGAGACAATATCCCCTCTGAGACTTAGCCTTGTCATGTTCATTCCAAGCCTAAATAAAAATCTCATCTCTGTTGTAGCTTTGGAAGACCATGGTTACGATGTGATATTCAAAAAATGGAAAGAATTCCTGAGACACATAGCCACAAGACAAGTGAAGATGATCAGGGTTTGTGTGAAGAACATGTATAAGCTAGATGTAGAAGATTGTGCCGCATTAAGCAGTAATGTATAGAAAATGCAGAGTCATGATTTCAGTGAAGTTTGGCATATAAAAATTGGCCATTTTCATCATGGTGCCTTGAAGATTATGCAGCAAATAACCACTAGCCTACCTAAATGATAATTTGAGCAGCAAGATGTATGCAAAGGATGTATAGTGGGGAAGTATGAAAAATACAAATTCCATGATTGGGACAAGAAATAAAATGTAGTCTTGGAAAGGATCCACTCTGATGTCTGTGTTACTTTATCGATATTCTCAACTACCATACACAAATATTTTTTCACTTTTATTGATGACTTCTCAAGGAAGGGTTGGATCGTCTTCATTCAGAAGAAAGATGAGACATTCTCTAAGTTTGTAGAATTCAAGGAATTAGTTGAGAAAGAAAATAACAAAAAAGTGAAGCCTCGGAGGAGTGATAATAGAAGTGAGTACATTTTGAATGAATTCAAAAACAATTGAGCACAAGAAGGAATTCGAAGAGAGATGAAAACACCCCACAACCCATAGTAGAATGGGGTGGCTGAGAGAAAGAATTGTAGCATTGTGGGAGATGTGAGGGCTATATTGCATGACCAAGGACTACCTTTGAATTTTTGGGTTGATGCATGAAACATAGTAGTCTATTTCAAGAACCGGAGTCCTCATCAGATTCTTGGTGTGATTTCACTAGAGGAGGATTTCTTGGGGAGAAAGCCAAATGCGTCGCACTTCAGGATTTTTGGAGCCTTTGTTTACTTCCATGTCTCCAAATAATTAAGGAATAAGCTTGAGTCAAAAATAGAGTTTGGGGTATTTTTGGGTTACACAGAAACTCCTCACAACTACTATGTGTACTTACCTTCCCTCAGAATTATAGTGGTGCAAAGGGATCTAAAGTTTGATGAGGAGAAAGTGATGCAATGCTCTCTTGAGAGGGAGCTTCATATCCCAATAGAAGAGGAGTTCTTAGCTCCAAAGTAGGAACCTTAGGAATTTTTTGAGCAACCACACATATAGGAGCATAGAGTGGAAACATCCACTCAAGTAGAAAATCCAGAGAAGGCATAAAAAGAACCAAGGGAGATGATATACTTGTGTAGGATGTGAGGGAGAATGTCAGAGCTCCTTCAAATTTTCATAGGCAGAGGAGGTCATCATGTTGGTACACTGGCTACATGGCTCTAATTATTGAGCTTTTAGAGGCTGATTCAACCTCTTTCAAAGAAGTAGTTGAGAAACCTATATGGTTTGATGCAATGGTGGAGGAGTACGAATCCATTATAAACAATAATGTTTGGGAAGTGGTTCCAAGATTGAAAAATATATCAGTTATGGGGTCTATGTGGATCTTCAAGGTTAAGCATGTAGTAATTGGATGCATAGAGAAATATAAGGCCATATTTGTGGCCAAGGGGTACTCTAAAGTTGACGGAATTGACTATGAGGAGATATTTTCTCCTGTAGCAAGGTACTCATCCATTAGATCAAAATTTGCATTGGCTACACAACCAGAATTTTTTGAGACATTTGATTGAGAGTCTCATGTGTGAAGACTCAAGCGAGAATTACATGGTCTCAAACAAGCACCATGTTCTTAGTACACTAGGATAAACAACTATCTCACTATTTTGGGCTTCACAAAAATTGAAGCGAATGCAAAATTATATCAAATTTTGGTAAAAGGTAAGTCTCTTATTATTGACTTATATGCTGATGATTTTATTTTAAATGGTGATGAGATGTTGATCAAATATTGTAAGGAGTACCTTGTAAAGGAATTTAAAATGACGAACATGGGTCTCCTACACTACTTCCTCGATTTTCAAGTATGGAAAGGCGATGGGAATCACTTGTCTCAAGGAAAGTATGAAAATGAGATACTACAAAAGTTCTACAATGGAGATTTGTAAACCCATGGAGACACCTCTAGTGACCAACTCGAGGAAGGAGGATGCCACTTTAGGTGAGGAAGTGGATGCTACCATTTATCGACATCTATTGGGTTCACTCATGTATCATGTGAACACATGACTAGATATGTGCTATGAAATCAATCAGTTGAGCCAAGATATGGTTAGACCTACCAAATTTTTTTGGAAGGAAGCTAAGCATGGTTTATGGTACCTAAGAGGCACTACCAAATTTGAAATATGGTAAAAATGGACAAAGGAAGTGAGGTTGTGTGGCTTCACAGATGTAGATTGGTTGGGAAGTCCATCAAACCAAATGAGTACATCAGGTGGAATTTTCAGTGTTGGGTCCACATTTGTTTCCTAGTACAACATGAATCAAATATCTATGGAACTCAACTCAATAGAATAAAAATACATGGCTTCAATTCAAGAAACATGTGAGGTGATATGGATGAGAAATATACTTGTGATACAATTGGTCAGATGATGGATCCAACTGTGATCTATTGTCATAATTAGAGTTGCATTAATCTATCTAAGAATCCTATATTTCATGATCGATCCAACTATATAGATATTTGGTATCACCATTTATGACACTGTGTGTAGAGGGAGATAATGTTTCTACAATACATTCTAAAAGAGGAACAAGATGTTCACATTTTGACAAAGGCCTTGTCAAGAGGGAAGTTCGAGTTATGTAGGTGGAGGATAGGGGTGGTTGATAATCCCTTTATTGCTAAGAGGGAGTGTTGAAAAATGCAGCAAGAAACTCTCAATTTGAGTTTTCCTTGGTCAAATTGAAAAAAATCGAATATCCACATCAACATATAAATTGGGTGAAGTTAACGTGTGTGACATGGCTTCTGTTACTTAGTTTACTCAGTAAATTTAAGTTGTAGGAGTTGGAGCTCCATTAAGCATGTGTGATTGTTAATTTGTAGCAATTAAGGTCAGTTATTTCAATTTGATTTCAGTTAAACTAGTTCTAACTATTGGAGGAACTAGTGGATGGTTATTTGTACAACGAGACTTCATTCTAACTCATTGATCATTCAATTAACTAATCGATCATCCCAAAATAGCTAGTGTATGCATAGAATTCGAGTTCCACGGATTTGGTGGGGATTCCAAGGAAGTGTAACATCAGTTGTAGACTAGTCTTGAGTGTACAATTGTTTCATGCAGCTAGATGATCAACCTTGGGAATTGCCTAATCATTTTGGAGGAAATTCCTAAAGAATAGGGTCCTAATTTCCTCAGGAATGGTGCAAGGAAATAGGGGCTCAATTAGAGGGAAATTTTGAATAAGTATGGGTTATAACTTCTTATTGAGTGGAGATATAGGTTATTCACTTGAAGGTTGTGCTCAGTGGAGAAAAACAATTGTAATACATCTCCATTCATCAGATTATTGCAAGAAGGCAAAGGGAATTTTAGTATATTTCTTTCTCCTAGAAAAATATTTTGTGCATGTGTGTTATTTCTCATTACATGTTTGTGATTGATGTTATAAATTGTGAATTGAATTCTACATATCAATAGAAGAGGTTTGTGTCTTGTGATTTTGATTAAAATTTCATGATTAGTTGCAAATATACACCATAATTTCTACATGAAAAATTAGAGTTTGTGCATATAGATGTATGGGGACCTAATAAGGTATCTTTTCTCTTATGGTTTATTTATCTTAGGTTTTATATACCTTAGGTTTATAATATTAATTCCTTGGGTTTAATAGTATTCCCTTGGCTTTATAATACCTTGGAGTTTTGTAATGAATCGCTTGGGTTTATAATATCAATCCCTTGAGTTTATCAATCTAAGGTTTCATATTCCTAGGGTATAATATTATTCATAAGGTTTATAATATCAATCATGCTCAACCATGATCAACCATGGTCCAATGTCGCATTGTGACAAGGATTGTCTCAATATGAAAATTAACCATGCTCAACCATGTTCCAACGTCGTATTGCGACAAAGATTGTCTCAATATGAAAATCAACCAATCTCAACCATAGTCAATCATGGTCAACCATGGTCACATCGTGACAAATATTGTCTCTTGCTCCAATGTCACATTGTGATAACCATGGTCATCCATGGTCAACCATGGTCCAATATTGCATTATGATAGAGATTGTCTCAATAGGGAACTCATCCATGGTCAACCATGGTCAACCATTATCCAACATTGCATTGTGACAAAGGTTGTCTCAATATAAAAATAAAACATGGTCAACCATAGTCCAACTTCGCATTGTGATAAATATTGTGTCAATATGAAAATAAATAATGTTCAACCATGGTGAAGCATGTTTATTCTAGGGTTTATATACCTTGGGTTTATAACATTTATCCCTTGGGTTTATAATCCCTTGGGTTTAGTATTCCAGTCAGTTTATAATATTTTTCTTAGGGTTTATATAGCTTGGATTTATAATATTAATCCCCTGGGTTTAATATTATTCCCTTGTGTTTATAATACCTTGGGGTTTTAGAATTAATCCATTGGGTTTATTAATCTAAGGGTTCTTATTCCTAGGCTATAATATTATTCATAAGGTTTATAATACTAATTTTAGGGCTTAATATAAATCCCTCGAGTTTATAACCATGTTCAACCATGCGCAACCATGGTCCAATGTCACATTGTGACAAAGATTGTCTTAATATGAAAATAATTCATGGCAAAACCTCGTCAACCATGTATATTTTAGAGTTTATATTATTTATGGTATGGTTTATATACCTATGGTTTATAGTATTAATCCCTTGGGTTTATAATCCTTGGGTTTTTAGTATTAGCCCCTTGGGTTTATAATATTAATCTCTTGGGTTTATTAATTTAAGGGTAGTGTAATATTATTCATAATGTTTATAATATAAATCCTTGGGTTTATAATCATGATCAACCATGGTCAACCATGATCCAACGTCGCAATGTGACAAATATTGTCTAGATATGAAATTCAATCATGCTCAACCATGGTCCAACATCGCTTTGTGATAAAGATTGTCTCAATATGAAAATGAGCCATGGTAAACCACAATCAACCATGTTTATTTTTGGGTTTATAATATGTATCTTATGGTTTATATACCTTTCCTTATGGCTCAAAAATGGTAAGCTATGGTCAACCATGTTTATTTTAGGGTTTATAAAATTTATCTTAGGGTTTTTATACCTTGGGTTTATAATATGTATCCCTTCGGTTTAATATTATTCCCTTGGGTTTATTATTCTCAACCATGGTCTAATGTCACATTCTCACAAAGATTGTCTCAATATGAAAATCAATTGTTACACCATTTTTTGGTCATCTAACCTATTATCATTAGATGGACCCAAGTACACCATGTAAGACCAATTTTACCCTAAGTAAAATTTCTTTCACTATGTAAAATAACTTAATAAAACACATTTATTAGGTTGTTTATGGTCTAAACAGGAAACCCCAAAAGGAAATATTAAAAAAATCTATATTTGTTTGATTTTCCTCATGGAATAATTAATTAAACAATAATTTAATTATTATTTCGAGTCATATTTAACCCAAAACAAGGAAATTAATTAGCTAAATTCTTATTTATCTTATTATTTTCTAGGAATAATTATTTAAATCTTATTTAAATAATATTCCTTGTTAAATATGACTAAATCATTTATAAATAATTAAATAGATCATTATTTATTTAATTATCATTCAACCACTTCCTTAAAATAATAAATAAATCATTTATTTATTTATTATTTACAAATAATTATTCCGGGTCATATTTAACCCAAAACAAGGAAATTAATTAGATAAATCCTTATTTATCTTATTATTTTCTAGGAATAATTATTTAAATATTATTTAAATAATATTCCTTGTTAAATATGACTAAATCATTTATAAATAATTAAATAAATCATTATTTATTTAATTATCATTTAACCACTTCCTTAAAATAATAAATAAATCATTTATTTATTTATTATTTACAAATAAAGGGATTTGATCCAAGTCAAATGCCTTTCCCCTCCAACAAATATAATAAAATATTCCATAAAAGGTGGATCTAGATTTGGTTAATATTATTTTAATCATGCACCAAGATCTAGAATGACCCAATATTTTGTTATAAATAGAAGGGTTTTCCCATTCATTTGTCACCTTTTGTTGCTCATTAGATCACTCTAGATCTATGCCCTTGGTCTGACTTTGAGCCATTATCATTGTCACATTCTCCATTATTTGTTTTGTGAGCTCCCTTTGAGTTCTATGTTTGTCTGAGTTTTCTACACCAACAAGAGAGAGAAATGCTAGATCTGAAGCGCTGAGGACTTTCAAGAACCCATCCCATTGAGGAGAATTGGAAACACCTTTCTTATTTTCCTCTCAGGTGCCCTTAATATAAAAATTATTTCAAAAATATTGTTCTTGTCTTGTCTATTGGATGCATTGAGCAAAAACTTGTTTTTTACTGCTTAATGTCTTTTTATGCATAGATCTAGATTTGTGCAGCATTTGTCTTGATCAACTAACTACAGATATGAAGATATTGGCAACCATATTTGATGTTCGGGGCTATAAGTTATGCGTAGCTAAAGTGGTATTTTTTCGTACACTTCAACAAAAGATTCATACTAACATCAATCATTGTCAACCATGGTTAACCATGGTCAAATGTTGCAATGTGACAAATATTGTCTCAATATGAAAATAAACCATGGTAAAACATTGCAACCCATGTTTATTTTAGAATTTATAGTATTAATGTTAGGCTTTATATACCTAGGGTTTATAATATTAATCCCTTGGTTTTATCCCTTGGGTTTAATATTACTCCCTTGGGTTTATAACCCCTTGATTTTTTAGTATTTATCCCTTCGATTTATATTTCCTTGGGTTTATAATATTAATCTGTTGATTTTATTAATATAAGGGTTCATTTTCCTAGTGTATAATATTATTCATGGGTTTTATAACATAAATCCTTGAGTTTAATGTAAATCCCTTGGGTTTATAATCATGGTCAACCATGGTCCAATGTCATATTGTGAAAAATATTTTATCAATATGGTAATAAAACATGTTCCAACGTAGCAATGTGGAAAATATTGTCTCGATATGAACATAAATCATGCTCAACAATGATAAACTATGTTCCAACATTAGCTTGTGAGAAATATTGTCTCTATATGAAAATGAACCATGGTCAACCATAGTCAACCATGTTTATTTTAGAGTTATAATATTTATCTTAGGGATTTTATACCTTTGGTTTATAATATGTATCCCTTTGGTTTAATATTATTCCCTGGTTTATAATCTCTTGGGTTTTAAGTATTAATCCCTTGTGTTTATTATTCTCTTGAGTTCATCTATTTGGTTTATATAACATGGTATGTTTACAATTTGTTTGAAAGTTTGATTAATTACATGCTATGAGTACGTTTCTATTAGATTTCATGAAGGAATGATCTTGTTTTATGACAATTTTACTAACACATTATGTGTTGAGATAGTTGATATGTACTTGAGTGTAAGTGGGTGTTAGTTGCAGTATTATGATTTGTGACAATGAGTTGATTATGACATGATTGTTAGGCTTGGTAAAGGTTTATTTCATATTAACAGACATGATGTCTTGATATTTGGAACATGTGACTGACATGTGTGAACATTTATAGGGAAACATTCTTGGTATTAGTTGATGAGCCCTAGTATTGCAACAAGAATGCTGCAGCTCCCAAGGCTACCAACTTAAATTATCAACCAGGGGTTTGTACAAACTTAAGAGGTGTCAACACTATATGTGCATCATAAAATGTGTTTTGATTTTTTTGATATTATGTAATGGAGTGAAATCCATGAAATCAAGTCCTAAACTAATTGTTGAAATGGAAATCAAACACTAGCCTAATTGCATGATGTGAAAATTTCATTGAAAAGGGAACCCAGTCTTAACTTAAGAATAAAGAAAGTAAAATAATATAATATGCATGAAATAAAGAGAATGTAATTAATCATTAAATTCCAAAGAGGTTAGATCCATTGATAGAGTTAATTATATACTTCATTTTGAAATCAAGGAAATCATTATTGTGTTATCCAATTCATAAATCTGTCCATTAACCAAAATTGTTGAGATGTGTTGCATGCGTAAAAAGGAAAATCCTAAGTGGTCTTCGGTCTTCCCAAATCATGGATTTATATCCTAGGGGTCATTATTCAAGACTAAGGCGAAAAAACCAAGATTTTGGAGAAAATATTGTCAAGTTTACATGTGCTACAAGAGTGCTACAGGAGGTGCTACATGAGTCCGTGTTTTGCTACAGGAGCAGGAATCTTGCTAAATTCCAAATTAAATAAAATTTAAATGGGATGGAAAAACTATTTTTATTAAGTAGGATTTCTTAGGTTTCCATTCCAAGCGTAATCACTCCAAAATACCCTTGTTAACAGGTCCTAAAAAAACATAAAATTACTACTCTAAAAATTGGAAATTCAAGAACTAGTGAGTTAGTTAACCTATCAAATTCCTAACCTAATAAATTCAAAATGAAATGGGATGAAAAAATTTATTAACTTGAATTTTTTTATGACCTAATACAAGTGGAATCAACTTAAATGAAGTTCATTAACACGTTCTAAAAAGAACATAAAATTACTATTATTTTGCTACAAGGGACTTCCATAAATTCTAGATTTATGAACTAGTAAACCAACCCAAGTAGCTCAATGATGAAGATGAATTTTAAAATTTTTTCTAAGGATTCATCATGCTTTTGAATCTGTAAATATCATAAAAAAAACTCACTTCAATCATTTAACCCAATCGTATGGAAAAATATGCATCAATACTAAATGCAAAAATAGGAAAAACAAGAATAAGAGATGCATGTGAATAACAAGTGAAAAGAAGAAAATGAAATTGTACAAAGGGATATGAGGCTCCTGGGATGGCCAAGCCCGAGGATAATCAGAGTCCTATGAAGGATACCAAGCTTTAGAAGATAAAAATGGCACCAAAATTCATTATTTGAATCAATCCAGGTAAATCCCTGCCATAAATGAAAGTGGAGCTGCTAAATAACAAGTTATCTCCACAAAAAGACTAAGAAATAGTTGCCCCTAGAGGAAAATTAGAATTGGTACTTATAAAAATTGATGGGGAAAGAATTATCCTTGAAAGGAGGAAGATTTCCCCTAGACAATCCCTCTAATAGTGGATCTAGTTCCCAACACTAGGAATTTGCATTAAATGACACGGAACACATTCCTAGATTTTCTCAATCACTGGAGCTCCATAATTTGTCGATAATTTCATGATATTTTTTTCATTTTTTATCCAATATTTATCCCCATGTAGTAGGGAGAAAATCCCTAGATTATCTCCTCCTCCATATCTTCATAATTTTCCCAATATTCTCACAATATTCTAGAAAAATAAATAATATTAGGCACAAGTACGCAATTATCTCTAAAACTTCCTAATGAATATATTAAAGCTAAAAATATGTCATCTAATGAAAAAAAGTATAGGTTTTATGTGTTGAAGGATGGTTGGACGGGCCTTAATTTATGTCTAATTTGGAGGCCCATAATTAGCGTGACAAGGTAATAGTTGACTTGTTTATATAACTAATAATTAGGTGATGTGATAGCATATAATGAGACTCAATTGCAGCAAGGAAAAAGAAAAGGAAAGGAATTGGGTGAGGATTCATTTTTCTATGTTTGGAAACCGCAATTACAAATGAATGAGTGCTTTGCATGAATACAGGAAGTCTTCCTAACCTTGATTTTGTTTGGAATTAGGTGGATATATGCTATATTGATGAAGATGTACTTGAAAGGTATAAAAATCGGTTGCTAGTTATGGATAGACTCATTAAGGAATTGGAATCCCTTGAGAGATAATATATGTATGTGTTCAACTACATGTTAGTGTTCTGGGTACATCAAGGTAAGGTAATCGATATATTGCTATGTTAATTTTTGCAGTGACAATTATGTGTTTATGGCGGTATGATACAGGGGATTGCATGGAAAAAGAGACTTCCATGAAATATTGAATAAGGCTCAGGTTGAGCTTTACCTTGGAGGAATTTGGAACCCATGGGGATTTAGTCATGGTGTTTGTTGGGAATTTTGTACTTTCGGTATTTTGTGATTTTTTTGTGCCTAATTTGTAGTTTCATTTATGTCTGGTGCAAGTCCATACCACTTTGTTTGTGGTGTCGTATTTATATTCAATTTTCATGGTTTTATTCTTATTTATTTTGATCTTGCCTTTTATTTTTGAAGTTTCTTGGGAATTGTTTTGGGAAATAAGAAGTTAATGGAGCTTGAGGAGAGATTAATGAAATCCAACAAGTAATGTGAGACTTGGATGAAGCTCGGTGCATGAGTAAATGGAAGCTGAAAGCAAGGACATAACAACTGGTTGGATTAGTTGGGTCCATGGGGGTAAATGGACAATGGTAGGATAATCTTGGGAAAGGTAACCAAGAAATTTAAAGTAAATGGATTTGAGTCGTCAGATGCCTTGGATATGTTGGGAACTATTTTTCTCATTGTTGTACATGTTGTGCATGACTAAAGGGAGTTATATTAAACTTGACCTTATGATATCTGGTAATTATGTTGTGTCATGATTATGTTGATGTCTATATATGTATACATGTATGTATGTATTTCTTTGTGACATGGTCATTAGGGATCATGCTTGTTTTATGCTAGTGTTTATATGTATATATGTATGTATGTATGTCGTTGTCTGACAAGGTCGTTAGGGATCATGCGTGTAGAGGAATGATTGCTTATGCAGGTGAATTCCATGAAGAGGTTCATGGTTTATGAGGGATAAAGTGGGAAGAGGAGTCTTGACAGATCTATGAGGTTAGTATCATGTGGATATGAATTGATATTGCGTTCTTGTACTATGATTATGTTTATGGTATGGACAGGTAATGTTAATGGATACATCATCAAAATAAAAGCAGTGTGATTTGTGGCATGTTGGGAAAAGCATGGAAGGTTACTAGAAGAAATGTTGCCTGGTAGAGAAAATGTGGTCTCTAGATGTGAAATGCTACTATTACGTATCTGGTGTACATGTTGTACCTATAGTGTTTTTTGCATGTTTCAAATGTGGTATTGTATACATATAGTGTTGTGTGCATGTTGTGTAGTGTGGTATTATGTACTTATAATGTTTTGTGCATGTCGTATGTGAAATAATGTGTACATATAGTGTTTTATGCATGTTTCATATGCGGTACTATGTACATGTAGTGTTATGTGCATGTTGTATGTGTGGCATTGTGTATACATAGTGTTGTGTGCATGTTGTATGTCAAGTATTGTGTACATATAGTGTTGTGTGTACATTGTATGTGATGTTTTTTGCACATATGGTGTTGTGTGCATGTTGTATATGTGGTGTTGTGCACATATGGTGCAATGTGCATGTTCTGCATGTGGTGTTGTGTGCATGTGGTGCTATGTACATGTGGTGTTACATGCAAGTGGTGTTGTGTATACATTGTGTGGGTGGTATTGTGTACATGTGGTGTTGTGTACATGTTATGCAGGTGGTGCTGTGTACATGTGTTGTTGTGTACACATCGTGCATGTGGTATTGTGCACATGTGGTGCTATGTGCATGTTGCAGAGGTGGTGTTATGTACATGTGTTTTTTTGTACATGTTGTGCAAGTGGTGTTGTTTACACGTTGCGCAAGTGGTGTCATGTGAATGTGGTGTTGTGTACACATTGTGAAGGTAGTATTGTGTCCAGGTGGTACTGTGTACATGTTTTACATGTGGAATTATGTGCATGTCATACGTGATGCACTGTCTACTTGTGGAATTTTGTACATACTACATGTTGGACATATTATATTATGTACCTGTGGTACTGTGTTATGTGCATTATGTAGTCATTCTATCGTGATAGGTGTATTCGTTGTGTTGTACTCTGTATACCTATATATATATATATATTTGTACATTTAGTTTAGGTATATGTATTGTGTTTTGTTGTACACTAGGTGTAGGTGTATGTGTTGTGTTTTATATCGGGTGTAGGTATATGTGTTGCGTTGTACACCGGGTGTAGGTGTATGTATTGTGTGGTGATGTACATTGTGTGTGGTTCTATGTGTTGTGATGTACACTATGTTTATATGTATGTGATTGAATAGGAGAAGACATTGGGTGCTTTCTAGGTGTGGAAACCAATCCACTATGTGTATGGAAAGGACAAGGAACAAAAGCAAAATCAAAGAACCGATTGACGGATAAGTATTAGTACTTTATTTTAGTTTTATTATGCATGTGATTTATGATTTTGGTTTATGAATGGCTGCATGTGATATATGATTTCGATTTATTATGGTTGCATGTGATTCATGACTTTGATTTATGATGGTTGTGTTTCGAGCTAATCAGATGTGATATGTTTAAACATGATGATTTGAAAAAGAGCTAGTTTTACTTGTTGTGACAAGAATTAAATAGGATTTTAGGTGTACCTTATTGACGGGTTACCAACGATGTATGATTTGAATTTATTTCAATTTCTTTTAGTTTACTGGAAATTATGTGCCTGGTATAGGAATGCATAGAAATGCCCGGTTTGGGTGGTTGGTATTAGCTGCTAGAGAATGTTAGAAGCAACAACAAAAGGAATTGGAACATTAAACAATATGTTGGCAAAGCACTTCAAGAGTAGGGCCATTGTGGTACACTGGTACCCAATAGTGTCCACTAAATTCCATGAGCATGATATGAATGGTATGAGGGTTTTGAGGCAAGGATATGCCTTGGTTTTTGGACCGTTTGATGGTAGGAAACCTTTCCAAGGAAGGGGTCACCCGAGGTACTGTGTAGCATCGAAGGGGATACCCACAAAACTTGAAAGGTGTGTGATTTCATAGAAGGGGGTGACCGTATTTCCCGAGGGATTGTGTAGTAGAGAAGGGAAGGTCAGGGGATGGACTTGTTTTGGTCATTACATTAGACAACTGTTGAGGTCTAAAATGGGCCTCCTAAAAAAATGTACAACTAAAATAAACTTATAAGAACCAATAGGATTCAAGATGACGGTGTCAACCATGGGGATGATTCGACATTTTTGGGGTAAAAAAGTAAAAATATTAAAAAATAATAAAATAATAAAACTACTTTTTCAACTTGCATTTTCAACTTATCTCCCTAAATGTTTTCTCAAATTTCGAGCGGGAGTACTTTTTGGATGCAAAATTTAATTCCTCATCCAAGGAGTACACATGTTGCATACTTTTGATGGACCCTACTACATGAAAAATGAGAAATACATGAAAATCTTTATTTCAATCACGTTTTTTCATGTATTTCTCATTTTTTGTGTAACAGGGCACTCCTTGGATGAGGAATCAAATTATGTATCCAAAAATTGATCCCTCTCGAAATTTGAGTAAAGCCATAGGGAGATAAAATGAAAATATGAGTTGAAAAAGTAGTTTTTTCTTTTTTCCCTCTAAAATTTGATTATGTAATATAATATTATTTTATTATTTCCACTATTATTTTATAATTTCCTTAGGAGGCTAATTTTAGACCTCAAAATTCCCGTAATACAAATTCACATTGGGAGTGTGCCTTGAAACAATGAGTTAGTAATTGTTCGGCAAGGGAACAAGTAGTGTAAGGATTGTGGCATTGGACATTGGATGCAACTTTGACTTTGGAAATGGATTCCAGACTTCCTTGGATGGAGGTGAATCTTGGTAATACTTTGAGGGTGAGGATGTGAGCCTTTGGATTTCGTTGTTGCGGATGCAAGCGTCGTATCCTTTTATTTTATGATGTTTATAGTATTATAAGTATTGTATCGAGTTTTGGTTATAAAGCTCCATAGAATGTATGATTATTTGTTGTTTGAAGCAAATGTGCATGAATATATGTGGTTTTTATTGTAAACATCATAATGAGTTGTGTTATAAAGCTCCAGTGAATGGTATCACAATCATGTTTTCAGTAATGGTCATTGTAAATACTTCAACGAGCTATGTTATAAAGCTCCATGGAAAATATGTTCAGCATTTTGCTGGTCATAGTTTTCATCATAACATTGAGAACGGTGTTCCCCCAAGGGGGAGGCATTTGTAATAGCCCCAGTTAAAAATCCATGTAATAAAGTTAATACAGGAAAATTAAAACCAAAGTCACGGGACACATATTCTGAATTGAATGTTGGAAAAAAAAATAGTGATGGGGATCACGTGTGATTAATTAATGGCTAAGGAAATTGGCAAAGGCAATGGAAAAGGAAAAGAGGCATTAATTGACACTTAGTTATGAAAATAATTAAAAATAGACGAAAATGAAGGTGAAGAGAAACATATTTGCACGAGAGGTAAATTGAAGTAAAAATGAAGGAAGAAGAAGAAAATATAGGCCTCAATGATAAAAAGGATTTTGAGGATCATTTCATAGCTTTTGTCAGAAATTTTTTTGTAAGTTTTAGCTTGGAGTTCTCTCTCTATTCTCTCTCTCTCATACTCTTACTCTCTTAGAGAAATATTGGAGAATTTTTGGAGCATGTTTGGAGCACTCTATTTTTCATTAGGTTTGGAGAAAGAAGCAAATAAAAAGTAGGAAATCACAAGGGAATATTTGGATCAACGTCTACAACTGGATCTATTTGCAGGTATCGAGTTGCATGTGTGATTTCCTTTCTAGTTTTAGCATGCATGTTATATGCAAGTGTTTATTTAGGTATGATCTATCATTGGCGTGGAGGATTTTCTAGATTGATAGTGTTTTTTCCTATCCTTTCCATTTCTTGGATAATCATGGTGTTGTGGGTTTACCACTTGATTGTTTTTATATTGGTGCTCATGCTCCTTATGGACGTGGGTTGAGTTACTAGTTCCTAGAGCATTGGTTGGAAAAATGCTCTGGAAGCCATGTAATAACTTGGTTTGAGTTGTTAATCCTGGAAGCCTTGGTTGGAAAAGCACTCTGGATCCCTTGGTGGGTTGAGCTACTAGTCTTGGAGCCTTGGTTATACAAACAATCTGGAGCCCCGAAGCAATTGTATGTTGAGTTACTAGTCCTGGAGCTAGGTTGAAAAAAATGCTCTAGAACCCTAGAAAACTTGGGTAGATACCAATCTAGTGATGGTTAGTGATGTTTGACTGTGAGGTGTAATCACTGGTTGAGAGTTGAGTTTTTTTGGCCTCTATAAGCCCTAGTTTGGTTTTTCTTGGTTTATTCCATGAGATTCCACATTCATTCTTGGAATATGGCACAGGGGTGATTGATTGAAAGAGAGATTTGGTTCAGCCCAATCTATGGTTGGGTGGTACGTGGAGGTCGTTGACTTGGTTTTCTTTTGCATGTGTTAATAAGATCTCTTTTCCTCTTGTATTTTATGAGTAAATGTACTTTTTCTGATGTGGATTTGGTGGTTGTTCTATCATTGTTATTATTCTAGTTATATGATGATTATAAACATGGTTTTATGATAGATTCTAGTTATGGATATTATCATGTTTTGATTGGTAAATGGATGGTTGTTGAATTCATGACCTAATAGATGTTATCAAAACTATTGTGAGAAGGAATTAGACCTTCTTGATGATCCTTAGATAGGTATCAGACCTCCATGTTGAGATATGCTTTTAGGACCTATATATTTCATGCTCACTATATGTTTGATGAAATGATTGTCATGGTTAGGCATATTTAGGTAAGGTGCTCGATCAATTTTTGTGTTAGAGGGGTTTTTTTTGTCATTTATTATTCTGGAAAGTCTCATCAAGTTCTAGGTAGTGGTCTGGAAGCTAGCCCTGAAAAAGTGGCTCAAATTCTAGGGTGGCATGCTCAGAACTGGAAACTTTTAAATGCAGTCGCTAGGAGGTAGGGTTATCCATGGAATTGGAGGATTACATCCACTGGCTTGCCTTGTTATGTAAGATATTGGGAAACCAGAACAATAAAAAGGAAAGTTAACTCAAGGTTTGAGCACCTGGAGTGGTTTTTTATATCTTGGGGGTCTTATAACTCCTTAGGAAGGTTAGTAAAGTTTTGGTTTGTCGATTCCACTTCATTAGTTGCACTTAGGAGGTTGAGTCATGTCATAGTATCTCCTCCTCTCATGTTTACCCTAGCAGGCCGGTAAAAGCGGGTAAATGTGGGAGGGGTGGTTATAACCAATAAGCATGTCTCTTTTGAAATAGGGTTTTCAAAATTTTAATTTATTTATCAAAAAATATTAGTTGAATAGTAGGGATTTAACCTCCCTGGAATAATCTAGAATACTTTTAGTAGTATTTAGAAATCAAAGGTTGATATTTATCTCCAAAGTAATTATTCCCTTTTTACCTTTTAATTAAAATGATTAATTAAAATAAGTTATATGAATAAGTGTGTTATTGCAATGTAAACCCTAATGCCTTTAATTGTTGCCTTGTTTCTAGGATATTTTTAGCTTCAGGCCTCTTCCTTTTGTCCAAAGCCCCCTCATTTTGATGTTATTTCTACATATTTGGTAAACCAAGGGGAATTTATTTTGTTGTGGGGTTATTCCCGCCTCCAATATTATACAATTGTGCTAGATATTTCGAATTTTTTTATCTTCATGAGGTAGATCTCAAGTTTTACCCACTGTATGTAGGTGAAATCCATTGAATCTATCTCTAAACTCATAGCCATATTTCAATATTAGATAGGAATCCATTTCCTCTCATTTCATCTCCTACACAAGGTAGGTAGTTTTAGGAATGGCATTTTCTTAATTATTACAGTATAAATAAGGACACATTAATCCTCCCAGTCTCAATATTGAACAGGGAAGCCAAAGGTTAGGGTGCACCCCCTTTCTTTCAACCACGATCCTTATTGATGCACTAAAGCCAGAGCTCTAGCAACTGACACCCAAATATATCTTAGGGATAATAGTCATTGTCAAACAAGTAGAATGTATTCCATCTCTAAAGTTGGTTAACCCTCCATTCAATATTTCTTGAACAAAATATGAGCATAATACCATTATTTTTGTTTTAATGGGATTTTTCCATCAACATATGCGCTTTGGGAAAGGGTGCACAAAACCCCGTCCCCGAATAGGGAACTATTTTTTTTGTTCAAAGGATTTATTTGTGGTTTATTTCAAAATTAAGAGGACATATAAAGCCACTTGAGTTTGGGTAAGACTCCTTGATATGCTTGTTAGAGTGAATTCTAATCGCAAGTGTACGAAAAAATATCACTTTAGTTGTGCATAAAAAAAAACCCTAACATCAAATGTGGTTGTCAATTTCCTTAGATCTGTAGTAGGTGATTAGAATAAATGCTACAAAAATCCAGATCTATGCAGTTAAATAAATTAAACAATGAAAATAAACAAGAGTTGTGCCATACATCCAATAGACAAGACAAGAATTTATAAAGAATTTTTTGTATTATGACACTTAGGAAGGGAAGACAAAAATATGTTACCAGTCCCCCTCAATGGGATGGGTTCTTGTATTTCCTCATTGCCTCAGATCCAAGATCTCTCTCTTGATGGTGCAAAAAACCCAGACAAAATAGAACTCAAAGGGAGCTCACAAGAAAAATTAGAAAAAATATGACAATGATGGAGGATCAAATTCAAACCAAAAGTATAGATCAAAAGGTGATCAAAAAGGTATTGAATGAATGGAAAAACCCTTCTATTTATAACAAAATATTGAGTTGGTCTAGATATTGGTGCATAGTTAAAATATTATTAACCAAATCTAGATCCAACTTACTTCGAATATTTTATTATTTTTGGTGGAGGGAAAATGAATTTAGAATTGGTTAAATCCCTTTATTTAGAAATAATAAATAAATAAATGATTTATTTATTATTTCAAGGATGAGATTAAGGAATAATTAAATAAATAATGATTTATTTAATTATTTAAAAATTATTTAGTCAAATTCAATAAGGAATATTATTAAATAATGATTTAAATAATTATTCCTATAGAATAATAAGATAAATTATAATTTATCTAATGAATTCTCATTTTTTTGGTTAAATATAACAAGGAATATTAATTAAACAATGGTTTAGTTAACTATCCCTAGAGGAAAATCAAATAAATAAGGATTTATTTAATTATTGCTCATGGGGTTTCCTATTTGAACCAGAAATAATTTTAATAAACTATGAGTTGTCTAATTATTTCTCATAATGAAAGAAATTTTACTATGGTAAAATTGGTCTTACATGGTGTACTTTAGTCCATCTAATAGTAACAGGTTAGATGACCAAAAATTGGTGTAACAGATTTCCCCCCAACGTGCAAGCGTTGGGAGCTAATCGTATGACCGAAGTGCATTGTAAGAACACAATCACTAGACACCAAAGGGGAGTCCGAGTGATAGAAATATAAGAAAAAATGAAGTGAGAGAGGATAGTACCCTGAGGAGGTGAGACTTACAGGTGGAATAATTCTTTTTTATGAGTGAGTACATGTTATTAATGAGGCAAGGGAGGCATACCTATGCCCGTCGAGATGACAAAGTATAAAGAATAATGGTGCGTGGAGAAAACATGGGACTGAGCTATATAGTACATGTTTTGCCTAAACATGGGCCAGATTAAAAACATAATGGATCCCACATACATATTGTGCCTGGGGCAACAACCAAGACTTATACAATAATATTTGAGTACATGAGATATAATAACAACTAAAGGGGCCATGTAAAACAGGAAAGGGCTCTGAATATCTGAATGATATATCCAAAATAAAAGGGCGTTGCAAGTTTCTAAGTCTGGAACCATCAAATCTGCAGATTTGCATCCAAGGTTGTAGTAAAGATGTCATTCAGGTATGTGGGGGGTTACCTGAAGGGCCACCCCCTCATGAGGTCTGAAACATCTCACACACACTTGAAAATCACTGGTACAATCTGCTGCATCACTAAACCATCAAGTATATAGATCTCGATCATGCTATAAGGAGATGGAACTGAGAAACAATCACTCAAAGGGAAATAAAGGGTTGTAATGTTCCCAATTAGCCATAGCTACTTGGAACATTATAATTACTCCTTTTTTGAAATAAGAAGTGAGAAACACAATAAAATCTATCCCAGTGTGAAAAGGGATTGAGAGAAGAAGACAAAATAAATCCCTTGAGTATGAAGAGGAGAAAAATCAAGGAGCTACTATAGTTGACCAAGTCAACCAGCACTGTAAAAAGGGAGGGAAAGCCTCTAGGGCAGTGCAGTTTGAAGGAGGAAGCTTCTCAAGGAAGCTACATGTGTGAGGCCCGGGATGGAGAAGATCATTTGGAATAAAAAGGAATAAATTGCAGCAAGGGAAGGCATTCATTCATACTTCTTGTTTCATTCTTATGAATGATTGCAATCTTCAGCTGTTTAGCCGTAGTTGTAGCACTGTTTAGTGCAAAGGTTCTCATGCGGGAATTCTAGTTCCATTGTTGTTGCAAGTTGATTGGGAGATTCAAGGAGGAGGTCTTGATTTCCATTCTCATCACATATCTTGAGGAAGCCATCCTATAACCTGGACTGTGTAGTCACTCTCAGTGAGTGTGTTATTTCTGTAGTAGCTGCAGTAGCCGGGGTTAGATCTACCCATTTGAGCTTATTTCAGGAGGGGAGGAGGCGATTTGCTCTCTAGGAGTTCTTTTAAGGAGGTTCTTGAGCCTATTTCTATATTGCGTATTCATCTTTGAGCATATCAGATATTTCTTAATACAGAGTAGCTGGGTACAACGTTATTTTCAGCAGTGTTGTACATTGTGTTGTTATTTTTTCGGAAAATCTTGCCAGGAGGTCCCAATGTGCTTGTAAAAGAGGTCAATCCTCTCATTTCTAATATTATAATGAATGAAAGCTCCAGATATATGAAATTCCATCTATTTCAGTATCTTATATAATAATAATAACTTTGTTGTTGCCTCCGGCATTTCTATTTTATGATGTATTGGAGTTATGATGCCTTTTCCTACATTTGAGTTGGGGAGATCTGTTTATTATAGCTAGATTTATTTCTTTCTAATTACATTATATATTTTAGTCATATACAACATATTATTGAGGGTACAAGCCCTGGACTACGTTATTATTGCACTGGTTCACTTATACAACATCTTCAGTGGTGAGATTGCTGAAATTCCTGAAAAGGAATATCATAGTGGTATCAGAGCTCTGATCTTGGCTTAGCTTGTGTGGGGGGGTGGGGGGGGATATTTCTCTTCAGCATGGAGAAGGAAGACATCTCAAGGCTCATGCTTCAAACCTTATAGAACATTTCAAGGGATCTCAAGGAGATGAGGCAGGGAGAAGACTCTTTAGGGCTTTGCCCTAAGGCAAGCACCAGCACTGCAAATGACATGGGGCATTAAAATCCATCACAACGCTCCACCATGCCTTCATTTTTAACTGAAGGAGATAAGGAGGGTTCTCTGGGAGAATATTTTGAAGAATATTAGCTCCAGTCTCAAAGGTTCAAGGAGCATCTGAGCTTTCAGGAGTTTTGTCGAGTCAAGGATGGAAGGAGGAATGATTCTCATCAAAGGGAAGGTAACTTGATGCAAGGGTCAACCCTACAACGCAGTATGGTGGGGGTCTTCTTGCCCACATTTGATGGGACATCTAAGCACACATCAAAGGCATGGGTAGAGAAGTTGGACACATACTTCCATCTTCACAAGGTTTCGGAAATGGAAGCTATCAAGATATTTGCATTTCATCTAGAAGGGGAGGCTCAAGACTAGTGGTTTCATGGACTAACTACACTTGGGAATCATCATATCACTTCATACTCAGCTTTCACCAAGAAGCTAGTAGAGAGATTTGATCCAAGGGATCCGGAAGCCCACTTTGCCAAAATAACCAAACTCAAGAAAGAGGGAGATCTTGAGGATTATATTGCTGATTATCTGTAGCTTTCAGTGATGGTCTCCAACCTCATTATGAGCAGGAAGGCATGCATGTTCTTGAATGGTATGGCTGAACCATTACAAGGGTTGGTCAAGTCTACAAAACCAACTACACTCCTTGAAGCTGTGGAGAAAGCTAGATATCTACAATACATCTTGCCCAAAGTAAGAACCTTTTTATAGCAGAAACCCCATTCAAGGCCAAGGGACACACTCTCTGTTCAGGAGAAATTTTTTATAGGGGAGGCACATCCTATCAAGACCTTCTCCAAGAAGGGTGCCAGTGTTGTACAACCCAGAGAAGACTTTGCTCCAAAAGGAGGAGTTGTTGCAACGTTAAGAGGAGTTCCAAAATACCTTACCTTAAGAGTAAGAGGCACCATCATGGGGCAAAGAGTTTCTGTATTGATAGATAGTGGAGCCACGCACAATTTTATTGATTCACAGCTAGTACAAAAGAGAGGGATCCCCGTGAAGGAGTTTGAGGGATTTTCAGTTTTAGTTCTAGGGGCCATGACTCTACAATGTGCCAAGTATGTTCTAGCGTTGACCATTACTATGGGTACCTAAACATTGATAGACCACTTCTTTGTGGTAAAAATTCCAGATACCAATGTCATATTGGGAGTCCATTGGTTAGTTACTCTTGGGAGAGTTACCACCAACTGGAGAACTCTGGAGATGGAATGGACTAGAGAAGATGATGGCTAGCAACAAAAGATCAAGGGTATGAACACATATCCTCCTCAGGTTGTTTCAGCACATAGGATGGAGGCAGCTCTGCGCAGAGGAGACATTGCATGCATAGTGGAGCTTCATGTATCTGAGGTTAAGGGCAAGGACACATCGGTGCATCTAGATGTTCAATCCATTTTGGACCAGTATTCTATAATATTTGGAGATATCCCACGAGGGAGACCTCCTGACAGAGGATTTGAACACACCATTGAGTTGGAACAAGGAGTACATGCAGTAATCACCACTCCTTATAGACATTCCAAGACCTATAGGGATGAAATTGAAAAATCTATCCAAGAGCTGCTAGCACTAGGACACATCCGGCCTAGTACTAGTCATTTTGCTTCCTCGGTGGTTTTGGTAAAGAAGAAATATGGCACATTGAGGATGTGCATCGATTATAGGGCCTTGAACAAGAATACTTTGAAGAACAGGTATCCTATACCCAGGATCGATGAACTCATGGATGAGCTGAAGGGATCCAAATATTTCTCCAAGATTGATTTGAGGTCCGAGTACCATCAAATCAAGGTAAGGGAGCAAGATATCCCCAAGAAAACGTTTAGGTGTCACTCTAGGAATTTTGAGTTTTTGGTGATGCCCTTTGGATTGACTAATGCTCCATAAACTTTCCAATCCTGTATGAACCATATCTTCCGAGATCATTTGTGGAAGTTTGTATTGGTCTTCTTTGATGATATTTGGATTTACAGCCGCACTTAGGAGGAGCACTTGCAGCATATTGAGACTGTATTACATATCCTCAAGGAGCGGAAATTCTATGCCAAGCTCTCAAAATGTGAATTTGGCCTCATAGAGATGTTTTATTTCGGGCACATTATAGGGATAGATGGAGTCAGGGTACATGAGGAGAAGATTCAAGCTATCAGAGATTGGCCTGAACCTAGGAATGTGACATAACTTAGAGGGTTTGTGGGCATATGCACATATTACCGAAAGTTTGTGAAAGGGTTCTCACAGCTAGCAGCACCTCTTATAGACTTGAAAAAGAAGGGGGCTTTCCAGTAGACACCCACAACGCAGAGAGCTTTTGATAAGCTCAAAGAGGTAATGAGTAGTTGTCCTGTTTTGGTTTTACCTGACTTTTCTCAACCTTTTGTGTTAGAATGTGATGCATTAGGTGAAGGTATTGGGGCAGTCTTGATGCAAGGAGGGCATCCTATAGCCTTTGAGAGCAGGAAGTTGCTCCCTCATGAGAATCTATACCCCGTATATGATAAAGAAATGTTGGCTATCATGCATGCATTAGCCAAATTCCGGCAATATTTGGTGGGGAATAAGTTCAAGGTGAAGACTGATCACAACAGCCTTAGATTATTTCTTGAGCAAAGGCAGCTTCAGGAAACACAACAGAAGTGGGTGAGAAAAATTCAGGCATATGACTTTGACATAGAATATGTCAAGGGGAAGAGAAATACAGTAGCTGATGCACTTTCTAGGAGGCCTAGAACGTTTTCCATGAGGGGCCTGGACGCAGATTGGAAGGCTCAACTTCTAGTTGAGTACTCCAAATATGAACTTGCATGTGGGATACTTGATGGAGTAGTACCAGATGAGAGATTTAAAGTGATGGATGAGGTTATATACTACAAGGATCGAATCTACTTGGCTAAGAATTCTAAGGTCAAGGAGAAGATCTTAGTGGCCTCACATGATTCCCCGCTTTCCAGGCATCAAGGTTTCACAAAAACCTACAGATCTATCGGGGAGATATTCTCATGGAAGGGTCTCAAGGAGGATGTGCTCTGGCATGTCAAGGAATGTACCACTTGCCAACAGAACAAGGGAGAGCACTCTTATCCTGCTGGGTTGTTACAGCCACTACCTATTCCGAATGGGAAGTGGGAAAGCATCTCTATGGACTTCATCGCCGGCTTACCGATAGTGCGGGGTAAGGACTATATCTATGTTGTTGTTGATATACTAACAAATTATGCTCATTTATTTGCAACTTTTGCACATTATAATTCTTCACAGGTAGCTGAGCTCTTCTTCATAAATGTATTTAGACTCCATGGTCTCCCTAGGACCATAGTGAGTGATCGGGACAACCACTTCATGGGTGGCTTTTGGTAAGAAATTTTCCGATTAGTGGGAACTGATTTGACCCCCAGCACCAGCTATCACCCCCAAACTGATGGGCAGACTGAGATAGTGAACAAGTGGCTAGAAGGCTATTTGAGAAACTATGTGTTCAAGCAGCAGAAAGCTTGGCTGCGGTGGCTCCACTTGGGGGAGTATTGTTACAACACTACTCACCATCTCTCTATTGGCATGACACCATTCTGAGCCTTGTATGGATATGAGGCACTTTCATTTTCCGATGTTATGTTTGGGGAAAGTAAAGCTCCGAGGGCAAGAGATTGGATTCAAGAGAACCAGGACATACTCAGGGCCCGTAAAGATAACATGGCCACTACTCAGAACCAGCAAAAGATGTATGCAGACCATGGTCGGATAGAGAGATAGTTTGAGGTGGGGGACCTTGTCTATCTACGCCTTCAGCCTTACAAGCATTCCACACTCAAGGTGAAAGGAGTTGAAAGGCTCAAACCACGTTTCTATGGGCCATACAAGGTGAGCATATGTGTTGGTAAGGTAGCTTATGAGCTGGAGCTTCTTAAAGGGAGCAAGATCCACAATATCTTCCATGTATCTTGCCTCAAGAAGGCCATAGGGAGGAATGCAGTTTCCAACTTGGAACCTCCTCCAATTGATGATGAGGGCCATTTGATCTTGCAGCTAGAAGAAATCTTAGACACAAGAGAGAGGAAGTTGAGAAACACAGTCATCAAAGAATATCTGTTTCGATGGAGGAATCTACCAGACGAGGATGCCACTTGGGAGGGGGATCAGATCTTGTAGCATCCTTCTTTACTATTTCTTGTGGGCAAGCAACTTTTAAGAGGGGAGGACTGTAATGTTCCCAATTAGCCATAGCTACTTGGAACATTATAATTACTCCATTTTTGAAATAAGAAGTGATAAACACAATAAAATCTATCCCGGTGTGAAAAGGGATTGAGATAAGAAGATAAAATAAAGCCCTTGTGTATGAAGAGGAGAAAAATCAAGGAGCTACTATAGTTGACCAAGTCAACCAACACTGTAAAAAGGGAGGGAAAGCCTCTAGGGCAGCGCAGTTTGAAGGAGGAAGCTTCTCAAGGAAGCTACATGTGTGGGGCCTGAGATGGAGAAGCTCACTTGGAATAAAAAGTAAGAAATTGCAGCAAGGGAAGGCATTCATTCATACTTCTTGTTTCAGTCTTATGACTGATTGCAATCTTCAACTGTTTAGCTGGAGTTGCAGCACTGTTTAGTGCAAAGGTTCTCATGTGGGAATTCTAGTTCCATTGTTGTTGTAGGTTGATTGGGAGATTCAAGGAGGAGGTATTGAGTTCCATTCTCATCACATATATTGAGGAATCCATCCTCTAACCTAGACTGCACATTCACTCTCAGTGAGTGCGTTATTTCTGCAGTAGATGCAGTAGCTGGGGTTAGATCTACCCTTTTGAGATTATTTCAGGAGGGGATTTCCTCTCCAGGAGTTCTTTTAAGGAGGGTCTTCAGCCTATTTCTGTATTTTTTATTCCTCTTTGAGCATATCAGATATTTCTTAATATAGAGTAGCTGGGTACAACATTATTTTTAGCAGTGTTGTACATTGTGTTGTTATTTTTCCGAAAACTCTTGTCGGGAGGTCCCAATGTTCTTGTAAAAGAGGTCAATCCTCTCATTTCTGATATTATAATGAATGAAAGCTACAGATATATGACATTCCATATATTTTAGTAGTTTATATAATAATAATAACTTTGTTGCTTCCTCCGGCATTTCTATTTTATGATGTATTGGGGTTATGATGCCTTTTCCTACATTTGAGTTGGGGAGATCTGTTTATTATAGCTAGATTTCTTTGTTTCTGATGCCATTCTATATTTTATTCATATACAGTATATTCTTGAGGGTCCTGTTAGCTCCTTGTAACTTCAGCAGATTGGCAAGACTAAAACTGCAGAGGCAACATCTTAACCACTTTGGGATTCTAGGATCTAGCCCTCCTGAATACAGAGAGGGATCTTTCTATAAATTGAAAATATTGATGTATCTTTAAGGCTTGAAATGTGATATTATGCTAGTTATGAGGAACAAGGTTTTGTTTGTTTTTGTTGGGCTAAGATAAATGAAGGTGAAGGAAGTCTAAATGAAGGGTGAAGGTGTATGAAAGTGAAATATTTATTCAGCTAAAAAGATAGGCAAGAAACAGCTTCAATCCATTGGGCTATGGAGTCATAGTAGGATTTAATTGAAACAACAAGGTTCAAGAGTGGTCCATGGGGCAAGTCATCTATGTCTAAGGATCTCTTTAAAGTTGATTTTATGAAATGTAATGAAACAATAAGAAGGTGAAACAAACAAACGAAGAACAAAGAGCAGCCTAAGATCAAGTAAGTACTTTGAAACTATCCTTCTTTCGGCATACACTTAAGAAAGACATAAAAGTTATCTAATATCAGGTAAGTAATTTGAAACTAGCCTTATTTCGATGCACTTTCAATAGAAAACATTTAAAACACAAATAGAATAGCTTAAAATCAAGTAAGGACTTTGAGCCTATCTTGCTTTCAGCATATTCAAAGGAAAAACATTCAAGATAACATTAAAAGTAGTCTAAGATCAAGTAAGGACTTTGAACCTATCTTGCTTTCAACATACTTTAAGGGAAACTTTCAAACTACCTTTGGAGATAAAACTAGAGGACAGGGCTAACCATAGACTTCCCTAGTTCAACTTTACTTAATAGACACTGAAAGTAACATTCAAGAACAATGTTTAAAATCTAGACAGTAAGAGAAGGGAACACCAACATCTTGACTTCTTAGACAATATTCAATCATTCTTAAATAACACAATTGGAATAAAACATTCAGATAAAGCTTATCAGTGAGAGCAGGGTACCTTTGACAGTAAATAATAACTCTGTAATTGTTGTTCTTTATCAAAGAAGATGAACAGAACGGAAACAGAAATAAAATTACAAGTTACAATAAGAAAAACATCACCATTGACATAGACCAGGATCCCATAAATCAGCTTGTATTTGACGCTTCAAACTTCTCATCTCCACTTAGGTATCTTCAATTACAAACAGAGCTTACAGTAGCTTTAGAAAACTATTTACATGCAACAGATATTTGAAGACCAACCTTTTTTTCATCTTCTATAGAGGTATTTATAGAAGAAATGAGGAGGTGGGATTTAAAATCAGATCTTTAGGCTCAATTAATACAATTAATGTTGCTCGGCCTTTGAAGGGTTGAATGGAGAAGTGTTTCTAATATTTCCTCTGTATTAATTGATTTTCATTAAGTTATCGAGCTACTTAGGAGAATTTGTTGACTTTAAAATTCCTCAGGCAGAGTTTGTAATAAATTCGGTTGCTTTAAAAAAAATATCCCTGAATGAGGCAATAACTCTGCATTCTTCTGATTTATTGAAAGAGGTAGGTGGCACTGTGGTGGCTGGAGAGGATTCAATTCGCCTCTGATGTGGCAGTGGAGGCTTTTCGGACTGTTAAGTTTTTTTGTTATATCCTAAAACACCTTTAATTTGCTTTGATCTGTGTTTTAGGTTTGATTAGGCTTTATCTCTGTCTTCAGGTCTTTATGTTGTCTTTAACTACGTGAATTAGTCCCTTTATAGTCAAATTTATGCCTTAACCCTTCAAAACTATGTATAAAACTTCAATTCTTCACTTTTGCATTGATTTTGTACTGTCCAACTGATACTCTTTGTCTATGGTAATTGTTGTGTTTTAATTGCTTTTGCGGGCGTGCAGAGGGTTTTAAAATAGCATTAGTGCTCATGAGGCATAGATAAAACGTGATCTGGAACCCTGCGAAATGATCTCCTTCAAGGATAAAAGCCTGGGGGATCGTCATCCTCAGCCTTTGATTTTCTTTAAGAAGTAATCGAAAACCTTTGAAACTTGCAAAAACAAGAAAAAAATTATAAAATCCTGCTTGGACAGGCTTAGATCGCTTCAGAGGTTTAGACTAGATCGTAGCTGTTGGATGAAAGCATCAAACGGCGAGGATTTCTCGTTGGGATCAAAAGGGGAGGAGGTGGACAAATGGTGGTGGAGATTAAGTCTGGGCCATTGATCTGTAAAGACCAACAGTTGAGATTGATCAGGTTTATATAATGCAAAGGGGAAACATTATAATGAAATGGAAGAAATTGCAAAGGAAAATGGTTGAAAACCTTTGGCAGAAGGGAAATGGGTTCGAATGAAATTTGGGGTTTCGGAAAGACTCTGGGCCATCGGATTAGATCAGCCAACACAGATCAATGGCGGAGATTTTTTGATGAGGTCTCTTGAAAGAATGGCAAAGGGTGATAGTTTAATGGTTAGATTAAACTGGGACCGTTAGATCTCGGAGATCAACGGTGGATATTAAAAACGAAGGAATGTAATGTAAATGGGGTAAGGTGGTTTTGGCCATAAAAACCATTGGTGTCGCGCTGCTCTTAAGTGGTCTCCAAAATCTTCATAAAAAATGTGATATGCCTCGCCGCCCGCCACGTGTCCTTAAAAAACTACCCATATCGCGTAATTTTTAGGAATTAACTGTCAGACTCAGAATTACACGATATGGGTCCCTGGTTGTTGGATGAAAGGTGGGAAGATCCAACGGTGGAGATGAGAGCGTGATAAGACAAGTTGCACAGGTGGAAGAAGGGGGGCAGGGTCAAGGCGGTTTTGATCTGGGTCGTTGGATCAGAGGAATGGATGGTCAGGATTTATCGATGGGGAGATAGGTCCCAAAGGAGTTGGGCCTATCGGGTTCAATCTAGATAGTTGGATTAGAATAATGGACAGTCCAGATTACTTCTCGGGAAAACGAAAGCAATGCAATACGGGGGGTTCCGGCAGAGATCCGGTAAATGTGGACCATTGATCTGCAAAGATCAACAGCGGATATTCACTGAGGAATTTACACTGCAGGGTTTTAGGGAATAACAAAGGAATTCAGGTTAGATCTGGACCGTCAGATCTATTAAATGGACGTCCCATATTTGATCGCAAGGTCGCGAATCGGCGGAGGAAAAAAGAGAGGCACGATGAAATGCGCCGATGTGATTTAATTCGGGCCGTTAGATGTAGGAGAGATCAATGGTGGATATTTAATCGATGGGTGAAATGGTTAGGGCTGCGAGCGGAGTGCGATTAAATCTAGGCCATCGGTTCTTGTGGATTCGATGGTCCAGATTAAATCGTAGGAGCGCATCGGCGGAGCGGAAAAAAAAAGGGTGAAATGAAAAGTTGTGATGCGATTAGGTAACGACCATCAGATCAACGAATGATCGACGGTCCTGATTATATCGGAGATCGCATAATCGGGGAAAACCAAGGGATGGCACTCTAGGCTTTGTGCGATGCGATTAAGCGTGAGCCGTTGATCTAGAAACTAGATCAACAGTGGAGATCAAGTTATGAAGGCAAAAGGGGAAATGATGAATCTAGAACGAGGAACAATATGGACCGTTGGATCTAGGGGTAGTAGAGAAGATCAACGGTTGATATTTATTTACACATTGAACTGTCGGGTTTATTGAAATATGAAGGAAAGTCGGGTTTTATGAAGATAAAAAGAAAAAAAAAGAAATGAAGGTTTACAACGGGGGTTTGGACCCTCTAAGCGCCCGGTTGCGGGGCTTATGGTCCTATGAAGTGGAGGTTTATGAATTTTAAGCCCTCGGGGGCTGAAACTGTTATAATGAAAAAGACGGTTTTTGGTTTAAAAAACAGAGTTTTTGAAGGAATTTGAGGGTTCCAGTAGAGGAAAGAAGGCTTTTTAAAACAAATGGAAGGAGACCAAATGCTTTTAAAAGGGTCTGGAAGTGAATTTGAAGGTTGAATGAGGCTTATGAAGGAATTTTTTGAAGGAAAGAAGGGATAAAAAAGGAGTTTTTGTGGATGAAAGGAGGGGTAATAATGAAGGGAAAAATGGGTTTTTGAGCAGTCTTTCCTTCAGGTAAACAACAGATGTTTTTAGGATTTATGAGGGAAACAATAGTGAAGATTGTCTTAAAGGAAAAATACCATCACGAGACTTCAAGAACTAACAATTTTGAAATGAATTGTTTCTTGAAGGCTGAAAAAGATTTAGCCACCATTTGTTATAACAAATTTTTATAGGTGGCTAACAGGTCCAAGCCCTGGACTGCTTTATTCTTGCACTGGTTCACTTATACAATGTCCTCAGTGGTGAGATTTCTAAAATTCCTGAAAAGGAATATCACAAGGGTTATTTTTCCTGATCTGAGGCACCGAAAAAGAGTGGAAGTTGGAACCAAGGTACACCATCATCTAGACATGTCTTCTGGAATGAATAACTTGATGTCGAAAGAAGGAGGTCTGCCATAGGTGAGGTAATTAGGAATCCTCAACTAAGGCACGAGGGATAATAGTAGAGCGACAAATAGGCTGACACCAGGGATAATGGTGGATTGGGGGATACTGAATAGCGGATTGACGACTTCCCTTGTTAGAGAATAAAGGGCATGGATGACCTGGAAGCTACTGACTCGACTCCGGAGGGGATAGGGGAAAATATGAATGGAGGCCAAAATGTGCGACACGAGAGAGGTACAAAGCGATGAAGGATGGAAGACTGTGGTAGGACACAAAAGGCACTCGAGACAGACTCCATGGATGTGATGATGACTCAAATCGGATGCTCTAAACAAGGGCAACTCATTGATGCTGCCACATAGAATAGGCTCGGTGGGGACCATGAAAACATGAGTAAAATATGGTTACTCACGATGAAGATCAACACGAGCATCAACAAGTATGAGGGCAAAGTGTTGCCCCAAGGACAAGTGGCACAAGTGACGAAATTAGATTTTGATAAGGGGTGAAGTGACCCTTCATGGAAAAAAGGCTTCTAGATGAAGTATCAAATCCCAACAGCAAAAGATAGCTACCTAAAATAAATAACATGCACATTTCAAAAGGGAAATGCTAAGGGTAAAATTTCTTAAGGTAGAGCGCATTATGAGGATTAGGAAGAGGGTGGCCTTCGAAATCCTCTATAAGGTATGCCCCTTTAGCCAAATCCTTACTAATGGTGTAAGGTCCTAGCCATAATGAGTCAAACATCCCATGACCGAGGACATCATGAATCTGTTCATACACTAGAATGAGATCGCCTTCATGAAAAGTACGAGGGTGTAATTTTCGTTCATATTGAGCTTTGGTGTGTGTTACACAGAAATTTTTCACCGTCCCTACCATTCCCTGTCTCACAAATTGGAGGGCTTATTTTGTGACCTGTGAGTAGTGAAATAACTTGAAAATACTTTCATGGCATTTCCCTGAACATGTAATTTCATCCCCCTAAATACATCTCCTGCTGAAAAACCCTAAAAACACCCCTTTTTGCATTGGCGCGGGAAGCCAGTTCAGTACCCGCGCCAATTGGCGCTCTGTCCCAGAGTCGCACTCGCGCCAACCATTTTAAGGAGTTTTTTTTAAAAATAAATGGCAGAAGATTCATTCTAAACAATTCCTAAACTGGTTTCTAAGTTGAGCTGGGATGTTTGGCTCCGGATTTCCATGTAGGGGAAGTGGTGCCACCTCTCATGGAAGCTTCCTTGAGGATAGGGCCAATCCCATGATTATAGGGATCCCAAATCCCCTTCCTCCATCTATAAAAGCTTGCTCATCTCCTTTGCAAGCTAGTCTCCAAGTTCCCAAGAGCCATCAGAGCCTTATGCTGCAAGAGCCTTGATTCATTCCCTTAAGGAAAAATCCAAGCAAGGAGATTATTGTCGAGACATCCGAAGAGAGAGGCTTGTCCCATCCCCAGCAGGATTTGTTGACACATGTGTTGTGTCTCAATCTAGTCTCCTAAACTGAGTTCATTTAATTGTCAACCAGGATTTGTAAACTGCTGAAGTGAAATGTACCATATGTACCTAGGTGCTTGTTTCCTAGTGCGTTGTGTGTAGTGTTTTGTGATGTTTTGGTCTTTATGTTGATTTATGATGTTTTTGGTCTTTTGAAGTTTTGTGTTTACAATGAAAGTGCCTAGGAAACTAATGAAAAGAAATTGGTGGTCAAAAACACAGTTGAGCCTAATGTATGGAATGGCAAATGTAATCAAAAATACTGAAGCAACATCTAAACTATGACTGAATAGAAACAAGAGCTTGATGATGACTTCTTAAACAAATGACACAAACTAGACTTTGAGAAATGATCACTTAAATATGCAAATTTTCTAACTAAATAGTTAGACACTAATCATGATGCAACATTCTATTCTAAGCTCATCTATTTCATGACTAATTCCTAGTTCTATCTTGCAATTTCAATTGAAGGTCAGAGTCTATACTCCAAGAGTTATTGGTTTCTTTTCAGGGTAGTTCTGTTGAGGAAGAGCTCTGTTTATGGTGATGGATTTGCAGAGATATTTCAGACCTTGAAATGATGTTATCTTATGTTCCTAAGTTTAGATCATCAGATGGTTTTCAACAAAAAGAGCTTTTAAAGTGTCTTGACTTGTGTTTTCCATTTGTGCCTTTTTTATGTTGTATTTAAATCTTTCCAACAAATCTTCTAAGTTTTCATCTTCTTTTTGTAACATCTTGAACACTTCTTCCTTATGATTAACCGGCATACAATAATCCAAGTATCTCTCTAGAAATGCTTGTTTCATGTCTTCCCATGTCCCAATGGAACTACTGCTTAAGCTCATAAACCACTTCAATGCTGCTCCTTTCAGAGTTGAAGGAAATAATTTCAATTTTTGGGCATCTTGAAGGTAGTCATAAGTCCTACACAGTACTTCAAATTATTCGAATAAGAAAGTTTCAGGATCCTCAGTTTTAAGTCCATAGAAGTTCGGAAGGACAGAAGGTGAAATGTTTTTCATGGTTGTATTGGTTTCTCCATCAAGTATAGGGAACCCAAAAGAGCTTCCTATTCTACCTCTTCATCCATCTGCACCTCTACCTCCTCTTCCTCCTTCTCCTCTACCTCTTCCTCTACCTCCTCCAAATAATGTGTTTTCTCCATTAACAACTCCTCCTCCTCCCTCTTCTGCCATGGTTGACTCTCCTGTGGAAGTAGAAAGGTTTGTATCCTCAACAAAAGTTTTTGGATCCTCTTCTATGGCAGGTTCAATGGATGAAGTGGAAGGTTTCTATAATGGAATAGGTGACCTTAGATCTTCTAGAAGTCTAGGATCAGTAAAGGATGGAAGATGGGTTTGAGTTGAAGGTGTACTAGTTCTGGATCTAGATGAAACAAGTGGTGTTCTAGATGTCAAACTTCTGCCTCTGCTGCTTATAAATCTTCCCCTTGAATCTCTCTCCCTACGCATAAAATTGTTTTTGGATGCTAAGAAAAAAAGGTTACCTAGTTTTCACTTCTCCGGCAACGGCGCCAAAATGTTGTGTCTCAATCTAGTCTCCTAAACTGAGTTCATTTAATTGTCAACCAGGATTTGTAAACTGCTGAAGTGAAATGTACCATATGTACCTAGGTGCTTGTTTCCTAGTGCGTTGTGTGTAGTGTTTTGTGATGTTTTGGTCTTTTATGTTGATTTATGATGTTTTTGGTCTTTTGAAGTTTTATGTTTACAATGAAAGTGCCTAGAAAACTAATGAAAAGAGAGTGGTAATCAAAAACACAGTTGAGCCTAATGTATGGAATGGAAAATGTAATCAAAAACACTGAAGAAACATCTAAACTATGACTGAACAGAAACAAGAGCTTGATGATGACTATTTAAACAAATGACACAAACTAGACTTTGAGAAATGATCACTTAAATATGCAAGTTTTCTAACTAGACAATCAGACACTAATCATGATGCAACATTCTATTCTAAACTCATCTATTCCATGACTAATTTCTAGTTCTATTCTGCAATTTCAATTGAAGGTCAGAGTCTATTCTCCAAGAGTTATTGGTTTCTTTTCAGGGTAGTTCTGTTGAGGAAGAGCTCTGTTTATGGTGAGGAATTTGCAGAGATATTTCAGACCTTGTAATGATGTTATCTTCTGTTCCTAAGGTTATGGATCATTGATGGTTTTCAGAACAAAAAGATATTTGTAAATAATGAAAGCTGTCTTATGAATCCTATCAACTAAAGTGATCTACTGTGCAAAGGGTGACAATGTGACTATGAGATGTAAGTGCAATGAATTAATTTAAACATGAGCTTAAGATGCTTCTGAACTAGAACAATGTTAACTATAAGCCATCATCAAACTTGAAACGAAGTAGTTGGACATGAATTAAATGCAAAATGAAAATCCGGAGCGTTCTAACTAACATGCATTATTCTATGAAGTTACACAATCGGTTTGTTCATCATGAGTGATATTTTGGAAGAGTTCCTTCTTGTGGAAGAGGTAGAACAATTTTGACTGTGGACTTGTATGCAATTGAAAACAAATGAACTGAAAGCAAATGAAACTAAGTTGTCACATCATAGTCATATCTTGAACTTCTTAAGGATGTCTTGGAAGAATTTCTTCTTGTGGAAGAGTGATTAGGACAAGTGCAACTATGATAGTGAAGACTAAAAACTACAACTAATTCCTACAATACTATAGCTATTCATCATTCGTTGTTATGATCTGTTGGAAGAATGTCTTCTTGTGAAAGAACTGAAATGAATATAACTACAGTATCTAGTTAAAAGCAAATACAAATTCAACTCCTATTCTACAGTACCATAGTCATTAAACATTCATCATTTTAGTCTATTGGAAGAGTGTCTTCTTGTGGAAGAACTGGAACGAATATGACTACAGTAGCTAGTTAAAAATAAATACAAATTTAACTCCTATCCTACAATACCATAGTCATTTAAACATTCATCATTTTAGTCTGTTGGAAGAGTGTCTTCTTATGGAAGAACTAGAATGAGTACGACTACAGTAGATAAAACAAAACAACTACGAATTCAAATGCAGAACGTAAAGACAGTTAGGAAAAACTTATCTAGTTTACGGAAAAGAAATCCGTGCAAGGGGCAGGGGCCCTCTACCACTTGATGGCATTCAACTCCAAATTAAATCACGCCTTCAAGATAATTTTGTCTGCTCCATTAACGGTGCAATAGTTTGAACATAATGCTCTGTGTCTTCAAAGACGTAACACAGAGTTTTCACAAAATCTAGCAGCAAATCTAACACAAAATTTCTAACTAAGCTCTCAGCCTACTCAAGAGTTTATAAAGTAAATTCAAGTAACAATAATTAAAATAATTTAGGAATGATGTATTTCCTTATCCAAATCATTCTAGGAGTCTTTGAGGTGGCTGTGTGAAGGAGAAAAGACACCTGGACTGAGATAGTCCTAGTAGGAGTCTTCCTTCACAAATGTGTTCCCACGTGCATAACCGTACCCAGAATTCATTTCCTCTTCCATGACAAGCAACACACCATGTAGGCACGACGTGGATCATGCCCATATGCGTTTTTCCTCAAGAGGCCACCTGGAACATGCTCAAACATAAAGGTAGCTGCAGAATCGCCGGTTAGCTACGGAATGCCTGCATTCTGCAGCTAGTTCCGGCCAAAATGCTTAACAATGGCAACAATCACAAAATTCAACAAGTCAGTTATGTAAACCATTCTAGAAGTACTCGAATTATTTTTACCGATCAATAGGGTTTAAAATGAATGAATAAGGAAAAATGAGGTAAAATGAGAAGGAAAGGACAAATCTGAGGCCTAATAACATGTTCCACCGTACCTCCGAAGGAGAATTCAACGTCAGTATTATGGTTGTATTCTTCTTTGATTGATTAATAATGTTTACTATTGGTTATGGTTCCACTTTTGTTGTTAGAGACGGTGATGATGATGAGCCATGTCTTATTCGACCATAGAGAAGCGATGAATGATTTTATTGCGTTGTTTTGTTTTTAAGGCAGGGCAGTGTCTGATCATGGAGATCGTGAGGATTGTGATCTGCCAGAGCTAAGGAACGGGAGCACCACTTTCTCTACGAGCGACAGCGTTGGATTCCAGGTATGCCTTCATCGCTAGTTGGTTTATTTGCAATTAGGAACCTGCACTATAGCATGAATGATTGTTGCTAGACCCGGTCTGGGCTAGTAGGGATTGCCTCTTTCCGTAGAGGGAATTTACCTCCACAAAAAATTGGCGTCTCCACTGGGGATCGTCTAGCTTGTTGTTGTTCTGCTTTGCAAGCTATAGACGGAGCCTAAAGTTAGCCAGATAGCCTTCGAAACGCTATTGCTCTGCAATTGTGAAGTAGATCAAAGCTGCTTCAGTCAATCTCCGGTTTAGTTTGTAAACTAGACACTTGGAGTATTGTCTTGTATTTTCGGTTGTTTCTCGATTCTGCTTGCTTGTTCGGCTCTTTTGGCTTGTTTTTTTTGTGGTTTTGGATTTTGGTTAGCTTGATCATCACTAGTCTTCTTGTTGGATTGTCTATTTTTATTTTTCCTTAGCAAACTCGACTGATGCGCTTTATAGCTTGACAGTCGCGCCTATTGGCGCATGTTGCTTGTGTATTACCCGTGCCAATTCCTTTCTGGCGCTAGTTTCACCCTCACAGTCGCGCCAATCCTGTGAGGTACTAGGGTTTTCTCTGTTCTGACCTTCCAGAGCTTGATCAGTGTGTTTGGTCTTGTTTTTTCAACTGCTTGAGTGTTCTGGAGCCTTGTTTGACTAGCTATGACCTTCGTCCTTTGGTTGTTTTCCCGTTTCCATCGATTTCACATTCTAGGCATAGGGCATCTAGGTGCTCTTGTGTGTCGAGCCTCCCTTGGGAGTTTTTGGTTTTTATCGGTTCAGTAGACCTTGTGATTGCTTCTTTACATTTGTTTGGTGGTTGTCTATTGTTTCATTGCGTTATTTGAGTGTTTGTCCCTTCTTCATTCGAATTTCACTTTGTCTCGCTTTGAGCCTAGATCACATGGTTCATTTGAGTCTTGGAGATTCTTCTTGAAGTGGTGAGTCTGGTCTTGGTTGGGAGAAATTCTTTGTTTTTTCATTTTCAGGCGTTGGCGCTTGTTGTCAGTTAGCAACCCGCGCCAATTAGCCATTGGTGCTAGTTTTCAGTGAGCAAGTCGCACCAGTTAGCGCTAGTTGTCAGTGAGCAAGTCACGCCAATTTCAGGGTGTGTGAAAATTGAGATTTTTTCCCTAAATCCTTCACCAGTGTGTCTTTCCCTTCTGGTATTTTCACTGTATGAGCATAAATTACATTTCTCATTGTTTGAAATGTCTTCTTTCCATGATTGTTTGATGTAAAAGGGAATGAATGCCTTGTTTTGATCTCTTTCTTTGGAATTCCTCTTTGTGTTTGACCTCATATGTCTTGTCGCCTTTTGAGGGATTTCGTTATAAAGTGTTTGAAACAACAATTGCATTCTTAGTGTTTGTTTACATCTCTTTTGCATTCGTCCTTCATTAAGAAGATTTGTGTTTATTTAGTTTTCGTCTCAAAGTGTTCTTTTTGTTAAAAGGCATTAGATCACATTGCATTGAAAAGTATTTTTGAGATTTATCATTGAACTTAGATCACGTTGTTTAATGATTGAAAGCTAAAAATCGCTTTGAGTGCATTCTCTTTCATTAAAAGAATGCATTAAGTATATTCTCATTTCGTCGAAAAATGCATTGAGTGCATTCTTAACATTTGAAGAGAAAAGGAAATTGTGCATAGATTACAATTGCATAGTTTTCAGAAAAAGAGGATTTTGCATAGATTACATTGCATTATTCGTATCATTGAATGTTTGAAATTACTTTTGGATAGTGAAAGTCATCTAGTTTGGAAAATTTTCATTTACAGTGTTGTTGTTTGTTGCATCATTGTTCGAAAATCTTCCCTTAACTAGATAGAATTCATCGAATTGAAATGTTTTTCTTTTCTCATGTAGCTGCATATAAGAGATTGTCATATGACACTCGCTCGAGCCTGAAAAATAAAACATAATTGAAGATAAAAATTAAAATTCATTCAATTTACACTAAGGCAGCATTGAAACATTAACGCAACATTTAGTGGTCTAGGCTAGAGACGTGTTCCGACGTCTTTAAACCTAGTAGTTGTCGTTCGCCTCTTGGCTTTAGACAGCACTAGTATGGACTTGTGCTCCCCGTACCGTCAAGTATATAAAGGGAGGCCCCACTAGGTTTCTATCCTTTATCCAAAGGAAGCCGAGTCTGCCGCCCTATACCCGTGATACACCAGACACAACATTCAGAGAGATTGCCTGCACATACGTTAAGTCCTTGGTTGATTTATTTTTCATTTTGAAACCAATGTGTATATTGCAGTTCACAGTTATTTGGTACACCCTTTGCCTAGTACTCCTGAGCATTCATTTTGATCTTATCTGACTCCGTAAATTTGAAAAGATCACCAAGCGCTTGTCCTTTCACGCTTGCTTCAAAACTGAAAGAGATAGAGTCATATTTCATCCGTTTCTCGACTCTTAAAACATGAAATGATGAAGTTTTTGAGTTTAAATGTGGTAAAATAAATCACCCGTGATCACACGCCCTTTTAGAGTTTGCTTGTTGGCCGTTTGATTGTGTGCCTTGGTTTTTAGCCTGTGTGCGGTTTTAAGTTGTTTCGATGGCAACTTTTCCGGAGTTCAACAACCAAGGAATCCCCTCTGAAGGGAATCCTAGTCCTTTTCCTCCTTTTGAAAATGTTGGTGCTCCTTATATGGCAATGTTGTCCCTTCCTGGGTTAACGGTTGGGTTGCCTGTTTGGTTGTTTTCAACCTCTGTGGTCCCGAATGTCTCGGCTACTGGTCAATCAGTTCCTCCACCTGAACAACATCATGTTGATTCCAAGGTGGGCCTCTCCCCTTCTTCGCCTGTTTCTGTGTCCTCCTCTTCTACTTCGCTTGGTGAAAGTCTAGATTCGAGTAACCAGGTGGCTAAGAAGAAGAAGAAGAAGACAAAGAAGAAGAAGTCTGATAAGCGAGAGGTTAAAGTTGCAGCTACTGCTCTTATTGATAAACCTTCCAACCATCCGCGGAAATTCAAGTTCCCTTGCATGTTGTGCACGGGATACCATATTCTTCGAGACTGCCCTAGCATTCCCAAAGTGCTTGAAGAATGGTCTAGCGGTCGTCCTCCATTGTCTTTGGCTTCCGGGAGTCAAGTTGGGGGCATGTCTTCAACTGGTGCTAGTAAAACTCTTAAGAAGCAGGGTAAGCTCACCAATCCCTGTAAGTTGTGTGAAGGGCACCATGCCATTCACCTTTGTCCATATATGGATGAAGCCAAGAGAGTTTTGGACAACTCGACCGGTTCTACACCAAGCCTTCCAGCTGGTTATAATCGGCTTTCTTTGAGTCCTCCACCAGCTGATCCTATGATTGGTCAAGAGTCATCCTTGATCGATCTCGCTCCCTCGGAAATTCAAATTCAGGAATCCATTCCCGACCAACCATTGGTCGTGGGATTGGTTGAGCTGGCCCCATCTATGGTGCACCAGGTCTTTTCCGTTGAGAGTGGACCTCATCCCCCTCAGGTTCTTCTTGTTTCTTCATATTCTTCGGACTTGGAGAAGGATTCTCCTGTCCCTATATCTCAAGAAGCTACTCCTCCGCCTCCCGTGATGGAGGTCCTAGAGGACACTCCTCCCACCTTTGAGATGGAGGTCATGGAGGATGCTCCTCCTTCTTTCATAACACCAGGGGAAGACCATCTCAGTTCGATGGTAGCCCCTCTGAGTATTTTGGTTTCTTCCTTTGATTGGAACCGATTTGCAGGATACCGCCTTCCGTCTTATGTGCCTTTCGAGATCACAGTACAGGCTTTTGGTCTGGTCTTACCCAACACCATTATAGATGAAGGCACGTATGTTAGTATTTTATCCTCAACTACTTGGCATGCTTTCGGTTCGCCGCCGCTTGCGCCTGTTACACAGAGTCTGTTGGCATTTAACAGAAGAACTAGTCAACCATTAGGGATCCTTCCAAGGTTACCTATTACTTTGGGAGGTAAAACCATCCATATGGACATGATGGTTGTTCCAGGCCCCTTGGATTTCATTCTATTCTTGGGACGTGATTACACCTATTCCATGGGAGCACTTGTCTCCTCCCTTTTTCGTGTGGTCTGTTTTCCGCATGAAGGACAGATCATGACCATTGATCAGCTTTCGTTCTTTGGTTTTGATGTGGCAGCTAGCCCGCCATCATCCCTTCCTGGTTTTTATCCACCCGCTGTATCTGCCCCACCGCAAGTCAACTATGTGGCTACCTACCCCGTGCATGTACTCAGTGATAGTGCCGTTGTGCATCAGGTGTTGGGGGCATTGGGTCCTGACTTCCAGGATGTTTTCCTTCCATCGGGAGTGGAACTCTTGGAAGCGCTGACTTCATATTCATTATGATGAGGTCATCGGAGTAGAGTTCCTTATCTTGTGTCAAGCTCCTTAAAAAATGAAACAAGGTTGCCGGAGCACAGTTCATTTTCTTGTGTCAAGCTCCTTAAAAAATGAAACAAGCTGGTCGGAGCACAGTTCGTTTTCTTGTGTCAAGATCCTTAAAAAATGAAACAGGTTGGTTGAAGCATAGTTCATTTTCTTGTATCAAGCTCCTTAAACCATGAAACAAGGTGTCCGGAGGATAGTTCTTTTAATGTGTCAACCTCGTTAAAACAATGAAACACTTTCCCATTCAATTCGAGTCTTTGATAAGTTCTCGTAAAATACTAGTCGAGTCTTTCTCTTGATCTCGTAACTTGAACCTTCACTCCATCTGCCTTTCATATGGACTGCATCTTGGGGGTCATGTACCTCGAATTGAGTCACCATGCTGGGGGCATGCTTACTTTTTCAAGCATAGTTTGTTTCCATTTCAAGCTTGTGTAAAAATGAAACCGGTTTCAAGTATAGTTTATCTTTGTTTCAAGCTTGTGTAAAAATGAAACCAACTTCAAGCAGAGTTTCCTGATTTCAAGCTTGTGTAAAAATGAAACCTTTACCATTTTACCTCTCGTGATTTCCATTTTATCAGCCTTTTTTTGCCAGATGAGCCTTGGTTTTCTCACTCCATCGTCACTATCTGCTTGGCCGATCATATGCCTTCACTTGGTTGTTTTACCCGTTCCTGAGGAACCACTGCGATGAGTGGTCTTGTTAGCTAGCCTCTTAACCTTTACTTGTTCTGAGCAGTTCCACCGTTACCAGAACCAGTTGCTACCCTTTATACCACTCGTTCCTTCAGGAGGAGTCATCTTTCAGCTCTTTTCTGACTCTCTAAACATGAAAATATTGCCGAGTCTCTTGTCATTTTGATCTCGTTAAAGTGGCTACGAAACGACATCTACCCAGTATACGTTTACCCTTTTTCAGGTTGGGATAGATTACTTACCAAAAAGGAATACCCTAGCCTATCCCAACTAGGAGGTTTTCTCAGACATAGTTTTCTACCTTTTCGGATCTGAGGAACTATTTGCGAAAAGGGACCGTTGGAGTTTACTTTTCTGCTGTCTTTTCAAACTCTTTAAACATGAAATGGCCCTGAGTTCTTCCTTTGTCAGACTCGTTAAACCTAGATGACATCGGATCCAGTCGTAATGATGATATTCGAGTTCCTCCTTCCTAGGGCTCGTTAAATGTACTAGGATGGATTCGTCCGAAGGACGAATTTATATGACAAGCATATGGTATCCTCTTCAAGCTTGTGTAAAAATAAAGAGGTAATCACCTGAAATGGTGGGGGAAAATGGAACCAGAATCATTGTCGTGTCGGGAGTATGTCGCTCTTGAACATGGCACTTGTCTACATTCATGTCGGGTTGGGGATATCTCATCTCATTTGTTCACTTGCCTCCGTGGGTTTGGGTAATCCTTTTTGACCTCTCATCTACTCTTTGCCTCGTCGCCATGACCTATGATCCATTGATGTCAAATACTTCCAAACTCACTGTCATGCTGCCATATGTTCAAGAGAAGTTGACCTCTGCAAGTATCAACCTTCCTCTGATTCTCATCTGATCCTGATTCACAAAGACACTATGTTCCTCTGTCTCGCGTCGATGATGTGGGAAACACTATGGCCCACCTTCGATCAAGGTCACTTCCTGTCGACTTCAGCCCATTATCCAGGAAGCTGATCTAGAGACTCCCTTCTGGTACCTTGGAGCCTGCCTGCCTCAATGGTAGGTTCTTCGCATTCGACATGAGGTTTTCATCATTGGTCTCCGACCGAGTGATTCTGTGGGTGTTCGACATCAGATCATTGTTAACATGCCGTAGATTGTACCTGTAGTACCTTGAAGACCATTGGCATTAATGGTGGTACCTCTCGCGTCTGTTAACAGCTTTCATCATTGGCTGGTAATCAGACGATGTTCTTGCATGTTTGACTTCAGCTCACTTATTTGCATGCTTGAACTTGTACTTTGTTCGAGTCGAGATGGAGCGCAAGACCTTGGATTCTCCTTCTTATAATCTAGGCTACAATTTTGTGGATTCTTATGATTAGTTACATGACTCACTGATTGGATGGCTGCGACCATACGTGAGTCTATTTACCGATCCTCACTAGATGGATGCGTCCATGCCTCAGATCTGGATTATTACATACTTTTTTATGGATGGCTGCGCCCATGCCACGTATATATCATGTATTTGAGATATCAGTTGTACTTCTCTACGCAGTTTTTCCAACGAGGATGTTTTCAGTTGGACACGTTCTCGTAAAGATTTCACCCCTCTCTCTCTCTCGAACCTCATGCTTTAGGGGGCATCTGTTACACAGAAATTTGTCACCGTCCCTACCATTCCCCGTCTCGCACATTAGAGGGCTTATTTTGTGACCTGTGAGTAGTGACATAACTTGAAAATACTTTCATGGCATTCCCCTGAACATGTAATTTCATCCCCCTGAAGACATCTCCTACTGAAAAACCCTAAAAACACCCCTTTTTGCATTAGCGCGGGTAGCCAGTTCAGTACCCGCGCCAATGGAGGAAATCCTTCAAAGAGGGTGCGCCAATTGGTGCTCTGTCCCAGAGTTGCACTCACGCCAACCATTTTAAAGAGTGTTTTTAAAAAATAAATGGTGGAAGATTCATTCTAACCAATTCCTAAACTGGTTTCTAAGTTGAGCTGGGACGTTTGGCTCCAGATTTCCATGTAGGGGAAGTGGTTTTCCACTTCTCATGGAAGCTTCCTTGAGGATAGGGCCAATCCCATGGTTATAGGGATCCCAACTCCCCTTCCTCCATCTATAAAAGCTTGCTCATCTCCTTTGCAAGCTAGTCTCCAAGTTCCCAAGAGCCATCAGAGCCTTATGCTGCAAGAGACTTGATTCATTCCCTTAAGGCCAAATCCAAGCAAGGAGATTATTGTCGAGACATCCGAAGAGAGAGGCTTTTCCCATCCCCAGCAGGCTTTGTCAAGACATGTTCCATTGACGACCCTCCGAAGGAGAATTCAATGTCAGGGCTATGGTTGTATTCTTCTTTGATTGATTAATAATAAGCGACTATTGGTTATGGTTCCACTCTTGTTGTTAATGATGATGATGAGTTATGTCTTCTCTGACTGACATATAGTTGCGTATACTGGATTTTACGCTTGCGTTTGTTTTGTTTCTTGCGTGTGTAGGTGTCTGATCATGGAGATCATGAGGATTGTGATCTTCCAGAGCTAAGGAACGGGAGCACCACTTTCTCTACGAGCGACAACATTGGATTCCAGGTAAGACTTCATCGCTAGTTGGTTTATTTGCAATTAGGAACCTGCACTATAGCGTGAACGATTGTTGCTAGACCCGGTCTGGGCTAGTAGGGATTGCCTCTGTCCGCAGAGGGGATTTACCTCCACAACAATGTGCTTCTTAGCCACTTCAGTGGTTTGCAATGCAACACAACAGTCTTCGAAAGCACGCTCAAGCATGATAAGTCTTTGTTCTAAAGTTGGGTGTCAGGGAGAAATTCAACAGCTAGTTGAAGGGAAGGGATTTCACACTCGATCGCTAAGAATTCCTCCTCGCCAAAAACAAGGTGGAAAGGAGTAAACCTAGTGGTAGTTTTAACAGAATTTCTATAGGCCCAAAAAGTAGGGAAGAGCATAAGGTTCTAGTTGGTTTTGTGCTTGTTCACCGTCCATTGAAGCACATTTTTAAAGATTTTATTGACCTCTTCAACTTGGCCATTACCTTGAGGGTAATAATACAATAAATATTGGTGTTCAAATCCCAACAGAGAGGATAGCTCATGCCATGTCTCATCTTCAAAATTTCAGCCATGGTCAGAGACCAATTATTTCGGAACCCCGAATCGAGTGATAACATGGTTAAAGACAAAGAGGGTTGTGGTAGCTACCGTGTTGTTGAACGTTGGCATGGTCTCAAACCATTTGGTGAAATATTTAACTTCCACGATGATATACTTGTGGTTACTAGTAGATGGAGGTCGACACTTCATAAAGTCTATGGCCCACTTACAGAAGGGACCAACTGAGATGACAAGATGGAGGGGAGTCGGAGGGGCTCGAGGCTTTGGGGAAAAATGTTGGCAATTGGAAAAGTGTTTGATTGCTTCAATGCAATCACCAAAGAGAGAAGGCCAAAAATACCCAGCGCGCATGATTTTCTGGGCAGTATCGAGACCATAGAGGTGTCCATCACAAGCGTTGCTATGGCAGGCATTGAGGACTTGCTCATATTCATTGTGCATGAGACAACAACGAAGGAAAGTATCTACACCGTGATGATAGAGGTCGTCACCGATGAGAAGGTAGCGAGGGGTTTGGTGTTGGAGACGTCGTCGATTATTACGATCAATATTGAGGGTGAACTTTTGGGTCCATAGATAGGTGAGGATGTCATCATACCAAGGATCATTGAAAGTAATGGCATACAAATGTTCATATGGAAAATCATCATTAAGTGGCAGATCTTGCGTACCGGTAGGTAAGTCAGAAATGAGTTCATCGAGGGCTAAACCTTTCTCACTCTTTGGTGTGACAAATTCAAGATTGAATTCTTGAATAATAATGATCCAATGGAAATACTTCCCATTGATGGTCCGTCGACTCAATAGAAAGACCATAGGGTTGGAATTAGTCACAACCTTGGTGGAACACATAAGGATATAATGACGAAGTTTGTGGACCGAGAACACAATAGCCAGCGCCAATTTATCTTCATGTGAGTAAGACACAGGGGGGCCTACAAGGTTCTTACTGACATAATAGATAACATGCTTGATTTCATTGTCATCTTCCTGAATAAGGACCCCAACGACCGAGTGGGTGGAGGCTGAGATGTGCAGGATGAAATATCTATCAATGTTAACAGGACTAATCAAGGGAGCAGAGGTGAGAGCATGTTTCAAGGCATCAAAATACTCTTGAGCATAGTCATCCCATACAAATGGAATGTTACATTTGAGGAGTCTAAGAAACCCATGTGCGGTGGTGGCATAGTTAGGTACGAACAGAAAAATGAAATTAGCTTTGTCTTGGAGGCTTTGTAATTGGCGTAAGGTACGAGGAATAGGAAGCTCAAGAATGGCTTGAACTTTCAAGGGATCAATCGTTATACCATATTTAGACACAATGAAGCCTAGAAGATGGTCGACAGGAACAAAAAAGACACACTTCAACGGATTGAGGCAGATATTATACTTGTGACATCAGAGAAAGATGGTATGCAAATTATGGAGGTGTTGCGCTTGATGTTTAGAATGCACAGTGGGGTTGTCTAAATAAGCAAGGATAATATAAGCTAGGTCATGAAAATAGTATGACATGGCCCACTAAAAAATTGGCTCTAGAATTATTAAGGCCGAACGACATTACCCTATAAGAGAAGGTTCCCCACAGACTAATGAACGAATTTTTAAGCTGATCAGTGCGATGGATAGAAATTTGGTTGTATCCAAAGAAACCATCCATGAAGGATAGAACCTCATGCCCCGTACACTCGTCGATGATTTGGTCAATGAATGGTGTGGGGAAGTTGTCTTTGGGACAAGATTTTTTTAGGTCATGAAATTCAATGCAGACGGGGATGGTGCCTTGTTTCTTGAGAAAGGGAACTGGATTGGACACCCAAGTGTTGTATTCAACGGGATAGATAAAACTAGCTTTCTGGAGCTTATTGATTTAATCTTTGACAGCCTCTTGTCTAGAAGGATTAATGGGTCTCAACGTTTGACAGATAGGATTGGCATTGGGTCATGTATTGATATGGTGTTTGACAATGGAGGGATCAAGTCTGGTAATTTCTGAATAGGACCAGGCGAAAACATCGCATAATTCCTTGAATAACTTAGTGTAAGCCTAAATTTATTCTAGGGTGCATTGTGCGCCCAAGGTAATTTTTTCTTTTTCCCCTGGTTTGTCAAAAATTTCAATTTTAATGGTAGGAAAGATATTAGCCATATTTCCTTCTTCGAAAGCATATGGTGCAAGAATGGGATTTTTAAACCAATCGACCTCATCGGGAATGAAGTATTTTGATTCCATAGCATATTGGTAATGGGACTGCTGCAGGAGGAAATATGCACAACGGTACATATCATCCCATGGAAATTCAGGGGTGGTCATAGCTTCCATAATTTCTTCATCAGAATGAAATATGGGGGGACTAGCAGAAGAAAGACCACCTAACATGGCGAAGCTACCTGACTCATCATTATGAGAAGTGAGGTTCACATGTGCATCGTCACGGAGGGTGATAGAAGAACAATTAAATGAAGAATCTACCAATTTTGAGCCCAAGGTGATCGTTGAAGGGAGGTTAGGGAAAATATAAGGGGATGCCTCAGAGGGGTCTTCCACCGTGGATCTCATAGATGATGACAAGTAGAGGATAGTGGTTGAAGACTCTGTCATCTCGACATCAGGAGGGGGTATTTCATTGGAGTGGATGTGTCCTCTGGTTCTGCTAGATAAAAAATCGCAAGTAAGGGAGAAATGGAATCATTGCGCTCGGCCTTGAATTGGCGAACCACTTCTAAGGAGGTGTGGAAATCATCGAGGCAGGGACAGAGGTGAGTATAGTGGCCATGGAAATCACACAAAGCATAAGGATGATTTTTGGGAAAATTTTTGATTTTCTTGGCTGAATCCGGTAAAGTAACATGGAATTTTCGGATATCAGACTCAGGAAACACTTCGTTGACCATGGGTTTGAGACGAGGCAATTCGAGACAATTTTGGGTAGCATGACCGACAACATCACACAAAGCACATGGAGGTGTATGCTTTGGAGGCTTAGGAGGAGGGAGTGTTGTCTGGGAAACCTTGTCCTTAGGTGCCTTATTACAAGCTTTCCCCCCCTCACCCAAGGCTTTCACAGCAGGAGTAGATTCCTGTTGAGTTTGCTGAGGCACAAAATGAAAGGGAGGGGTCATAGTGACCGATTAGACCAGGGTCAAATTAGTGTAAATTTTGAGCTGAATAGGCAGGGTATTGGCTGGGGGATCAATGTACCAAACTGGGATCCCAAGCGTTGTGTTGGGAAGGTTCAATGTATCCATAACAGGTATCTGACCGGAGGGGTAATGGCCAGGCATAATAACTCCTAGATCGTTAAGGCTAGGGGGGACAGTTCCATGAGGAAAAAGAGGATCAGGGACACCAGCTATAGATGAAGGGCCTTGAGGAGGAGGTCCCAAAGGCTAAGTCAAAGTACTAGGAGCAGGTTGCAAAGGGCCAGGCTATTGAATAGTCGACCTGGGAAGTCAGACCGAGATGATTTCATCATGCAAAAATTCGACAAGTTAGAGTCAGGGATAAGAGGGGGGAGACCGGGGAATGAACTAAGAAAAGAGGAATATTTATAGACTCTGAGTGAGACACTGGTCGGAGGTTTGACTGTTTGTTTATTGGCCACCGAAGAAATAATGGACTCTGGAGAGGTCTGAGACTTTGGTTCATAATATTTCAGCTGATCTATAATGATGATATTTCCATTGTGAGGAAAGCACATCTTATGATGAACCATAGATGGGATAGAAGACATCACATAAGTATAGCTACGACCCAATAGAATGTTGTAATCTAAAGGGGCATCAATGACTTCAACATCAACACAAATAGTTTTTCCTGTAAGAGTAATAGGACAGTTGCGGAACATGCCAAGGGGTTGGGAAGAGTGGCCATCCCACGCATGGAGGGTGATAGTGGAAGGGGCTAACTCGAGCGATCCAAGATTTTTCCAAAAAGAAGTGAACATCATGCAAGTGGATTCCCCCTCGTCAATGATACATCGGGAGACATTGGCATTTCGGATCTTGACAAGTATTTGTAAGGTGACAAATGCAAGTAGGGGTGGATGCTCTGACTTGTCAACATCGAAGACAATCAAATGATCATATAAAGGATCCACAACACCCATGTTAGTTAGTAGCGAATTACATTATGAAGGGCACGACTGGAGGACTTCCAGCGTTGACATGGTTGCAGGGGATTGGAACAAGTCATCTACTATACTATAGGTGTGGGTGGCTTTACCGGAAGCAGAATTTCGGCGTAACGGTCCTTTAGGGATCTTGGTATGTACCTTTAAATTAGGCTTAAGGATCTGTAAAGGACCATTGGGTGTCAAAATTTGCTTTGTGGAACCTAAGGACTGGGGCTCGGTTGCGGACGTAGCAGGAGGCTTGGTGTATTGACGCGGCCGAGTCTGAAGGTTGAGATTGATGATATTGGCTTGGTTAGATTGCATCATAAGGATCTGATAATCAGAGGTACCAGACAGAGGAGGTTGAGTGGCCGCTCGACCTTCAGGGGGTTGGGCAAGCACATATCCTTGCTGGGAGAAAGGATTGGTAAACACAGCCTATTGAGTAGGCGCAACATTAGGAGGAACCAAAGTGGAGGCTTGCTATCCTCGAGATGTTGCTTGAGCTTCCCACAGTTGACGCATCTAAGGTAAAAGGGGACAATCATGGGTATAGTGACCATGGACACCGCAACAAGAACAGGGCTTATTCGTACAAAGATGCTTGTTCTTCTTGGGTTGATTGCCCTATTGCTGAGTTGTAGTGTTAGATGTATTCCCTTGGGGATTGTTTCCTTGATTACCTTGAGAAAGTTTGTTCTGGTTGCCTTTCCTCTTCTTTTGGGAAGTGGGAGTATTAGTCACACTCTGTTGCACATACACCTGACCCTAAGGGGGGGGTAGCTACTGTTGCGGAGCTTAAGAAGGCATGGGAGGCTGAGGTGCTTGTGCTGGAGGAGCTGGAGCACCTGGCTATGGATACTGATAGTAAGGAGGATGAGAAACATTGGGGTAAATAGGTTGGGAAATAGCAAGCCCTGGCATCGGAGGATGTGGTTGGGAAAAGGCGTGAGGCATGATGTGTCCTGGATACATGCTCCAAGGAGGGGAAAAAGTGCTAGAGGAGTTGGCCCCTCCCTGAGGGAAACCATAACCCATAGGGGGATGAGTGTACGGATGTGAAATGGATCCAATGATACCATCAGCGACATGAGATTCCCCTGGTGCGTTAGTACTACGAGGTCTAGGGAGGTCAAGTAAGACGGTATAAAAATAACCATATTGTGTGTAGATCAAGTCATATTTCAATGCAACTTGGACGGCTTCTTCCCCAGTCTGAGGAAAGTGAGAAATAATGTCTTTACCAATGGAGGGAAAAAGGGATATAAGAAACCATTCCATGTAGACACGGTCTTAAAAAAATGGAGCTCGACATAAGCTCTTCCTTCTGCACCATTCTTGAACATGGTCAGATAGGCGGGTGGAATAAGTTTGATAGAAAGCGGTCAAAAGTTCGTTACCGGTGTCATAGCAAAGGGGAAGCTGGAAGTAGGAAAAAAAAATCCTTTGCAAGGGTCGTAAAAGTAGCATGAGAGGCAGCGGCCTGGTTGACATACCACTTGGAAGCTTCTATATTAATCGTACACTGGAATAATCAAAGATGGATAGAGTCATTAGTGATAGAGTTGGAAAAAAACCACATGTGGAAAGAATAAACATGGCTAGTAGGATCCTCTCCAACATTTCCTTCAAACTTAGGGATGTATGAAGGAAGCTTGGTTGGCATAGCAAGCCAACCTGGATCATGGTGTATGGGATCAGTAATCAACTGGCTAAATTCTGTAAGTCTTAGGACTTCCATATAAGGAAGCAAGGGAGTAGCCGGGATCATCCTTGTTGCGGCTCCACTTGTAGCGGCTCCAGCATTAGAGCAGGGGCCACTACCAGCGGTAGGTCCTGCACTAAACATGATGAAGGTGAAAGATGGAGGAGAATCAGGGATAGGAACAGAAGGAGAACCTGATGAAACATAATTAGAGTCGGAATGGGGACTCGATAGAGGACTAACTCAGACCCTACGTGATGGAGTAAGTATTCCTACTAAAAACTTAGGATGAAGTCCTTGGAGTCTCCAATATGAACGCCTTGGGGGTACAATGATGGAAAGGATACACGGAACCCAATAATAAAGAGAGGTAAACAAGGGCACAAAGGTGTAGATTAATTAATTAACTACAATGTTTTAGTATTGGCCTGGCGGTGTAAACCAAGCGCTCTTCGCTTTAGGTGTGCATGTGTGTGATAAGTGTGTTAATTTTAATTAAGCCCAAATGTGTGTATAGAGAAAAGGAAAGATATGTTGTATAACTGTAAATAAAACTGAAAGCGACAGTAAAATAAACAGCTAAAGATGCATAAATTTAAACCCAAAAACGAGGGCTTCCCAACAACTAGTCTAAGGGTGGGTGAAATCTACTCAAAACACACAATATGGCCAATAGATCTAAGGTCAAGAGGGAAAGGGATCTAAAGGTCAGATCTACTGAAAAGAGGTGTAGAAAAAGATAAGAAACCAGAAGGAAAAATGAATAAAAATAGGAGGCAAAAGGCTACAACCTAAAGGGAAACATAGGGGACCCTAAAGGGAGGACCAAACAAAAATGAAAAGAGGTGATTTGGATAGAAAAATAACTGATCCGAAGAGACAGGTTCATATCTGAAAAAATGGCTGAAAAACACTGAAATCTCAGAAGACCTGCTTAAGCTAAACTCCTCCTAAAAATGTGGGAGCGTACTTAAGCCCTAAGGGGCTTGGTTCCTACTTCAACAAGTAAAAATAAGAGAGTACAGGTCCAACAAGGGTAAATACAGAGGTCAAAGAACCCTGAACAGTGCCCTAGACAAACTCTTAAAAAATAACAGAAAAATCCCACAAAAAAGTTGAGGTCACAGGTATTGATATGTTTTCTGCTAAGGTCGCAGCTTTTGGGTAGTTTTCTGCTACCTGAGATCTGAGGTCACAGGCTTTGGGTTGAAAAGTGCGACCTACACTTCCAGCTGTCTCGGTGGCATGTTTAAGAAAATTAAGTTGTCATCTCTATCACGACTGATACATGTTACCTGCACAAATGGACTAGAAACACACAAAATCCATAATTTTTACTGTTTTAGGGTAAAAAATGTTTAAAACAACATCAAGGAATGGAAAATAAGAAGCTAAAGAAAATCCCTAGTGGATGAAGCACCTGGTCATGCAGGGATCTGAAAAACGACAGCAATCATAATTAAAAACCCTTGTGGAGTCGCTAGTTGTTAGAGTGAATTCTAATCGCAAGCGTACAAAAAAAAATCACTTTAGTTGTGCATAAAAGATAGCCCTAACTTCAAATTTGACTGTCAATTTCCTTAGATCTGTAGTAGGTGATCAAAATAAATGCTACAAAAATCCAAATCTATGTAGTTAAAGTCATTAAACAGTGAAAATAAAAAAGAGTTGCTCCATACATCTAATAGACAAGACAAGAATTTATAAAGAATTTTTTTTATTATGACACCTTGAAACGGAACACAGAAAGATGTTACCAGTCCCCCTCAATGGGATGGGTTCTTGTATGTCCTCTGTGCTTCAGATCCAAGATCTCTCCCTTGATGGTGCAGAAAAACCAGACAAAATAGAACTCAAAGGAAGCTCACAAGAAAAAGTAGAAAAAATATGACAATGATAAAGGATAAAAGTCACACCAAAAGTATAGATCAAAAGGTGATAAAAAAATGTAGTAAATGAATGGAAAATTCCTTCTTTATATAACAAAATATTGAGTTATTCTACATATTGGTGTATAATTAAAATATTTTTAGCCAAATCTAGATCCAACTTACTTGGAACATTTTATTATTTTTAGTGGAGGGAAAAGGAATTTAGAATTGGTTAAATCCATTTATTTAGAAATAATAAATAAATAAATGATTTATTTATTATTTCAAGGATGAGGTTAAGGAATAATTAAATAAATAATGATTTATTTAATTATTTAAAAATGATTTAGTCAAATTCAACAAAGAATATTATTAAATAATGCCTTAAATAATTATTCCTGGAGCATAATAAGATAAATAATAATCCATCTAATTAATTCTCATGTTTTCAGTTAAATATGATTAGGGATATTAATTAAACAATGGTTTAGTTAACTATCCCTAGAGGAAAATCAAACAAATAAGGATTTATTTAATTATTCCTCATGGAGTTTCCTGTTTAGACCAGAAATAATTTTAATAAACTATCGGTTATTAAATTATTTCTCATAGTGAAAGCAATTTTACTATGGAAAAATCAGTCTTACAGGTGTACTTCAGTCCATCTAATAGTAATGGGTTAGATGACCAAAAATTGGTGTAATAATGCACATTCATTTGATAAATATTGATATCTTAGCTTCTATAAGAAACTCACTTGGCCATTTTATTAAGATAGATATAAATAGGCTTGGGAGGGGTATTATAACCTTGTCACACATGTGTTGAAATTGATCTTAGTAAATGGATTCTTAATCAAATCCTCATCAATTAGAATGGCCTAATATTTTTGTAGCCAATGGACTTCAAAAACACAACTTCTTGCTATAGGACCTTCCACCAACCAAGTTATCGCAAAAATTCTCTCCCTTATTCTCAAGTTAATTTTCACCTCGAGATGCGAAGAAAAAGAATCAAGGATTGCAAGGCCGAAAAGATATAAGAGGATCTAAGAATTTCTCAGCTCATAAGAAATACAACATTAAACAACAAAAATCTTAAGTAGTAAAACCTAGTTCCTTAGGCTCAAATTAGCCCCATGTAGTGTGATTTAATCCCTCATACTCAAGGGTCCATCCCTTCAATGGAGAGGAAAGAGACACAACCATGATCTTATCTTCATCCACAAGCAAACACAAACTTATTCATGAATCATATCAGTCAAACAATGATAAGGAATAAGCCATGGTTGTAGACCCTCCGTAAATGGATTTTCCTCAAGGAAATGCATGCTGTTACACCGTTGTTTGGTCATCTAACCTATTATCATTAGACGGATCCAAGTACACCATGTAAGACAAATTTTACCCTAAGTAAAATTTCTTTCACTATAAAAATAACTTAGTAAACCACCTTTATTAAGTTGTTTTTGGTCTAAACAGGAAACCCCATGAGGAAATATTAAATAAATCTACATTTGTTTGATTTTCCTCAAGGAATAATTAATTAAACAATAGTTTGACTAATATTCCTAGTTATATTTAACCCAAAACAAGGAAATTAATTAGATAAATCATTGTTTATCTTATTATTTCCTAAAGAATAGTTATTTAAACCTGATTTAAATAATATTCTTTGTTAAATATGACTAAATCACCCATAAATAATTAAATAAATCATTATTTATTTGAATATTACTCAACCACATCCTTAAAATGATAAATAAATCATTTATTTATTTATTATTTACATATAAAGGGACTTAACCCAGGTCAAATTCCTTTGCCCTCCAACAAATATAATAAAATATTCCATAAAAGTTGGATTTTGATTTGGTTAATAATATTTTAACTATGCACCAATATCTAGACTAACTCAATATTTTGTTATAAATAGAAGGGTTTTTCCATTTAATTACTACCTTTTTTTGCCTAAAGATCACTCTGGATCTATAATTTTGGTCTGACTATTGATCCACCATCATAGTCATATTTTGCTACCATTTTTGTCTGGGTTTTCTACACCATCAAGAGAGAGGAGTTCTAGATCTGAAGTGCTGAGAACTTACAAGAACCAATCTCGTTGAGGAGAACTAGGAACACCCTCCTGTGTTTTCCTCCCACGTGTCATTAATACAAAATTCGTTCAACATATTCTTGTCTTGTTTATTGGATGCATGGAGTAAATATTTTTTTTTCTACTGTTTAATGTCTTCTAATGCATAGATCTATATTTTTGCAGTATTTATCTTGATCACCTAACTACATATCTGAAGATATTGATAGCCATCTTTGCCGTTAGAGCTATTTGTTATGCACGACTAAAGTGGTATTTTTTCGTACACTTGGAATTACGACTCATACTAACAACTGGCGACTCCACATGGGTTTACGATTACGACCACTGTTGTTTTTCTAATCCTTGCATATCCAGCTGCTTCAAACCCTAGGATTTATCTTCAGCCCCTTGTTTTTTCTTTTCTTGATGTTGTTTTTAACCTATAAAACCCTAAAACAATAAACATTCTAACTTCCGCAATAGTAGCCACCGCAATAGAAGCCACCTCCCCCTCAGGGATATGTGTATGCACAACAGGGCACGACTAATCCTCCTCCCTCCAAAAAGAAGAGGAAAGGCACTCAAAATCAGTTTTCCCTTGGTAATCCTAGACCTAATCATGGTAATGCTCCTAGCACTATAAACCAGCAACAGGGCACTCAGCCCAAGCAGGACAGGCCTGTTCGCATGAACATGCCCTGTTCTTATTGTGGTGTTTATGGTCATTACACACATGATTTTCCTCTTTTACCACATATGCGGCAGCTGTGGGAGTCTCAAGCAACTTTTAGAGGACAGCAAGTCGTCCCTTCCGTTCCTCCCAGTGTTGCACCTAGTCAACCGGCTATGCTTACCGATCCTTTCCCTCAGCAAGGATTTGTGGCTACCCAACCACCTGAAGGTCAGGTGGCCACTCAATGTCTTCCATCTGTTACCTCTAATTACTAGATTCTCATGATGATCTCTGATCAACCTCCAACCATAAACATCAATATTTAGACTGAGTCCCGCTAGTACAACAAGCCTCTCGCTATGTTTGTCCCCAAGCTACCTCCTTTGGTCTCTACAGAGCCTCTTTCGACACCTAATGGCCCCTTGAAGATCCCTTAGCCTAAGGCAGAGGTTCATACCAAGATCCCTAAGGTACCACTATGCCGAAATGTTGCTTCTGGAAAAGCTGCCCATCCATATAGCATAGTAGATGATCTGGCACAATCTCCTACTACCATTTCAACGCTGGAACTCCTCCATTCATGCCCTTCACAAAGAAAAGATATACTATCTGTCGTGGGTGCTGTAGATCATTTCGACGATTGATAGATTGTCTTTGATGTTGACCGGTCAGAGCATCCTCCTCTCCTAGCTTTCGTCGCTTTCTAAATCCCAGTCAAGATCTAGAACGCCAACGTTTCCCGATGCATTATTGATGAGGGGGCATCCACTTGTGTGATGTCCGCTTCGGTTTGGAAGCAACTCAGATCACTTGAGTTGGATCCTTCCATGATAACCCTCCGAGCGTGGGATGGCCACGCCTCCGAGCCCATTGGCTTATTCCGCAATTGTCCTATTACTCTTGCGGGCAAGACTGTTTGCGTTGAAGTAGAAGTAATAGATGCCCCCTTATATTACAACATTCTATTGGGTCGTAGCTACACTTATGTGATGTCAGCTGTCTCTTCCGCGGTCCATCGCAAGATGTCTTTCCCTCATAACAGAAAGATAGTCACCATTGACCAGTTGACATATTACGAACCGAAGTCTCAGGCCTCTCTTGAGTCCATTATCTCTTCGGTGGCCAACAAGCAAACCATCGATCCTTGGACAAGTGTTTCACCCAGAGTCTACAACGATTCCTCATTTCTTGGTACATTCCCTCGTCTTCCTCCTCCTGTCTCTGATCCCCGCTCATCGAATTTTTTCATGATGCAATCATCTCGCACTGCTCTCAAGCAGCCCGCCTCAGCTAGTTAGTAGCCTCCTCACCCTCTGCAGCCTTATCCTAGCCCTTCGATTCAGCCTTCTGGACCTCCTCTTCTTGGCCCTTTAGTTGGTACTCATGAGCCTCCTTACCCTCCTGGAATGGTTCCTCCACGCCTCAACCATTTAGGAGCCATCTCGCCTAGCCATTACCCCTTTGGTCAGATACCATTCATAGCTCCCCCACTAGGAGTCTATATAGCACCTATCATGGCCACCCTCTCTCTTCCTAACTTTACCCTTGGGATTCCCGTCTGGTACCTTGATCCTCCAGCTGCTACCCCACCAGTTCAACCTAAACCTTATCTTGCTTTGACCCTGGTTCAACCGGTCCCCATGACTTCTCCCACTGCAACAATGCCTCAACCACCTCAACAAGAACCACCTCCTATTGAGACTGCTTCGGGTAAGAAGGGAAAAGCTCGCAAGAGGGCCTCTAAGGACAAGGCTACCCTGACAAACCCTGAAAATCCCCTGCCCGCAAAACCCTGTGCTTTGTGTGATGTCATCGGTCATGCCACCCATAACTGTCCTGAACTGCCCCGTATCAAGCCCATAGTTAAAGTTGCATTCCCTGAGTCTATGGTCCCTGAAGTCTCTGTTTCTTCCTTGACTGCAGCCAGGAATCCTAAAATATTCACACTAACCAAACTTGTGCGTTGTGTGATCTCCATGGCCATTATTCTCACCATTGTCCCTGCCTTACGCATTACCGTGCCTTGTTAGAAGTATTTCGGGAGTACAAGATTGAACAGAACCAATCCGCTTCTCGTACTTACACAGTATGCTGCAGGCCAAACTAAGGATTTACCCACTCCTATTGACATTCCCACTCCTGATGTCAACATGACGAATCATGCAGCCACCACCCTCTACCTATCATCATCCATGAGACCCTCAGTAGAAGCTCCCTCTGAATCTTCTCCTATTTTTTTTCTTGACCTCCCTTCAACGATCACCCTAGGCTCAACATCAATAGAACCCTTATCTACTTGTTATTACGTCATCCCCCGTGATGATGCACATGTGAACCTTTCTTCTCATGATTATGAGTCAGGTAGCCTTGCTGCGTCATGTGGTCTCCCTTCTTCCAGTCATTCCACCTTCTTTTGTGATGACGACATCATGGAAGCCATGTCCACCCCTGACTTCATATTTCCTGCCCATAAACGGGATGTCATCATCTGTACCTATGGTGACTTATGTGGCCTGAGCACAAGCTACACCTCTGGTAGCTCCCACACTCCACCTCACCATCGACGTGTGAGTAGTAGACATCCTACCCAGATCACTCCCTCCCGCGGAGTGCGTTCAATTTCTACTTTGTGCTCAAGTGTCCAGCTTTGTTCATCATCGTCGCATTTATTTTTTTTTGGCACCTTTCAGATGGACCCCCCATCCACACCTTATATCAGTTTCGCCGATGGTGCAAGTCGCTACTCCCGGAATCTAGCCTCGACAGGTTGGGCCATGTTTACCCCCTTGCATTCACTTGTTCTCTCGAACGGTGTATGCATTGGTACTGCTACCAATAATCAGGCTGAATATGATGCAGTGCAGGGTTTATTAGCTGATGTCATTTCACATCGCATCCTCAACCTTCATGTTCATTTATATTCCCTGCTTCTTGTCATGCAATTGAATGGTGTCTATTGTGTGCATAATCCTATCCTCTTTAGAAGATATTTACGAGTGAAGCTTTTGATGCGTGAATTTGAAATCATTACATTTAGTCATGTACCTAGAGCACAAAATAATTATGTAGATAACATTGTAAACCATATTCTAGATTGGCATTTAGCACATGCATTTCACACAAGACAATAACATAAAATTATCAAAACGATGCATATCCATAATATGTTTCGTATAAAATGTTTTAGAGTCCATCCACTCTGATACATATGACATGCCCATAGCATGTTACAAAAATCAAAACTAGGGGCACCACCTGCCCCTACACACTAATCACTATCTGGAGGATCCCTACCTAATGGCTCTGCTCCTGCAACTCATAGATCACACATACCATGTCCGATCATCGCCATGCACCGCATGACCCCTCGCCACTCAGAGGGTAGACCAATACATGGCTCTATGTACTGGTCATCTAAGTCCTGCCAGCCACGCTCTGAAACACCAGTCAGCAGCCTCTCACATATATGACAGATGTCCTCCAGGAGGGTTGCTGCATCCTCATTTTTCTGCGCCCTCGCTTCACTAGGTCCTGCAGACCCCAATACTGCAGGTCGTCCCATATATCCGGCCAGTTTTACCGGTGCTATATCTGCATACCAAAAGTGAAAGAATTAGTACCACATTCTAGACCTTTACATGCACATAAAAGATTATCAATTTTTCACTTACCATAGGGCCCCCATATTCGACCAGGCGACAGTGGCAAATCCAGGTCCCCACAATAAGTCATCCCACTATAGGGATAGTCGTCTATATATAGTGGCATCTGATCCCAATGAGTAAAGAACTCGGGTCGGAACACCCATCCAACTGCCCCACCTCCTCCTCTTCATAGTATTTTCCCCCACCGGTGCATCCTAGGCTCTCTCAGGCCCCCATCTTGGAGTTGTATGCAAGGTTGAAGGGTTGGAATCTTCTCAAAGAAGAACGAGCACAAAACTGTACCATATGCACAGTCATGGTTCACTTGCCGCTTGCATAGCGACAACTGTCGTTTCAACGATGACAGCATCATCTGGGCCCACCCATAGTAGGTCCCACTCAAAACACTCTCCACAAGCATCATCTACCCTCCAGTGATGTGATGGAGTGCTTGGTTGCCCAGGACCTACAGCACCGCTGCAGCCACAGCGCGGGTCTCTAACCTCTCCAAATCCTCGATGGGTATCTGAGTCCCCTTGACTTGGAGACCTAGTAAAAAATGGCGCTCTACAAACTCTATGACATTTCGCCCCTGTGATAATACTGGCTAAGTGTTCCCTACCATCCCAAGTGGTGGGAGACCAGTCAGGAATATATATCCTAGACCGCCAACTCGATCCGGTGCCCCTACACTATAAAGACCTCATGGTCCGGGTCCAAATAGCTGACAATCCGGGCCACTAAGGGCTCTCCAGCTCTCATCAAAGGGTTCTCCACAAACTTCAGAACCCAAAACCTGTCCAGTGAACTGTGGACACCTTGATCTTCCCGAATCGATGATCGTAATGCACCCAAGTCTCTCTCTCTCTAGTTGATTCGAAATTCTGCTATATCTACACAAAACCATCATATTTGTTAGTATACAGATACGAAAGACTGTATATCATCATAAAAACCTAGTTCTCATCCAAAAAACAACACAGAAAAACCCCTCCCTGACTTGTCACACTTTTCAGGCCCAAACCTGGGACAGGTCACATTTTTTTGCGCAAAACCTGCTACCGAGGTCGCACTTTTTGCCCCAAAAAGTGTGACCCAGCCGAGAACAGGAGAAGGGGTCTATTCTTGAGCCCTGGGGACCCGATATGAACTTTCAATCCACTAAAAAAAAGATTAGGGTTAGGCTTCTTACCTACAACTGACGGATCTCGATTCCAACGGTCGGTTTGTCCGCTATGATCGCCGTAAGATTTAGGGCCTTCTCTCCTCTCTGCAGTTTGTTAGGTCTATGTAATTTTCAAGATTGGAAAATAAAAACTGCAAAGCCTACATATGAACCACTTTGGGATTCTAGGATCTAGCCCTCCTGAATCCAGAGAGGGATCTCTCTTATAAGTGCAAAGATTGATTTATCTTTAAAGGTATTTTTGGTGTGATATTAGGCTAGTTATGAGGAACGAAGTTTTGTTTGTTTTGGTTGGGAAAAGATAAATGAAGGTGAAGTAATTCTAAATCAAGGGTGAAGGTGTATGAAAGTGAAGGAATGATTTAGCTAATAAGATAGGCAAGGAGCAACTTCAATCCATTGGGCTATGGAGTGATAGAGGATTTAATTGAAACAGCAAGATTCAAGAGTGGTCCATGGGGAAAGTCATCTATGTCAAAGGATCTCTTTAAGTTGATTTTATGGAATGGAATGAAACAATAAGAAGGGGAATCAAACAAATGAAGAACAAAGAGCAACCTAAGATCAAGTAAGTACTTTGAAACTATCCTGTTTTTGGCATACATTTAAGAAAGACATAAAAGTAATCTAAGATTAGGTAAGTACTTTGAAACTAGCCTGCTTTTGATGCACTTTCAATAGAAAACATTTAAAAACACATAGAATAGCTTAAGATAAAGTAAGGACTTTGAACCTATCCTGCTTTCAGCATATTCAAAGGGGAAACATCCAAGATAAACATGAAAGTAGTCTAAGATCAAATAAGGACTTTGAACCTATCCTTCTTTCAACATACTTTAAGGGAAACTTTCAAACAATCTTTGGAGACAGAACTAGGAGACAGGGAAAACCATAAACTTTCCTAGTTTGGCTCTATTAGCATGAAATGAAAATAACATTCAAGAAATTTTTTTAAAGTTTAGACAGTAAGACGTGGGAACACCAACATTCCTTATCTGCGTGGACTGTATTAAATCATTCTTAAATACACAATTGGAGGAAAACATAAAGATAAATCTTATCAGTGAGAGTAGGCTACTTGTAAGGGTAAATCCTATCTCTATATTTGATGTTCTTTATCAGAGAAAGTGGATAGAATGGAAACAAAAAGAAAATAACAATTTAAAATAAGAAACACGTCACCATTGACATAGACCAGGATCCCATAAATCAGCTTGTATTTGATGTTCAAACCAGTTACAATCATCAAGTACAGTGGGTCTCTACAGCTTCAAACTTCTCATCTCAACTTATGTATCTTCAATTACAAACAGGGCTACAGCAACTTCAGAAAAATATTTACATGCAAGAGATATCCAGAGACCAAGCTTTATCTAATCATCTACGTAAGTATTTATAGAAGAAATGAGGAGGTGGGATGAGAGAAAAGATCTCTAGGCTCAATTAATACAAGTTAATGCTTCTCGGCCTTTGAGGGGCTCAATGGAGAAGTTTTCTAATATTTCCTCTATATTAATTGATTTTCATTAAGTATTAATCCTACTGGGCAGATTTTGTTGACTTTAAACTCTTTAGGTCAGCTGGCAGTAGCTCGGGCTGTCTTTAACAAAATATCACTGACTTAGGCAATAACTCTGCCTTCATCTAATTTATTGAAAGTTGTAGGTGGCACTTTGGTAGCTGGAGAGGATTCAATTGGCCTTTGATGTGGCGGTGGAGGCCTTTCGGGCTGATATATCTCTTTGTTTAATCTTAAAACACTTTTAATCTGTCTTTACTCTATGTTTTAGGCCTAATCAGGCCTTGATCTTTATTTCCGGTCTTTATCCTTTAACAACTGTGGATTAGGCCTTTGATTCTCGAATTGGTGCCTAAATCCTTTAAACTCTGTTTAAAATCATTAATCTTCATTTCTGCTCTGATCCTATCCTTTGACACTGATACACTTTATCTGTTTGATATTCACTGTGTTTTGGTTGTCTTGCAGGCACGCAGAGGTTCTGTGACTTCACCAACGCTCATGAAACATAGGTGGAATCATCATTTGAATCCTGTGGATTCACTTTCTTCATGAATAAATAGCCTGGGATCGGCATCCCTGGCTTTTGTTTCATTTTAAAACTGTGAACAAAACCTTAATAATCTGTAAAAAACACGCAAAAGTTAATAAAATCCTACGAGGATAGGTTTAAACTGCTTTGGAGGTTTTGGGTGCGGGAGCGAATAGGAGCCGTTGGATTAGCATAATCAACGGTGGAGATTGCTCAATCGAGTATTTTGGGAGAGAGTTGGGTGAAAAGGGAATGGGGGAAATATTAAAACAGGACCGTCTGATCTCAGAGATCGATGGTGGAGAACTCTCAATGGATTGTTTGGAAGGAGAGGAGAAGGGAAAGCGAATGGAGGATGAAATATAACGTGAGCTATTCGATCTAAAAGATCGACGACTAGGATTAAAAGGTGAAAAAGTAATGCGAAGGGTAGGTGGTTTGGTGGAAAGCCGATAGCAGTTTCCACGTTGCGTTTGGGTGGTAATGTGGTTTTGGCTTTTGGAACGCGATATAGGTTTGCGTTCGACATGTGGATTTATAAAACCACCTATATCGCGTTAAAGTTGCGCATTTTGGGAAGGGTCAAACTTTATGCGAAATTGATTTTGGGCTGTTGGATTGGAGGATCCAGATCCAACGGTGCAGGTTTGAGCATGATGGATGAAGAGATGCAGGGTAAAGTGCATGCGAGGTCCAGGTGACATCTGAAAAATTGGCGCACAGTGGAGGGGTAAAATAGGCCATCCGATCGTTAAATTTCTTCGATAAATGGTTATGATTGAAAAAAGGGTGGATATGAAGAAATGCATGGAAAGGGGAATGGGCAGAAGAATAAGGACTGATGGCCTTAGATCTTCGAAGATCGACGGTCAGGATTCACTTTAAAACCTTGTGTCGGGAAACAAAAATATACAAGAACGGTAAGGTTTCAAGGGAAAATGGCGGAGAAACAGGAGAAGAAAGGGCCCACCTTTTATATAAGGGTGGAAGAGAAGAATCAACTGGAGCCGTCAGATCTAGAGGATCGACGGCCGATATCTGTCGATGGAGGACACAGAGAAGGAAGGGGTTAAAAAAGTGGAAGCATTGTGGGCCGTTGGATCTAAGAATGATCAACGGTAGAGATTTGATCACAGGATCGCATCGGCGGAGGTGAAAGGGTAAAGTAACAATGAAATGTGTCGATGCGATTAAGCACAGATAGTTAGATCTAGGAGAGATCAACGATGGAGATTTAATCGGCGGGTTAATTTCAGATGGCTTAAGGAATGGATGAGCCCGATGCGATTGAGAGCAAACCGTTGGATCTGGTGGAATAAACGATCAAGATTTAATCGCATCGGAGAAAAGGAAAGGGGCTAAAACTCCGGGGCTTTTGATTTTTCAACGCGCGATTAAGCGCTGACCATTGGATTGGTTTCAGAGATTGACGATCGAGATTTAATCGGCGGGCGAGGTGGTAAAGGACTTATGACGAAGTGTGATTAAATCTGAGCCGCTGGTTCTTGTGGATTCAACAACCGAGATTTAATCATAGGATCGCAATCGGCGGAGGTCAAAGGAACTAGATAAGAGATTTGTGATTGTTGATTTTGCAATGGAGAGAGAGTCATCGATCTAAAAACTAGATCGATGGTGGAGATTTAATCATGAAGGCAAAAGGCAGAACGACGCGTTTGGAGAATGGAGTGATATGGACCGTTGGATCTGGGTGGAGTAGATCAGATCAATCGCAGAGAAATGATCGTAGGATCGCATCAGAGAAAAGGAAAAGAACCAAGAAAAGGGTCAAATGAACATTTGCGATGTGATTTTAAACTTGGGATGTGATTTAGTTTTGCGATGCGATGAGCCGATGGCCATTGATCTGCAGAGATCGACGACCCAGATTTATTTAAACCTTTTCGTCAGGGAACAGAAGAAATGAAAGGAAAGTCAGGTTTTATGAAATAACAAAGTAAAGTAAGGTTCAGGAAAGAGTTTTAAGCCCTTTAGCGCCTGGTTGCGGGGCTTAAGGTCTTATGAGGTGGAGGGTTACGGGAGTTAAGCCCTCATTGGCTAAAAACCTTTATAATGGAAAAAGATTGTTTTTAGGCTTATAAACAGAGTTTTTGAGGGAAATTGAGGGTTCCGATAGATGGAATAGGAATTTCTAAACCAAATGAAAGGGGAAAAAATGGTTTAAAAGGGTGTTTAGAATGATTTAGAGGTTAGATAGAGGGTTTTTGAGGGGTTTTATGGAAGGAAAAAATGGGTGAAAGGGAGAGTAAAGATGATGGGAAATGGAGGGGTTTAAGCAGTCTTTCTCTTTGGTTAAAAGTAGGTTCTTCAAGATTATGAGGGAAAAAACAATGAAGATTAACTAAAACATTAGTTATCTTCATAAGACTTTAAGAACTAACAATTTGGCCATAAAATTGTTTCTTAAAGGGTAGAAAAAATTTTAGCCACCATTTGATATGACAAAGTTTTATAGGTGGCTAACAATGGCTCCAACTTGGGATGGCAGTTCCTTGGAGGTGTTAAGAACCTCGAGTCAGTCTTCTCTGGAAGCTGACCAATGCCTCATCCATCGAGCTACAACTTTTATTTCTTTTGTTGATCTTCTATTGATCTGACAATGTTAGCAACCATTAAAACCAATGTAATTCTATCAAAACAAGCTTTCTACCTACCCAATCCTAATGATACTAACATTTTTTTTCTTTTCAAAGTGCATTTGGATTGGAAAACTCTTTTTACAAACATTTTATTCTTTTGAAAACATAAATCTATTCTATTTCTACCCTTATTTCTCCATGAACTCAGATTAAACAGTTGAGTTCATAAGCTTCTCTACCTACCTAATATCTTGTCAGGATTAGACTGTCTGATAGATTTTATTCTCTAAATTCTAAGACATAAACTTAAAAGCAAACAAGCCAGGATTGAACAGTCTAACTTGTTGCTGATCTATGGCATAAAAAAAAGCTGCACATAGACTAAAATTTGCAGAAATTTAAAGCAAAATCTTGAAGGCTTAAGATCTGAAAGTTTAAGAACATCCTTCACTTTTCTTCAGCTTTGTTTTTAGGCTTGTTTGAGTTTTTCTCTCTTTGTTATCTGGTTCAAGTTTTGGGCATATTAGAACCAGTTTTCTTCTATCTTTGGCTCAAGATTTAAACAGATTATAGCCATGCATATTTTTGAAACTCATAGGTTCAGATTTTGAGATTGTTTGAACCTTTTTTCTTCTATTCTAAGCTACCTAACTGGTAAGCCAAGATTAAGTTGTTTGGAAAATCTATTTCACTAACCTATCGGCAGTAAATTGAAAACTAATTAGTCATGTTTAGGCTGTATGACTAACTAGAAGTGTGTTTTTTAGGAGTGGCATTTGAGCTTGCACACTTTCAGACTTTGTTTCTCTTTTTGGTACGGGGTTGTACCTTTCTTGTTTTCACTCTGCCCTCTTTTCTATATTTTATTTTTTTTGTATTTTTCTTTTTCTTTAAGACAAAAATCAACAACTAACGAAATTCTCAAAGGTTGAGCTTTATTGACATTCCTATCTAACCTATTCTATCTTGGAATATTTACATTTTTATATGATATAAAAGTGCCAATGTAGCCAGTTGAGTAGTGACAAAAAGAAGAAGAAACTCTGGTTGCTTGTCATGGGTATCCATAGTACATTTTGAAGATTAATATTAAAAACCAAGGCTCTCACAGAAGGTGACAGATTTTCATGCATTTGGCTCTTGCAAAGGATCCATGCTTGATAATTTGAGCCAGTTGGGGCCTCCACACACTCTTCCAAAGGACAACAAAGAAAATATGAAGATTCTCTTCTTTTTGGCCCTCCATGGTTGGTAGATTATCTACCTCCAAGATATTAGTTTTGAGGACTATATCTTCAGTATGTTGCTTGCAAGCATCATCATCCTTAACCTGCAAAATAACAAGCAGTGAAATTTCTTCTTTCTCTAAATCTATGCTTGCTTTTGATATAAATTCAGGTTCTTTGAATGACAGATTGATATCAATGAAGGGAGAAATTTCTTCTTGAAAAGATGGTATATCCTCAGTAGGAAAGTCTTATATTTGTTTTTCTCCCTCAAAGTTTTTCCAGTATCTTTTATTGTTTGGGACAGCTAGATTGATTTTTTCTTGAATTGTATATTGTTTGCTCTCCCAAGGTCTCAGACATGTACTAGAAACAAGGGCTAATCCACTAGCAAAACTTTTTTCGTCTTTAGGAACAAGGATAAGTTGGAGTTCTTTAAAAGATTTTAACAAATCCATGGCATCATCCTTATAGGCTCTAAGTCTGGGATGTTTAACCATGCATTCTTCTTTCACTTGCCTAATTACCAATTCTGCATTTCCATGAACTGTTATCTTCTAGGCTCCTAAGTTCTTCAATAATTTTAGCCCTAAGAGGAGTGCCTCATACTCTACTATGTCAGCTGTGCATTGAAAACTCAATTTATATGAATGGGCTTCAGAATGATTGTTTCTTGTATTGTAAAGCCATATTCCTACACCTGCACTAGTTTTAGTACATGAACCATCAAAATTCATACTCCAAAGAGGACTAGTTTCAGTATTATCATTTATTTCCTTACTATCCTCTTTGTCTTGAGTGCCATTGGATTGTTCTATGGAATAGGCACTATTTTCATGATTTTCTTTTATAAATGAATGTTTGGAGGGTAGCTGCTTGCTTAGTATTTGATCAATTTCTTCTTCTGTGAAAGGAGGGATTTCTCTTTGAGCATAAACAACAATACAACTGCCCTCTTTCTCTTGATCAACAAAATAACTTTCTAAATCTGTACCACAAAGTTCTCTATGTGAATGAGCAAGAGTATTTGTTTTGCAAAAAGTTTCAGAGACTGGCTGTTTATTAATAGTCCGATCTATTTCTTTTTCTGTCAAAGGGGAAGATGTTTCCATGTCCCTTTGAACAGGAGTATAGTAGTTCTCTGTCTCTTGTGAAGACCGATTTTGAGGCAGGATGTCTTCTTGAGCCTCAGCTATAAGGGATGATGAATCATTGTTTTGGTTTTCAAGAATATCTTTAGGAATGTTATTTATTTCTTAGATGTTTTCTTCCTCAACTAATTCATCTATGTCCTTGTAATTTTTCAATAGGATATTAAACTCATGAATGGCTACTAAAAGACCTTTAGGATGTATTTGTTCCAAATCTTCATCATTGTCTATAATGTGTTGGGTGATGTTTTGTGATGGATCATAATGTAATTCACCCCATGATAATAATGTAGTGTTTCCTTTTTAGTTCTCATAAAACACATGTTCAAGGTCCTTTAAAGAAAATAAACTACCAGATCTCAACCATTCATACCAATCCCTAGCTTTTCCTTCTAATGCTAACATGAACATTTTCATTAGGAAATATTCATGCCATTCAACTTTCAACCTCCATACATGTATATGAAATTTGATGAGATGTAATAGAGGGTCATCAAAATTTTCACCTTGAAAAACAGGCAGGTTGTCATCCCAATTCACCTGGGGCATCTTGTGTGGAAACCCAGGGATATGATCTCTACTCATTGGGGCATATGTTCGTTGTATCCTTGGAATCATATTTGTAAATCAAGAAAGAGGTCACTGAGTCTACTCAATCAGTTCAACGTCTTCTACTAGTGGAGTCATTTGGCATTTTGGGAGTTATAGAGTGTGGAGTCGCCAGGTGGAAAATGTTTAGCTTTTATGGAGGTAAAATGTTTTATGGTTCCACCACCATGTTTATTATGAATACCAATCTAAAGAGATTATGGGTTTTCTGAGTTTTTTTAGTCTTATGGGTTCTAAGAGTGTCCTAAATTTGTTTCAACACTTAGCTAGGGTGATGAGACAAAAAGAGTTTACTCTTAGGGCTTAACTAGCTAATTTCTTCAAGGTTTGATAAGGTCTTTGAGAATCCTAAGGGTTACTTAGTTTGTCAATGATTCAAACAAGTCCTATCATGATTACCAACATGCTTGGTAGTGCTTGAAGAAAGCTACTTATACTGCACTGAACACTGAGTGTTTTGTTTCAAGGATTTACTCAGAAGTCCCCAGTGGATTCGCCAGAATGTTAGGTCTCTGTAATTTGCAATATTGGAAAATAGGAACTGCAAAGCCTACATATGAACCACTTTGGGATCCTAGGATCTAGCCCTCCTGAATCCAGAGAGGGAACTCTCTTATAAGTGCAAAGATTAATTTATCTTTAAATGTATTTTTGGTGTGATCTTAGGCTAGTTATGAGGAACGAGGTTTTGTTTGTTTTGGTTGGGAAAATATAAATGAAGGTGAATGAATTCTAAATGAAGGGTGAAGGTGTATGAAAGTGAAGGAATGATTCAGCTAATAATATAGGCAAGGAGCAGCTTCAATCCATTGGGCTATGGAGTCATAGAGGATTTAATTGAAACAACAAGGTTCAAGAGTGATCCATGGGGCAAGTCATCTATGTCAAAGGATCTCTTTAAGTTGATTTTATGGAATGGAATGAAACAATAAGAAGGGGATCAAAAAAATAAAGAACAAAGAGCAGCCTAAGATCAATTAAGTACTTTGAAACTATCATGCTTTTGGCATACACTTAAGAAAGACATAAAATTAATCTAAGATGAGGTAAGTACTTTGAAACTAGCCTGCTTTTGATGCACTTTTAATAGAAAACATTTAAAAACACATAGAATAGCTTAAGATCAAGTGAGGAATTTGAACCTATCCTGCTTTCAACATATTCAAAGGGGAAACATCCAAGATAAACATGAAAGTAGTCTAAGATCAAGTAAGGAATTTGAACCTATCCTGCTTTCAACATACTTTAAGGAAAACTTTCAAACAACATAGAATAGGATTTTCCTATCCTAGCTCTATATTTTTTGTTCTTTATCAAAGAAAGTGGACAGAATGGAAACAAAAAGAAAATAACTATTTACAATAAGAAACGCATCACCATTGACATAGAATAGGATCCCATATATCAGCTTGTATTTGATGTTCAAACTAGTTACAATCATCAAGTCCAGTGGGTCTCTACAGCTTCAAACTTCTCATCTCAACTTATGTATCTTCAATTACAAACAGGGCTACAACAGCTTCAGAAAACTATTTACATGCAACAGATATCCAGAGACCAACCTTTATCTCATCTTCTACAGAAGTATTTATAGAAGAAATGAGGAGATGGGATGAGAGAAAATATCTCTAGGCTCAATTAATACAAGTTAATGCTTCTCGGCCTTTGAGGGGCTCAATGGAGAAGTTTTCTAATATTTCCTCTATATTAATTGATTTTCATTAAGTATTAATCTTTTTGGGCATATTTTGTTGACTTTAAACTCTTTAGGTCGGCTGGCAGTAACTCGGGTTGTCTTTAACAAAATATCACTGACTTAGGCAATAACTCTGCCTTCATCTAATTTATTGAAAGTTGCAGGTGGCACTTTGGTAGCTAGAGAGGATTCAATTGGCCTTTGATGTGGCGGTGGAGGCCTTTCGGACTGATATATCTCTTTGTTTAATCTTAAAACACTTTTAATCTATCTTTACTATGTGTTTTAGGCCTAATCAGGCCTTGATCTTTATTTCCGGTCTTTATCCTTTAACAACTGTGGATTAGGCCTTTGATTCTCGAATTGGTGCCTTAATCCTTTAAACTCTGTTTAAAATCATTAATCTTCATTTCTGCTCTGATCCTATCCTTTGACACTGATACTCTTTGTCTGTTTGATATTCACTGTGTTTTGGTTGTCTTGCAGGCGCGCAGAGGTTTTGTGACTTCACCAATGCTCATGAAACATAGGTGGAATCATCATTTGAATCCTATGGATTCACTTTCTTCATGAATAAATAGCCTGGGGATCATTATCCATGGATTTTGTTTCATTTTAAAACTGTGAACAAAACCTTAATAATCTGTAAAAAACACATAAAAGTTAATAAAATCCTACGAGGATAGGTTTAAACTGCTTTGGAGGTTTTGGGTGCGGGAGCAAATAGGAGCCGTTGGATTAGCATAATCAATGGTGGAGATTGTTTGATCGAGTATTTTGGGAGAGAGTTAGGTGAAAAGGGAATGGGGGGGAGATTAAAATAGGACCGTCCGATCTCAGAGATCGACGACAGAGAACTCTCAATGGATTTTTTGGAAGGAGAGGTGAAGGGCAAGCGAATGGAGGATGAAATATAACATGAGCTGTCCAATCTAAGATATCGACGACCATGATTAAAAGGTGAAAAACTAATGTAGAGGGTAGGTGGTTTGGTGGAAAACTAGCAGCGGTTTTCGCGTTGCATTTGGGTGGTAATATGGTTTTGGCTTTTGGAATGCGATATAGCTCTGTGTTCGACACGTGGATTTCTAAAACCACCTATATCACGTTAAAGTTGCACACTGTGGGAAGGGCTCAAAATTTATGTGAAATTGATTCTGGACTGTTAGATTGGAGGATCCAGATCCAACGGTGCGGGTTTGAGTGCGATGGATGAAGAGATGCAGGCTAAAGTGCATGTGGGTTCCAGGTAACATTAGAACATTTGGCGTGTAGTGGAGGGGTAAAATAGGCCATCCGATTGTTAAATTTCTTCGATAAATGGTTATGATTGAAAAAAGGGCGGATATGAAGAAATGCATGGAAAGGGGAACGGGCAGAAGGATAAGGCCTGATTTCCTTAGATCTTCGAAGATCGACGGTCAGGATTCACTTTAAAACCTTGTGTTGGGAAACAAAAGTATACAGGAACGATAAGGTTTCAAAGGAAAATGGTGGAGAAACAGGAGAAGAAAGGGCCCACCTTTTATATAAGGGCGGAAGAGAAGAATCAACGGGAACCGTCAGATCTGGAGGATCGATGGCCGAGATCTATCGATGGAGGACACAGAGAAGGATGGTGTTAAAAAAGTAGAAGCATTGTGGGCTGTTGGATCTAAGAACGATCAACGGAGGAGATTTGATCGCAGGATCGCATCGGCGGATGTGAAAGGGTAAAGTAACAATGAAATGTGTTGATGGAGTTGAGCGCGAACCGTTAGATCTAGGAGAGATAAACGGTGGAGATTTAATCAGTGGGTTAATTTTGGAGGGCTTACGGAATGGATGAGTCCGATGCGATTGAGCGCAAACTATCAGATCTGACGGAATGAATGGTCAAGATTTAATTGCATCAGAGAAAAGGAAAGGGGATAAAACTCCCGGGCTTTTTATTTTGTGATGCGCGATTAAGTGCTGACCATTGGATCGATTTCAGAGATCGATGGTGAAGATTTAATTGGCGGGCGCGGTGGTAAAGGGCTTATGACGGAGCACGATTAAATCTGAGCCATTGGTTCTTGTGGATTTAATGGCCGAGATTTAATCGCAGGATCGCAATTAGTGGAGGTCAAAGGAAATGGATAAGAGATTTGCGATTTCCGATTTTGTGATGGAGTGAGAGTCATCGATCTAAAATCTAGATCGACTGTGGAGATTTAATCATGAAGGAAAAAGGCGGAACAACGGGTTTGGAGAATGGAGTGATTTGGACCGTTAGATTTGGGCAGAGTAGATCAGATCAATGGCAGAGAAATGATCGCAGGATCACATTAGAGAAAAGGAAAAGAACCAAGAAAAGGGTCAAATGAACGTTTGCGATGCAATTTTAAACTTGGGATGCGATTTAGTTTTGCGATGCGATGAGCCGATGGTCGTTGATCTGCAGAGATAGACAACCTAGATTTATTTAAACCTTTTCGTCGGGGAATAGAAGAAATGAAAGGAAAGTTGGGTTTTATGAAATAACAAAGGAAAGTAAGGTTCGGGAAAGAGTTTTAAGCCCTTTAGAGCCCGATTGCAGGGCTTAAGGTATTATGAGGTGGAGGGTTGCGGGAGTTAAGCCCTCGGGGGCTAAAACCTTTCTAATGGAAAAAGATTGTTTTTAGGCTTAAAAACAGAGTTTTTGAGGGAAATTGAGGGTTCCGATAGATGGAATAGGAATTTCTAAACCAAATGAAAGGGGAAAAAATGGTTTAAAAGGGTGTTTGGAATGATTTAGAGGTTAGATAGAGGCTTTTTGATGGGTTTTATGGAAGGAAAAAATGGGTGAAAGGGAGAGTAAATATGATGGGAAATGGAGGGGTTTAAGCAGTCTTTCTCTTTGGTTAACAACAAGTTCTTCAAGATCATGAGGGAAACAGCAGTGAATATTAACCAAAAGATTAGTTATTTTCATAAGACTTTAAGAACTAACAATTTGGCCATAAAATTGTTTCTTAAAGGCTAGAAAAAATTTTAGCCACCATTTGATATGACAAATTTTTATAGGTGGCTAACACATTCACCACAGCTCCACATGAAAATGAGTGAATTTGGAGGGAAAATGCCTTATTAAAAGAGAAACCCCTGTTTTTTTCTTTCACCTGTTGTGGCCAAACCATAGCTCTGTTTACCAAACTGTCTATACTGCTGGAAAGCTCTCACCGAGCCCTAAAATGGGTATTTGTTAGATTTTAGTGATTTGATACTTTACCAGGACACATTTTTTCCAAGAAGTGTCACTTCACCCCTCAAAATCAAATTTCTTCACTTGCAAAACTCATACTGGGGGCACCAATTTTCCTCCATACTTGTCCACGCTCGTGTCGACTTTCATCTTGAGATACCATCTTGTACTCATGTTTTTATGGTCCCCATTGGACTTTTTCTATGTGGCAACGCCATCGAGTCACCCTTGTTTAGAGCATCCGAGTTGAGTCATCATTGCATTCATGGAGTCTATCCCGAGTCCCTTTGCATCCCACTATAGTCCTCCATCCTTCATTGCCTGGTTCCTCTCTCATGTCACACATTATGGCCTTTAGTCCCACTGTCCTCTATCCCTCATGATGTTGTGTCAGTCACTGCCAGGTCATCCATGCCCTTTATGCTCTAACAAGGGAAGTCATCCGTTTGCTACTCAGTACGCCCCATTTCATCATCATCATTGGTGTCGGTTTGTCAATCACTCTACTATTTTATCTCATGCCTTAGTTGAGGATCCCTTATTGCCTCACCTATGGCAGACCTCCTTCTTTCAACATCAGCTCGTTCATTCCAGAAGACAGGTCTAGAGGGTGGTGTACCTTGGTTCCAGCTTCCACTATTGTTCAGTGCCTCGGATCAGGCAAAGGGACTCCTTATTTCCCTTTGACTTGATTGCTTCTTAGCTCCAACTCCTTTCAGCATGATCGAGATCTATATACTTGATGGTTCAGTGATGTAGCAACTGATATCGGTGATTCCTGGGTCTGTGTGAGATGTCCCAACCCTCATGAGGGGGCGGTCCTACAGGGAGTCCCCCACATACCTGGATGATTTTTTCACTTCAGCCTTCGATGCAGCTCCATATATTTGATGATGTCGTCCTCAACCACTTGCAGCGCCTTCTTGATTGCATATATCAGTCATATTTTCAGAGCCCTTTCCTGTTTAGAGGGGCATCTGGGTTGTATTTGTATCTCATGTACTCAGATATTATTGTACAAGTCCTGGCTATTATCCCAGGCACAATATGTATGTGGGATTCATTATCATGTTATTTATCTGGCTGATGTTTATGCTAGCATATACTATATTGTTCAGTCCCTTGCTTAATGGACGCCTTATTTTTTGTACTATTGCCTCAGCGGGCATAGGTATGCCTCCCCCACCGCCTATAGCAGGTACTCCCTTATAAAAGAGACTTGTCGCACCTAGAAGTCTCACCTCCTTAGGGTCTAGTCCCTTCAGCACTTTGTTCTACCTTATACTTCTCTCTCTTTGACTTCCCCATTGGTGTCTAGTGATTGAGTTCTTACAACGTACTTCGGTCATACGACTAGCTCCTAACACTTGCACGCTGGGGGGCAATCTGTTACACCATTTTTTGGTCATCTAACCTATTATCATTAGATGGATCCAAGTACACCATGTAAGACTAATTTTACCCTAAGTAAAATTGCTTTCACTATAAAAATAACTTAGTGAACCACCTTTATTAAGTTGTTTATGGTCTAAACTGGAAATCCCATGAGGAAATATTAAATAAATCTACATTTGTTTGATTTTCCTCAAGGAATAATTAATTAAATAGCAGTTTGATTAATATTCCTAGTTATATTTAACCCAAAACAAGGAAATTAATTAGATAAATCATTATTTATCTTATTATTTCCTAAAGAATAGTTATTTAAACCTTATTTAAATAATATTCTTTGTTAAATATGACTAAATCACCCATAAATAATTAAATAAATCATTATTTATTTGATTATTACTCAACCACATCCTTAAAATGATAAGTAAATCATTTATTTATTTATTATTTACAAATAAAGGGATTTAACCCAAGTCAAATTCCTTTTCCCTCCAACAAATATAATAAAATATTCCATAAAAGTTGGATCTTGATTTGGTTAATAATATTTTAATTATGCACCAATATCTAGACTAACTCAATATTTTGTTATAAATAGAAGGTTTTTCCATTCATTTACCACCTTTTGTTGCCTAAAGATCACTCTGGATCTATACTTTTGGCCTGACTATTGGTCCACCATTATAGTTATATTTTGCTACCATTTTTGTCTGGGTTTTCTACACCATCAAAGAGAGCAGTTCTAGATCTGAAGTGCTGAGGACTTACAAGAACCCATCCCATTGAGGAGAACTGGGAACACCCTCCCGTGTTTTCCTCCCAGGTGCCATTAAGACAAAATTCATTCAACATATTCTTGTCCTGTCTATTGGATGCATGGAGTAAATATTGTTTTTTCTACTATTTAATGTCTTCTAATGCATAGATCTATATTTTTGCAGCATTTATCTTGATCACCTAATTGCAGATCTGAAGATATTGACAACCATCTTTGCTGTTAGGGTTGTTTGTTATGCACAGCTAAAGTGGTCTTTTTTCGTACGCTTGGAATTAAGATTCATACTAACACATCCATTATCTCCATTCCATATGCTCTTGAAAACTTCTCAGGATGGGTTGATGTTCATAAGAAAAATGAAGAAGACCTTAAGAAAACCCCATGATAATTCTTGACCTCAAAGACAAGAATATCAATATATGTATTTGTATTTTTAATCTTAGGTTAGCTTGTATTTTGGTGTTAGATTTGGTTGGGTTTCCCCAGTGACCAATAAATCAAAATTTCTCAGTTTTTCATGTAATATCTTGTTCAAAAGGTAATACAAATTTTAATTCACAAAAAAATTATATGAATAAGTGTAATGAGTTGTGATTTTTTGAGCATGCAGTATTAAAAATGCATGTTATTATCCCACGATATTGTAATAAATCCTATTTATGGATTAAGAATCTCCATGTTCAACTATGTACAACCACATTCAACCATAGCCAACCATGCGAAAGTTGGTTAATCATGATTAAACTTGTAACATTCATGGTCAACATGGAATAGCATCTTCATTGCCAACCATAATTTGACCAATTTTAACAATAGTCAACCACATTTAAACATTATTAATCAAGTTTAACTATGGTGAAACATGGTGACAGATTTTAGCCATTGTAAAACTTGTTTAACAATGTAACATAAATACATTGTTATATTAATGGTTAACCATGGTTAATTATGGTAAACCTTGTCAACCCTCTTCAACTACTAATGTAACATTGATGTAAACAATAATATAATATTGAGACTAATGTAACATCAATCATGCTCAACTATGGTTGATAAACATTAATGTAACATAAATGCATTGATACATTAATGGTAAACGAAGGTCAACACTAATCAATCATGGTCAACCCTCGTCAATGATGGTCAACATTGTAAATGAAGGTCAACCTTATTGACCCTTTTCTGTCATTGGTAACCATCATCAACCATTAACAACCCTTCTCAACTATGGTTAACAATTCTCAGCCATGGTGAACTCTTGTGAACAATTTTTAACCATAGCTAGACAATGTCAACCATAGTCAATCATGGTCTACTAATTTGTGAAATACATGTCGACTATGAACTAGCACAACCACATTAATAAATCGGTTGATATACACCCATCGACATCATTTTAGACCTTTCATGTGTTAATCAATATTGTTATACCTTTCATATGAGAAAATCATTACTGATATAAGGTGGAAAATGATGTTGATCGACATATATCAACCATTTTATTAATGTGGTTATGCTAGTTGAGCTGAGAGGCTCATTCTACAACTCAATATGAGGGTGATGTGTAATTTGGTCTATGCTCAATATGGAGTTGACATGTTTCCCTTTTTTTTTTAATATTCTTTAAAAAAAATTGCTATAATCAAAATAAAAAACAAATATACATATTTTGTTAGTTTTAAGTCTCGCTCTAATTGTGCCTACCCTATTGGTTATTGATACTAAACAACTCAATACAAAGGAGATATGGTACAAATATTTCACTCTCACTTATAAATAAAATATTTCCATGCCCATATGCAATAAGATAATTTTATATGAAATACAAATAAAGTTGGTAGTTATATGAAAGACAAATAAAGTGTAGCCAGTATGCAAGAGATGTTGTAATGTCTTGTCATGTCTAGTCCTCTAAACATTTTGACTTAGTTAAAATACATAAAAACCAACATAGATCCATCTTAAGTACGGATCTAACATGAGGTGAGAGGGACGAGGGATCAAATTCACATGCAAACTTCTTTAAATTGTAAAATACAATGCTTTAATTTTCATTTTTTAAATTGTATTTTTGAATGCTATGAGGGAATGTGTAAGTTTCTCCATATTTGCCCCTTTAAAATAAAAATTATGTTCTAAATAGAAAATTAATATGGGATATAATTAAAAAAATGAATATGTTGTAAAGTAATTAGAAGTAAAAAAAATGTGATAATATGTTTAAATGGTACATTTGTAAAAAATATTTCAACAAGAGATTTAAATAAACTATTTGAAGATTTGTGTTAGCTAATTTATGTCCATATCAACTTCATATATATCTATATATAGAAAAAAATTATGTTTTTATGGTTAAAAATTTTAATTGGTGCTATATATACTCTATTTAGTATTAAATAATACAATTTAAACAATGAAAAATAATGCATTGTACTTAACACTCTAAATAAATTTGCACATGAAGAAATTGGATGCCTCTCATCTCATGTTAGATCCGTACTTAAGATGGATCTATGCTAGTATATAAACAATTGACATTAAAATATGTTACATAACATGTAAATCTAGACATTTTATGATGCAAATTAAAATGGTTTTTATTATTGACATATTTTAAGTATATGTCAATATTAATTTGTATTAAAATATTTTATCAATAACCAAATTAAGATTTAAACATTTTTACTTCTAATTACTTTACAACATATTCATTTTTTTTTAATTATAAACGACATTATTTTTAATTATAAACGACATTATTTTTCTACTTAAAACAAATTTTAACTTTTATTTTTTTATTTAAGCCTCACCCCTAAATTAGTTATGTCGTGTCTAAATTAGTTATGGAGAGAGGCTTTATTTATGTATCCAATTGAAATATAAAAATATAAATATTACCAATCTTACTTGTCAATCATGTAAAATTATGTTATTGGACCAAATCTCTTTGCTTCTTAATATATTTCCATCTCCTTGGTAGATTCAAAGTTAAAATGGATCTAGATTAGATTAATTCCCCACCTTAAATATGTTATGTTCCACATGAATACCATGGGTAATACCATGGATTCTCATAAACTTGGAGCTCAAAAACGACTGGTAACTTACAAAGTCAAGTTTAGCTTAACTACTCAACAAAAATTAATAAAAGAAAAAACATAGAATTTTTATTTGAACATGGGGTTATTTTTATTTTATTTGGAGTTAAGATGTTACATTCATAGAATTTTTATTTGAACATAGGGTTATTTTTATTTTATTTGGAGTTAAGATGTTACAATTTTTTTTTTTTTTAGTTTAGAATAATCCTTAACCCACCAGTTTCGGTGACCTTGCAGAGGGAGTGCCTTAACAGTGCACCCCATCACCGACTCCTCTACACCAAGTGGGCTAGTTAAAATGTTACATTACATTACATTAATTTTTTTATTTAATTTTTATTTATTTTTATTTTTAGGCATTTCGACTAATTCAAAATGTTTAGAGGATAGGACATGACAAGAAATTACAACATCTCTAGTAGAGTGGAGATATCTCTTGCATATCTCCACCTCTAGACTGAATAATACCAACTTTTCATATAAAATTTTGGTATTGTATATGAATATGGAAATATTGTATGTATAAGTGAGAGTGAAATATTTATACTATATCCAATAAAATAGGCACAAGTCTAGTAAAACTTAAAACTAATCAAATATGTACATTTCTTTTTATTTTGATTATAAAAAAAAAAAATTTATATTTTTTTTTAACTCTACATTGAACATAGACTAACTTACACATTCATGCACAACGGTAGAATGAACCTTCATCTAACTAAAAATAAATAAATAAATTAAGATGATGTAACATTTACGTGGGTAACGTTGTTACAATTTGGCGTGCTACCAATACCAATAGTAAGATGGATAAAATGTCAATCACCCATGGCAAATGTCTGCTAAGTTTTAACTTTAGGAAACCATTAATATTTGACCGACCTCACGCAGATACAATGTTTTCTGAACTTTTTCAAACGCCCGGTTGACTTGAATGAAAGTTATTTAGACCTGACTTGAATCAAAGTTTTAGATGCGATGGTATTAAACCAAAAGTAAAAAATACCAATACATCATAACAAGTTCGCCTTTCCTAGTTATTCACATTAAGATCCGTTATGTAATTTCCTCGAAGACAGACGGTCGTTGGAAAGCTTTCTTTCTCTTTCCGCCGACATCATGGCGGATTCAGCAACGCTTGACTTTTGGAAGTGGGCGTTTTCAGGGCAACGGCCTGCTGCCTCACTTATCTTGCCCAACCATGCAATGATATCCGAGAATACCAATTCAACGTGCTCAGCGGGTTCGCCATAAGTCAAACCATGCCACATATCAGGGTACAGTTTCAGCGTCTTGTCACAACTTTTGGCACAAGAATACAGCAATTGACTCACAGATGGGTCTGTTACTTTATCGTCTTCTCCATGAAGAATCAGAAAAGGCAACCTCACCTACATCATATAATTCATTATGACCCTCATAACCTCTCTAATGAGAATGCCAGGAAACTTACAATCTACACATAATTGAATTCAATGCCAAAGTTCGGTACCTCGTCCAGCCGTTTCTCTATGTCCAAACTTGCCATGAGGAGCTCGTAACCCGTCTTTAGACGAGGCTTCTCTTGATAAATATAGGGATTTGCTCGAATCTGTGTTTCAGCGAATCAAGAGAGTCGATTCATAATTTAAGAGAGTCAATTCATATTTTTTTTTCTGTGGTTTATAGTATACATTTTTAGATCATATCTTGAATTACAGAAATTGATTCCAAAATGTTAAAAAAATTAAACACATAATTTTTCAATAGCAAAAATAATTTAAGGACAAGACTCAATCAAATAAACTAACCCTCCAAACTTATTAAAAAATCCAATATAATGATCAATAATGGAATTTGTTACCTTTTGTCTCTTTTCTGGATCCTTAAAGCCAGTATCTATAATGTTCTCAATAGGTACAATCTTCCATGTTGGGATCATGACAGTTAACTTTTTCAATATGCTGATAACCAGGGGGTGGGGTTTTAATGCTTCTGCAATCTGTAGTAAGCAGAAAATAATATTTATGAATGTTAGGGAATTGAATTGGATAATGTCCAACAATGATAATGATAATAAGTTAAACTGATCCTTACTGTAAAAAATACTTCAAAAACAATACCTTGCACATAGGGGCAACAAGAAACAATACCTTGCACATAGGGGCAACAAGTACAGCACCATTCCAAAAGTTAGGCTGCTTTCTATGGATGAGCAGTGCCACAACTCCTCCCAAAGGAACCTCGCTTTCTCTTTATACTTATGCTCTCTGTAATATAATCCATATTGTTTTTGTTAGTGTGTATAGTCAAATTTCAATAAATTTATTTATTTTTAACATATCCTCTGTAAAATACCCTGGACACCCATTATAATAATTAATAATAATGCAAATATACAGACAGACCAATTATACGTACCAGCTACACTTTTGAAAAAAGTTGCACAATCCGTTACAAGGTCATCGAAGTTTGTAATGTAACAACGTGTTCCACCAGATTTTCCATGTCCTTCATAATCTATACCAAATACTGCATACCCTGCCTTTGCTAGCCTCACTCCTATGTCTGTGAATAGGCCCAATGGATTGTTAGCTTTGAAGATAAATTAATAGGAAACATAGCTGAGAAATCAACATCGTGTTCATATTTATTCATAATCCAGGGAACCAAAATAACCAGGGACAGAGCCAGTCCAAGTACCTTCCATGAAAATGCTGCACTCCATCGCATAGCCTACAAAGTTCAAACACGAAAAAGAATCCAATAAACAATAGAAACCAAAAATCTTTAACAAATTTACAGAGTGATGGAATCCTCAATCACTAACAAATTTACAGAGTGATGGGATCCTGATTAAGGTTTGGTGAATTTGTTTGTATTGTAGATTTTGGAGAATTTATTGGTATTGTAGATTTTGGAGATTTTTTGGAATATAACTTATAAGAGCGAGTTTAATTTGTCAAATTTTAAAATGTTCTTAAAATCAACGATTCATTTTTGTAAATTGATAACGAATTTATTAAAATGACAGCTTTCAGAAATATTTTGAAATCTAACTCATAAAACTAGAAAAAAAATTCAATTTATCAAATTCTAAAATATCTTATAACTAACCATCCAAATAAAAATAGCGAAGAAGAAAATTATATCAATATGTATACTCTCTACAGAGAAATGAAAATCTATTTGATGCTGACCATGGCAGAGAAATATCAGGGCTTTGGCTTCTCTATCTGCCGGCAGCCATCTGCACGTAAATAGCTCCACTCCTCGCGAGCTTTGAATAAATTCCTGCATCACAATTGAGTTTAACGAACATCAGCCTATAAGAAACGAATCAGCCTGCCTATTTATTAGTATTAAGGGAGTGTTATGTTATTCACCTCTTCATATTTAACGTTTCTGAATTGATCCCCTGACATTGCCTCAGGCACCTGAAAAGTTAAAAACGATAGATTCATACAATGACATAAAAAAAGATATGCGCCTGAAAAGTTACAAATTGCAGATTGATATATTATCATAAAAAAGATATGTTTTTTTACCATTCAATGTTCTGTGAACTGTGTAGTAGTAAAAGGCTTAAATAGGGGTTAAACAATAATGAAAATCCCCACAACTTTAAAGCTTGAAACTTACGAATTTTTCTCTTTGCGGTTGCTGAGCTTCAATTAGAAATGGAAACATACTTAGAAAAGCAGAGATCCTACTTAGGTTGATCTTCAATACTTAGGTTGATCTTCAATATGGACAGTCTCTAAAAGCTGCAAGGTAGCATGTACCAGCTTTCTTACCATATAAGCAACTACACAAGACGAGTGAAGCAGATTGCACCCAGAGATGTAAAGAATCGGTCAAAACTCCACGAATTCGTTACAGAACATCACACACAAATATAAAAGCCAAGATTTCAACACGAGAGATTGGTGAATTGGATTGACATGAGCAGCCACCGTTGAAGAAAGAAATCCAATTTCGCCAATTTAAAGGCAATTGAGGCTATGCATTCACGTTTTCCAACAGTTCTATATCTCCAAATCTCACTTATCAAGAGGGGCAAAATAGTCCTAGTCAAGCCCTACAGTACTACAGGGAATCCATGGCCAGCGGGCAGCCTTGTACTAGAAGAAAACGTAGCGTCTTCGTATGTATTGTGATTGTCAAAATAAGATTTTATCTCAATGGGTTGTTGTTATGTGTTTCTCAATTTTTAGATTTCCCTCCTTCCGATCGTGCACCGTGTTCTGCAGGCATCAGAAGTGACTCCGCGTGAAACCTAGTCGTTGTCGTGTGGAGCAGGGACGGAATTTGACAGACTCCACCAAGTCATCGTAAGTTTTACCGGGAATGGAATTTCAGGGACTCCTTGTCACAACTAGTCGTGGTCAGTTTTACCAGGGATGAAATTTGATGTTAAGCTCGCTTGAGACTTGGGACTGACCAGCTAGAACAGAGGATGGAAAGTTCGCTTGAGACTTAGTCCTGGTCGACTGGAATAGGGAGGGATGGAATTTGCATGGAAATTTGATGGACTCCGTGTCAGGACTCAGAACTAGTCGTGGTCAGTATTACAAGGCATGGAATTTCATGGTAAGTTTCCTTGAGAAATTAATAGGTTATACGTTAACTAAGGTTGGTGGGAGATATATGACCATGTTTAAATTTAAATTTATTTTTTAAATTTATTTAAATTTAAATGTGGGTATATACTATTGTGAAGTGAAAATTTAGCTGTATTTTGTTAAGAGTTGGTTATATAATTTTGGATGATTTTGATGATTTAAATTTTAATGGATAGCAATTTGTTAATCTAAAGATTAAACATGTAGTGATCTCATTATTTATACAATTTAGCCAAAATAAATAAATAAAATAAATATATACCTTACATAATTTTAATAATATAGTAATTTTATGATTTAAATAATTTAGCAAAAATAAATAAATAAATAAATATATGACTGAGACAATCTAAAAATAAAAAATAAACAAATATATAAATTAAACATACATATATTTAAAAATAAACACAAATATATAAATAGCAATATATATACTATAAAAATAAATCTATATAATTAATAAAAAATAATCTTTAAAAGCTAAACTTATTCCTTATTAAAGACATTGCTATGTTTATACTATCATCCTTTCGGAATTCACCCCACCACTAAATAAGAAATAAACTCCGGTATATACATAGCAATGTATATACTATAAAAATAAATCTATATAATTAATAAAAAATAACCTTTAAAAGATAAACTTATTCCTTATTAAAGACATTGCTATGTATATACTGATCATCCTTCCGAGATTCACCCCACCACTGAATAAGGAATAAACTCCAGTATATACATAGCAACGTCGGAGCTTAATAAGGAATAAGCTCGAATAACCTTTGAAGACATCGCTCTTAAAGACGGTGCTTATTCCTTATTAAGCTGTGACATTGCTATATATATTGGAGTTTATTCCTTATTTAGTGGTGGAGTGAATCCCGGAAGGATGATCCGTATATACATAGCAATGTTTTTAATAAGCAATAAGTGCAGCTTTTAAAGGTTATTTTTTTATTAATCACAGAGATTTATTTTTATAGTATATACATTGTTATGCATATATTAGAATCTATTTTTTATAAAGTAAGGATAAATTTTAATGATTTCAAATTTGATTATATATATTTTTAAAATGTATATATGTTTAATTTATATATTTGTTTATTTATTTTCTTTAAATTATATAAATCATATATTTATTTTTGCTAATTTATATAAGTCATAAAATTACTGCATAATTATGATTAAAATTGTGTGAGCTTAAACTCAATTTTATTTAACATAACTAAAACCTTATTTGAATTTATTATTAATTTAGAGATCCACACGATCCGGAAGGATGATCCAGTATATGCATAGCAATGTCGGAGCTTAATTAGGAATAAGCTCAAATAACCTTTGAAGACATTGCTCTTAAAGACGGAGCTTATTCCTTATTAAGCTCCGAAATTGCTATGGATATACTCGGTGTGGATGATTCAGTAAAAATAAAAGATTTTAGTGATTGGTTTTTTGGAGTTTATTTTTTATTTATTCAAGGGATCATTTATAAGGTTGTTAAGATTTTAAAGAAATATAAGGTGTCTGCTCTTTTAGGTTTTTTTTTAAGAAAAAATAAATCTTTTATTTTAAAAAGTCACTTTTTATTTTAGTTATTTTAAGCTAAAATTTAATATCAATTGAATTTTTTTAAATATAAGATTTAAGACAAAAGTAATTTGAGAAAAAACTATTTTAAGACAACTTTATATTTAAGGAAAAATTTTATATTTAAGATAAAAGTAGTTGAAGAAAAAAATATTTTATGTTTATATTTGAGACAAAAATACTCCAAAGCATAAATTTATATTTAAGACAAAACAATATGAAACAAAAAATATTTAGAGACAAAACTTTATATTTAAGACAAAAATAGTTTGAGACAAAAATATTTTAAGACAAAATTTTATATTTAAGATTTGAGACAAAAATATTTAAAAAAAAAAAAAACTTTATATTTAAGGCACAAACGGTTTGAGACAAAAATATTTTAAGATAAAAAATTATATTTAAGATAATGACAATTAAGATGAAACTCATTTAAGACAATTAACAATTAAGAAAAAACCATATCAATTTAAGATAATATTATCTAACACATGCAATTTTGACTCTGACAGTGCGCCCTAAGTCCACCAACTTGCAGACTACTACTATCTTGCGCCTATATCAAGGTTGTTATTTCACTTACCATTCACATAATCTTATATAGAGACAACGATTTGTTGGGCTCTTGGTTTTGTGGGGGTAACCAACTCTGAAAAATGCAACAACTTTACCTAACAAGATTTCTCGGACATCAATTATTCTTTTGTCCCCTCGATCGTTGTTGATACGATTAGAGACAACTTGTATGTCATTGCATTATGGAAGTTTGCCCAGATATCCTGTTAGCACTAAGTTTATACTTTCAAAAAAGGGTCAAAATGTTTTTAAAATCAATTAAAGGTTTTATTACAACCAAGGTGGGCTTAAGTGTAAGACTAGGTAAACTTTAGGTGTGAAAAGGTGGCATAAGATTTTAAAAAGCATGTTAAGAAAGTTGTTCATGTCATGCCAATTTTTTTTGCCCAAGTCTTGCACCAATCAAATGCTAAAAACAGGTGGCGCTATGAAATATTTTTGTAGTGCCTGCAAAAAATTGAAAAAAATAAAGTTTTATAACTATCACTTGGGTCATTTTAACCGCTTTAAATTTTCTTGATGAAATTTAACCTATGATATGACTTGTTATGATGATTTGAGGCAGTTTCAAAACATTAAAAATGGTTTGGAGAGAATGATGGTTAAAACCATAATTATGCGCAAAACAACCATTTACATCAAACCTAGGTGACTCGCTAGCAGCAAATAATGAAATTTTTACAGTTTTTGACAATATGTGGGAGAGTGCTCAGTTTTTCTCAGTTAAGCACTAGGAAAGTCAGGTCATGTGAAATTATTTGAACTAGATGGAGTATGGTTTGTGATATGTGATGAAGTTGCACCTTTTTTCAAAAATGCAGGATGGGAGCCAATTTTCGAATGGTTTGATGGTTTCAATCTGAGTTGGTGTTACGATTTTATTCACTCTTTTGATGGAAACAGAGCCCAGATAAGAGGGATGGATTTTGCAGCCACTAAATATTAAATAAAAGAAGCCACGAGGTTGCCTATTGAGGGTGAGAAGTGGTTCGATAAATGAATGATGCGGAATGTGGATCTCAAATTATTCCTAAAAGGAGAACATCATAAACCTAATTGGAGCATGGGAATCCCTCATAAGATGTTGAAAAAATGTTCACCTTTAGGGTATACGTCAAGAGAATAAAAGGCCATTGAAACACACCCTTAACAGTATGAAATCACCACCCTCAATTCAGGTAATGCATAAATTGATGTTGGAAGCAGGTGACCGTTCTTTCTCGATAGCTTGAGAGATAGTTCTTTCTCTTTCTAGTTCTTTCTCTTTCTCGATAGCTTGAGCTGAAACTTGAAGGGTCTAACATTCTAAAGATTGTGTAGCTCTTTTTTACATGTGAAGGAAAGTATTCCAAAATCTACCTTTATCACATGAGGTTTTTATGTCATTTAGCTGGTTTTGAAAATATGAGCTTACCTTATTTCTTACATCAAAGCTTGTTTAAAATGTCCACAAGGCCATAGCCAAACCAAAATTGTTAACTCATGATATATGTCACCATGGAATAATTAAGATATTGTATATACATGAGTTAGATAAGAAAATACAAACCCTAAGGAAGAGCACATGGAGAAACCCTACACCCAGAAGACCAAGAAAGGGTAAGGCTAAAACTCTTGTTGAAACTTTAGCCCTCGAAACAGAGGTTGGATCTAGTCATGTGCATGTTGAAAAAAACCTTGTAAATGAAACAAATATTAAGGTCTATGAAAAGATAACGAGAAGAAAAAAGACACAATGTTAGAAAAAGAGGAAGTAAAGCATCAAGAAAAAAAAAAGTGAGAAAGGAAAGCAGAGTATGGAAATAGGGGATGAAGCCACAGAAAAAAAGCTTAGGGTTTTCCATAGGAAACCCCATACTCGTCCAAAAAATAAATTAAGATTGAGTTTTAAGGAAAATTTGATTCCTAAGCTAAAAGAACCTTTGATAATTGATGGATATGAGAATGTGAAGTCTTCAAAGGGAAATAAAAAGGCTACAAAACAGGGGAAAACAGAGTATGCAAGTAGGAAAGGGAAAGGAGCTCTAAAAGCTAGCAAAACTATACAAAAGTGTAATAGAAGGATTGAAAGAAGCCAAGACAAGTTAAACCTCATTGCTCATGATTTATAAGTTATGGAAAATTTTTCAGTTACCTCATTGACAGGACAATATATGAAACCTTAATTTTGTTGAAAAACCCTAATTCTATCTCGACGTTTTGGCATTCTCCATTTTATATTTTTTGACGGTTATTTTATTTTCAATATGTTATGGTAATATGTCATAAAGTATTTGTAGATAAAGGAGAGAAGAAAATACAAGTCAACACAAGAAAGAAGGGCCTTAAAGAGTGTAAACAGTTACACTATACAGTTCCACAGTTTCAACATATTTCACAGATTCATGTATCGGTTTTGAAAAAAAAGGAGGAATACGAGTTATAATTCTAGATACGAAGCCTACAAGGGTGTGAAAATTTACAGTCCTACACTTTAGCTATGACTCAATCTTTTCCCAAAATAATAGCAGAGGATACATACAACAATTATAAAATTCTTTGACTAATGTTTAAATGACAAATAAATATCTGAATAGCTAGAAGGATAGGATTTTAATTATGTTTTGTAAATTAAACTCTCATATACTGTAAATATTTTACAATTATGCTACTAGACTTTGTGGATCTTAACTTTCCAGTTTTAGTTTTTGTTTTTTAGTAATGCATTTTCAGTTTGCAGTTTCAGTATGGACTTCAGTGTGGTACAATTTACAGGTTGCAGGGTTACTAGTTGGGAGTTTCCTAATGGATCAGACACATGGTCAAAATATTCCTTACTACCTCCTAGGGAGACAATATCCCCACTGGAGCTAGTTGTTAGCACTAAGTTTATAACTTCAAAAAAGGGTCAAAATGTTTTGAAAATCCGTTAAGATTTTTATTACAAACAAAGTGGGCTTAAGTGTAGGAATAGGTAACATTTTGGTGTATAAAGGTGGCATAAGAATTAAAAAATCATGTTAATAATTTTTTTTATGTCATGCCAATTTTTTTACCCAAGTCTTGCACCAATTGGATGCCAAAAACAAGTAGCGCTATGAATATTTGAAACTTTTCCCTTCCAAGGGCTTTAGTGAAGATGTTTGCAATCTGCTCATTTGTGGAACAATGCCATAGGTGGATTAATTTGGCCTCAACATAATGTCGAATAAAATGGTCTTTTGTATTTATGTGCTTCGTTCAATCATAGAACTTTGGTTTCTTGGCCAACTTTATTGTAGAATTTTTTTCAACCAAAAAAGGAGTTGAAGTGTTGTCATTCAAGAAAGAAAGATTTTTTTAAATAACGAAAATCAAGAACTCACCTCAAAAATTTTAACAACCCAGAAAATCCACCTGAAAATCCAAAAAATCACAATAAAAACAACTCAGTTACAATTTGGCACACTACCAATGGTAATATGGATAAAATTTCAATCACCCATGGAAAATGTCTGCTAAGTTTTAACTTTGCACTTACCTTCGAGGAAAGGAAACCATTAATATTTGACCCCACTCACTCAGATACAATGTTTTCTAAACTTTTTCAAACGCCCTGGTCAGTTGAATGAAAGTTATTTAACCCTGACTTGAACCAAAGTTTATATGTGATGGTATTAAACATAAAGTAATAAATACCAATACATTATAACTAGTTCGCCTTTCCTAGTTATTCACGTTAAGGTATGTTGTGTAATTTACTGGAAGACAAGCTGTCGTTGGAAAACTTTCATTCTACTTATGCTGACATCATGATGCATTCAGCAATGATTGACTTTTGGAAGTGGGCGTTTTCAGGGAAATGACCTGCTGCCTCATTTCTCTTGCCCAACCCTGCGATGATGTAGAAATTATACAACATGCATGTATATCTTGGATTCGCCCAATCTAAGAATGTACTAAAGTTAAATACTGAATCACTTCTACAAATATTTTGCGGAATTAGAAACACAATCACCAATCACATGAAGTAAAGAAGAATAAAATCACACACAACACCAATAATTTCCTAGGGAAATCTTACGGTTAAAAACCCCAGTATCTTCTATTATATATTCAACATGGATCATGAAACAATTACATAAAAAAAATCTTCTCACAAGAGCCCTCTAGTACTCAACTAATTGTCTCACACTGTCATATAGAAACTGACCAATACTTAACCAATTTACTGCCTCCAAATATCTTTCCTTGCTTATGCAATCCCTGATGAATGTAATCCCTAAAAGATAGGAATTATTTCCTTCCTTGACTGCGCAAGTATCATGGGAACTCCAATGGGTGTTTGGTTGCATGTGTGCAACCCAATCATCCTACAACTGATATTCAACTTCCCTTTCACCTAGAACTCAATTGGGTCTCCATTGGATCTGACATGCATGCAGTTAATAATAGTAAATCCTCAGGTGCATGTGAGATCACTGATTTTGAATTAATTAATATTTAATTCACTTGATCTCTCACTAGTGTATCTTGAGTTACAAATAGCACAACTGAGTTTAACTCACTTAACTGAGTTAAATTTATTACAACCTACATTAACTAATGCACCACTGCACTTAGAACTCTATTACAACTACAATTACTTTGCATGCCTCACCAACTACCTCTAACTCGAAATCCACTAGCTAACTGAGTTTATCACTCTCAGTTAACTATTTCAAGTCATATTTGAGAATATATTATAGTTTATTGTCTATCTTAATGAAGGGATAACTAAAATAAACATGCACCCAAAAATAGCACTGTGGGCCCCAACCTAGTGTAGGTGCTTAATGCACTAGGCGTGGGTGCTGAAATTTTTCTCATTGAATCTCAACAGACCCTCTCAACAAGAAATGGATTATCCTTCACCCTGATCCTGTCTCTATGCTATTCGAATTTTCTCCTGGTGAGCGCTTTCGCCAGAATATCTGCATCCTAATCTTCTGTGGGAATGTAATGAAGCAACATTATCCTTCTCTGCACACAATCTCTGAGATGATGGTAGTGAATATCTATATGCTTGGACCTACCATGAAACATGGGATTAATCGACAGCTTAATGCAAATATGATTATCACAATGAATCACCGTCGGATCCATTTGAGAACCAAACAAACCAACCAAGATCTTTCTCATCCAGATAGCCTCACATGCAGCTTGACTTGTTGCCATGTATTCTGCTTTCGCTGAACTGAGTGTCATAGATTTTTGTTTCCTACTGTACCGATAAACTGTTGTCAATCCTATGCTAAATATCCCTTGTGATGTGCTCTTTCTGCCTCATGGAGTGCCCGCCCAATCTACATCCGTGAAGCCTTGAAACTTCACTCCCTCTATTCGTTTGTACCATAGACCATACTCTGATGTGACCCTGAGGTACCTCAAGACATGCTTCCCTGCCTTCCAAAAGAGCTTGGTAGGCTTAACCATAGCTTGAATCAGTTGGTTAACTGTGTAGAAAATGTCTGGTCTAGTGTTCACTAGATACATCAGTGAACCAACTAACTGGATATAGACAGTAGCATCCACTACCTCTTCAGAAGTAGCATCCTCTTTCCTCCAATTTCCTAGAAGAGGATTATTCTCCATGTTAAACTTACCCAGTATCTCCTTTGCATACTTGCCTTGAGACACAAAAATTTCACCATCCTGCTCCCATATTTCCAATCCAAGGAAATAATGAAGGAGTCCCATGTCCTTCATTTCGAACTCCCTTTCAAGATCCTCCTTGCATGAGTGTATCAGCTGCTCATCACCAATCAAAATAAGATCATCAACATACAGAAAAATAATCAATAGCTTACCCTCAACCACAATCTGGTACACATTTTCATATGCTTCACTTTTGGTGAATCCCAGTCTAGTGAAATAGTTGTCTATCTCAGTGTACCAAGCACAGGGTGCTTGCTTCAACCCATACAATTCTCTTTTGAGTCTGCACACATGCGACTCACTGTTGAAGATTTCGAAACCTTTAGGCTACTCTATGTACACCTCTTCCTCAATGATCCCATTGATAAATGCAGTTTTCACATCCATATGATGAATGTTCCATCCCATCTGCACCAAAAGTGCAAGGATGGATCTTATGGAAGAGTACCTTGCAACAGGTGCAAAAGTCTCATCATAATCTATCCCCTCGATCTATGAGAATCCTCGTGCCACAAATCTGGCATTGTATTTCTCCACACTCCCATTAGCATATTTCTTTACCTTGTAGATCCATCTCGATCCAACCACTAATTTGTCGGCCGGTCTTGGGGCTATCTCCCAAGCACTGTTCATGACAATAGAGTCATACTCCTCCACCATTGCATCAACCCAAGTTGGTTGTTGCACTTCTTCCTAAAAGGAAGATGGTTCAGTCATATCAAATTTTCTCATAAGAGCCATGTGTCTAGTAAAACGGTTAGGAGACTGTTTCTATCTGTGCTATGAAGTAGGGGCTCCTACATTCTTCGCAACATCAAGTCTCAATCTATCAACTTCTGTGGTTTTCCTTCTACTATTTCTGATGGATGGCTTTGCATGAGTGTTTTCCTCCACTCCATGAACCTCCTCATGTGGTTGATCCACATCTTGAGACTCATCCTTTGGAAACAAAAACTCCTCCTCTGCATGCAAGTCCAACTCCCTCTCAAGGGACAACCGCATGGCTCTTTCCTTGTCAAATTTTATATCCCGCTGCACAACAATCATTTTATTGTTTGGAAATACACACTATAATTATGGGGTTTTTTAGTGTACCCCACAAAAATCCCAACCTTAGTTGTTGGTTCCAGCTTCTTCTTGGCGTTCTTGGTCACATGCACATAAAAAAATGAGCCAAAAATCTTAATGTGTGAAACATCAGGTTCCTTACCAAGGAAAGCCTCTTCAGGTCTACTCATGCCAAGTATCCTATGAGGACAATTGTTATGCACATGTACCGTTGTGTTGCATGCTTCTGCTCACAGATGCATCGATAGTCCTTGCTCATGCAACATCGCTCATGCTGCACCCACGATTGTTCTATTTTTTCTCTCCACGACCCCATTCCATTGTGGGGTTATGAGGCGCTATGAGTTCTCTTTGAATTCCTTCTTTGCTACAGAAGTTCTTGAATTCATTAGAGATGCATTCTCCATCATTATCGCTCATAAGAGCCTTCACTTTCTTCCGTGGCTCTTTCTCCACCAGTGCCTTAAACTCCAAGAACTTAGAGAATGTCTGTTCTTTCTTCTGCATGAAGAAGATCCAACACTTACGAGAAAATTCATCAACAAATATTACATAGTACTTATGTTTTGTTGTCGAAGCAACAAAGAATGGTCCACACACATCTGTGTGAACTCTTTCAAGCATCCCCGAAGCTCGGTTCTCCTTCTCATGAAAGGTGGCCTTTACATATTTTCCCATAGTACATCCCTTGCATGTGTCTAAATTCGCAATTGTACCCCTGGGAAGACCATTATAAACTGTTGCATGACTTTCAAGGATCCATGGTGAAGATGCCCCAATCTCCTGTGCCATAATTCACCCTCATCCCAGCTCACCACTTGATCTGTCTTGCCCATCATTGTTGCGCAGCCATCTAGCTCCAGATTTTAGAGATTCTTAACTCGAATCCCTATCCTCTTGGCTTGTCATGTTGTTTTATGTCGCAGGAAAGCTTTTCCTTCACAACAAACAACATCATAGCCTCTATCCTCCAACATTCCGAATGAGACTAAATTTTTCTTCAGACCTGGTACATGTATTACATATTTTAATTTAAAGGGTTTACCTAACTGCCTCTTAAAGGTAATGGTACCAATCCCAGTAGCATTGTACCGCCTGTCATCGCCCATTTTAATATGGAGCTAGAGAACCTTCTCCTCTGAGTGACTGAAAATTTCCTTGTCTATCGTCATGTGAAAGGAAGCGCCACTATCCAAATACCACATAGATCCCAATGCACTAGACACCATGCATGAGATCAATGAGAAATCAAGCTCAAATTGTGAGGCAAGGGCCTCACCATCTGCAAATCCTCTAACCATCTTGTTCTTCTTCTTTTGTGGATAGTTAGTATCAAAATTCCCATGCTCGTGACAGTGAAAACACTTCACCTTGGACATGTCTTACTTCTTGTCATTCTTGGAATCGGATTTAGAATGGAATTTCTTCCCCTTCTCCTTCCTCACCTTGGAAGCCAAAGTACAATCCTCTTCATCTTCATTCTTAGATGAAGATCCATCTTTGGTGTTCCATCTGAACTCCTCCTACACCAAATCTGACCATAGCCATTCCCAATCTGGCGATTTTTCCCTTCCATTGACATAATCTTGATAACTGTGCCAACTCTTGGGAAGTCCTAGGAGAGCCAAGATCACCAAATCATCATCAGCGACAGTTATTCCAATTCTCCCAAGTTCATCCCAACATTGGAAAAACTTTGTTAGATATTTTGGAATGGTGTCGCCCTTTTCCATTTTGATCTTCCTGAGTTTATCTTTGAGCGCCAATTTCCTATGGTCATTGTTTCTTTCGAATAGATCTGTCAAAGCCTTCCAAATTGCATATGGTGTGGATTTCCCATGGAGGCTTGAGACAATGTGGTCTCATACTCCCTCCGACAAGATTCTCCTTGCCTTCGCCACTTTGTTTTGTCATGCATAAATATTTGCAGCATCTGCCACAACGGGTTTAGGAACATCATTGTCAATGAATTCCTTCAAGCCATTGTCTTCGGGCATTTCCTCCATCCTTTACTTCCAAAAAATATAGTTTGAGCTGCCCTCGAGTGCATACTCCAACCTCAATCCATTGAAAACCATTTCGATCTTGAATCAATTGTAGCACCAAGAAAGTATTTCTGCAAATTCAAATTCTATCCAGTCACAAACTCAGCTCCTGCTTCACTTCTGAAATTTCATGTGCTCCGATACCATGTAGAAATTATACAACATACATGTATATCATGGATTCACTCGATCTAACAATGTAATAAAGTTAAATATGGAATCACTTCTACAAATATTTTACGGAATTAAAAACACAATTGCCAATCACATGAAGTAAAGAAGAATCAATTCACACACAACATAGATAATTTCCCGAGGAAAGCTTACAGCTAAAATCCCTACTATCTTCTATTGTATATTCATCATGGATCATGAAAAAATTACATATAAAAACCCCTCTCACAATATCCCTCCAATATTCAGGCAATTTTCTCACACTGTCATACAAAAACGACCAACACTTAGCCAATTTACTGCCCCCAGACAGCCTGTCTTGCTTGCGCAATCCATGATGAATGCAGTCACTAAAAGATAGGAATTCTTGCCTTCCTTGACTGTCCAAGTATCATGAGTACTCAAATGGGTGTTTGGTTTCATGTGTGCAACCCAATAATCCTACAACTGATAGTCAACTTCCCTTTCACCTAGAACTCAACTGGGTCTCCACTGGATCTGACATGCATGCAACTAATAATAGTAAGTCCTTAGTTTCATGTGAGATCACTGATTCTGAATTAATTAATATTTAATTCACTTGATCTACCACTAGTGTATCTTCAGTTCCAACTAGCACAACTAATTTTAACTCACTTAACTGAGTTAAACTAATTAGAACCTATATTAACTAATGCATGATTGCACTTCGAACTCTGTTACAACTAGAATTACTCTGCATGCGTCACCAACTACCTCTAACTCGAAATCCACTAGCTAAATGAGTTTATCACTCTCAATTAACTATTTCAAGTCATCTTTGAGAATATATTACAGTTTATTGTCCATTTTAATTAAGGGATAACTAAAATATACATGCACCCAAAAATAGCATTGTGGGCCCCACGCTAGTGTAGGTGCTTAATGCATTAGGCGTGGGTGCTAAAAATTTTCTTATTGAATCTCAACAAATGATATATGAGAATACCAATTCGATTTTCTTGGGGGGTTCGCCATAAGTCAGGCTATGCCACATATCGGGATACAATTTCAACATCTTGTCTAAATGTTTGGCAGAAGAATACAATAATTTGCTCATAGATGGGGGTCTGTTACTTTATTGTCTTCTCCATGAAGAATCAGAAAAGGAAAGCTCACTTACATCATATAATTCATTACGACCATGAGAACCTATGTACCTCCAACACATAATTGAATTCAATGTTCGAAATCTGTACCTCATCCACTTGTTTCTCTATGTCCAAACTTGTCCTCAGGGGCTCGTAGGTCGTCTTTAGATGAGGCTTGTCTTGATAAATATAAGGATTTTCCACTGTTGAAGAGAGAAATCCATTTTTTTCAATTTAAAGGAAATTGAGGCCTTGCATTCACGTTTTCGAACAGTTCTATACCTCCAAATCTCACCCAACAAGAGGGGCAAAATAGTCGTAGTCAACCCTACACTACAGGGAATCCATGGCGAGTGGGCAGTCTTGTACTAGAAGAGAACGTAGCGTCTTCGTCATAAAAAGGGAATGAAATTAAAAGGACTCAATTGATATGTATTGTAATTGTCAAAATAATATTTTATCTCAATGGTTTGTTGTTATGTGTTTTTCAATTTTTATATTTTCCTCCTTCCGATCCTGTGTCGTGTTGTGCGGGCATCAGAAGTGACTCCGTGTGAAACCTAGTCATTGTCGTATGGAGTAGGGACTGAATTTGACGGACTCCACCTATTCATCGTCAGTTTTACCGAGAATGGAATTTGACAAACTCCTCATCAGAACTAGTCATGGTCAGTTTTACCAGGGATGGAATTTGATGTTAAGTTTGCTTAAGAGCGACCAGCTAGAACAGAGGATGGAATTTGATGGAAAGTTTGCTTGAGACTTAGTCCTGGTCAGCTGGAACAGGGAGGGATGGAATTTGCATGGAAATTTGATGGACTCTGTGTTCGAGCTAGTTGTGGTCAGGTTTACAAGGGATGGAATTTGATGGTTGTTCTCTTGAGACACAATATTGATCGGCTAGAACAGAGAATGATGGAATTTGATGGGGAGTGATAATTTGTAGACTCTTAAATATCTGTGATGTGAAAATTTTAGGGTATAATTTTGGGTGATTTTGATGGTTTAAATGTTTTTTGGATAGCCATTTGTCAAGCCAAAAGTTAAATATGTAGTGATCTCATGACTCACACAATTTAACAAAAATAAATAAATATATAAATTAAACATATATACATCTTAAAATACAGGTAACCAAATTTTTAACCATAAAAATTCACTTCACTTACTTTATATAAAATATAAAAAATAAATTTCAATATATACAACAATATATATAATTAAAAATAAATCTCTATAATTAATAAAAAAATTACGTTTTAAGACAAAACTTATTTCTTATTAAACTCTGACATTGCTATTGCTATGTATATACTGGATCATCCTTCCTAATTCAACCCCAACCCCACTTTATAAGGAAGTATATACATATCAATGTCCGAGCTTATTAAGGAATAAGCTCTGACCTTAATAGCAATGTCTTTAAAGGTTATTCCTTATTTAGCTCTGAGATTGCTATGTATATATTGGATCATCCTTCCGGGATCTTGTGGATCCCTAAATTAATCATAAATTCAATTAATTTTTTTAGTTATGCTAAATAAAATTAAAAGTTGAAAGGTTATTTTTTTTAATAGTTATTATTATTGAAATTGTAATTTGTATAAATCAGTTTAGTGTTTGAAATTTTTTTATTATAGAATTGTTTATATCTATGTCAAAATATAGAGAAAAATATTATTATAGAATTGTTTATATTTATGGCAGAAAAATATATTAATTTTTTTTTAAAATAATATTAAAAAATTATTTATATCTATGAAAATATGGAAAAAAATATTATTATAGAATTGCTTATATTTATGGCAGAAAAATATATATATATAAAAATTAAAGTAAAATATATAAACTACCGTAAATTGAGATGCATGATGTTTACCATAAAATTCAAGAGAGAATCCAGGCTCAATATTGTAAAATTTGTATTGAATGTGATGTCCAAAGACATTAGGATTGAGTAGTTTGACTATAGTTTGAGAATTACACATGCAACCTAAAATCAACATTGTTAATAATAATCTATGTGGATGATTTTTTGCATTATTATTTTTTTTTCTATACTAGAATATCGGCATAATTATATTAGGGTATATATATTTTTATAAATTTTAGCAAACAAATGGTTAGAATGAAGGGTATTTTGTAAAAAAAAAAAAAAAACAAACAAAACAATGTAGTCTTATAATCAATATTGTATATCCACAGGTTTGATTTTAAAATATATTATTATTATTATTATTGTTTTTTCATACAACTTAACTTTGTTAGAACTTTAGTTATTTATTGTACACGATTTTGTCTTGAAGTTCTTTATTGATTGGTTAGAAAAAAAGGGTATTATAAAATAATAGAATTGAGAATATACATAGTAGTGGTGTTAAAAAACACCACTCCATTATTGCAATGCAAGTTGCATTAAAATACATCATAAATGATGAGTGATTCATAAATCAACCTAAGATATCATCTATTTATATATTTGAACGATTAAAAAATAACTCTAAAAACAAATTGATATGGTCAACTCAAATCATCTAAGTTAGACCTAAAATGATTAAATAAATTTGAAAAATAACATCATTTTGCATAAATGAATTACTCAATCTAGTTTGGACCATCTTAGTTCGTCCAATATAATAAGTTAAAATTTGTCTTAATGAACTCATTGAATATTAATTGACTATTTAACTCATGCCCACTAGCTCCAAAGTTGGGTTTAACCTTAAGTCTTAACACCCTCTCATAAATACAACTCTTTGGAGATTTAGTAGGTGAATTCTTTGCTACTCACCCCCACAATAATGACAACTTCCTCGAGGTTTCACAAACTTTTCTTCCATGAATTACTTCAAAAAATTGTTAGTAAGTTCATCCTTTATTATGCATTGACATGACACACCACTTTATCATAGACAAATTATCTACTATATCATGCATGAATCTCTACATGATTAATCTTACTACAAGAAACAAGGTTGGTAGCCCATTGTATCACATTTGATTATTATGATGAAATTCAGTGGAATACATAAAAGCAAACTTGAGCTCACCCATCAGATTTTGAACCCACACATGTTTAGTTCCAAGATTCACTATGCTCATCGGATCTCCACTTAATGAACCTGAGGTATAGCACATGCATTTATGAGATATTAAAAAATATTTTAAATTTCACTAGATATTGACAAATACCTCAAAAAATCCTTTTATTGAACACCCCCTCCCAATACATCTTTCCAATAAAAAATACCTCTATTTTATTACATATCCTTAATTTTTACCAAATACCTCTTTTATACCCCCCTCTATCCCATATACCCCCAGTATCTACAATATATTCACTCTATTTTCACAGTTTAAAAGCCCGCTTATGAATGAAAGTGATAAGATATTAATCAACAAGGTAAAGCCCCTATGACTATGCTTTTATATTTAGCTTCAATAGTCGACAAGGAAACTACCATTTGTTTCTCATATGACCAAGCCATTAGACCAAATTGAGATAAACAAATAGCCAAAATTTGACTTCCTATAATCTACACCAACTACCTAATCATAATTTAGCTAATTATTTCAAGTTCTTGTTACAACATTTGATAACGAGGTGATACATAACTTTTGATATATCAAAGAATTCACTCTATATAATTAAAATGACTCTCCTTTGTATCCTACATGACCTTGGAGACCAAACTGCAAAGGAAATGTCAAATCTACTATGATTTTTAAGTAAATAAACTACCAACAACTTACCTCCACATAGTAGCATCAAATTTTAGAGTATCATTCTCTTTAACCAATTTCACTCTTGATTGAAATGTGGTAGATAAATACTTGTAATCTTCCATCATAAATCTCATAAAATATCCAATGTATACTTTATTTGAGAATTTAAGGTGGCATCATCAAATTGCATAGCATGGATTTTGAAAAGAAATTATAGCAAATGTAAGTTATCTATCATCTCAAATCCCTTTGTTCAATGTTTCCTTCAAACATATAACATATCACCATTATTCGTAGTGATGATCAAATTATATACATATAATGCAAAAACTAAGACAACATTATTTGTATTCAACACATATATACTATGGCCTAATTCATAATGCTTGGAATTAAAACTAGGAAATAACTTATAGAATTTCTCATGCCATGCCTTGGGGCCTAGTTTCAAGTCGTACAAGGATTTATCTAATTAACACAACAAAATCCATCCCATATAAAACTTAGAGGTCACTCCATATAAATTTGCTAATTGACATCCCCATTTTCTAAGGAAATATTCACATCCATATTATGTACCTCCCAAAAAATACTAGCAATAAGATAGGAGGGTAGGTCTTGATGTAGGTAATACCTTCTTGAGAAAAACCCTTCACTACCAATTGACACCTATATGCCTCAATATTGTCATGTGATATAAAATTAGTATTATAGATCCACATGCGTTTAACAACATTGTTTTCTTGTGGTTTAGGAATTAGATCCCTATTTGTCTCTTTATTAAGGAATACTATTCTTCAATCATTATGTTTTATTATTTTGTTTAATCATGTGCATATGGCATATCTCTTAGATCACATGCCTCTAACACACACAATATTAGCGTAATGTTTCCCTATTATTTTCACTACAAGGAAAAGAACCTCTAACTAATGTTTTTGAGGAACCCCTTATAAAAATAGCCGAGACATCCGTTTGTAGTGGAGGTTACTAGAGGAGGTTGGCGGGTGGAGATTTTTGCGGATGTTTTTCTTCCAGAGCGTTTATCATCCTAAACCGCACAGGTGCTTTCAACTAGAGAAAGCACCAGTGCGCATAAAACATTGGCACACCAGGACATCGTGCGCTCGATACAAACCTGCCCGACGCGTCTCATTATTGTAGTGCACCGGTTATTTACAAATATTCCACACTAGTGCGTCCTAAAAACCTGTGCCAAAACGGAAACAACCCAGTGCAGTTTTAAAAAACCACACCAGTGCGCTTATAAAACCCGCGCACCAGAACAAGGTTCAAGATCTCTCAAGCACCGGTGCAAATTTACCTTGTGTGAGGCGCCCTGCCATCGGTGCTCCCATTGCACGCACTATTGTTGTCCATTGCCCACCATCTCTATTTCAAATTTTTCAAAACGGTGGGAAATTTTATTTTTACAAATTCTATAATCAATATGCCTCCTCGACGGCCAAATGTACATGTATTTTCCTTGTTTTTCCATAATTAAACCTTTTATCAGATTAATTTTCTAAAATAGCTTAAAATTCACCTTATTTAACCAAATAATAATAATAATAATCTCGCGCGGTGCGCTTGAGCCATTCGGCTCGCACCCGTTTGTGGCGATGCCTGTAAATTTGTAGGCCGCACCGCGACTGGTGCTAACAGTATCCGCACTAGTTTTAGGGCGGTACCGAAACGACGCACCGTGATTTTTTAAAATTAAAAAGGTGTGGTGTGGTCGGTTACCCGGTCGCACCGTTGACCATGTTGAATTGTGGGAATGTGGTGGGTTAACAAAAATATCCGCCCGTAAGGAATACCTTTGTCACACCCCCCCCCCAAACTTGACATAGTTAATGGTGCGGTCATGTAAACGACCACACCATTGACTATGTAGTGATTTCAGGAGGGTTGTGCACTTCCTAAAGTATATGGCCCGGGGCATATAGTTTGGTCTGGGCACCGCCCTCCTGACACTGGTAAATAGTCAACGGTGTGGTCTATTATACGACCGCACTGTTTACCTTGTAACAATGCCAGGAGGACGGTGTGCTAAAAATTTGCAGGTGGACCACCTCCGGTGCACTGAAAATTTTCAGGTGCATCGCCTTCGGTGCACGACAAAAAAAGATGCATTGTTATCAGTGCATGCCTATTTTTTGTGGTGCACCCACTGTTTTTTTTTCAAAAAAATTATATATGTATATTCCTAAATACATGTCACATTTAATAAAAAAATTGTATTTAATATGTCAAACACTCATCGACGTCAAAGGAGAGAAAATAGGGAACAACAACAACAACAGGTGTACCAATATAACATGGTTTTCCCGTGGGAGGCACGAGAGAGGGAGAGAGATACGTAACCTTGCCCTATTACAGCAGCCGCCTAGGGTATCCTAAGGCAGATTTGCCTACTCAACTTCTATGAGGAGGCTACATCCCTAAAGGGCCATGGCATGTTTTTGCGACATCTTATCTGCAGGTGGAATGCCCACCTACAGGCTTTCCGGGTTGGTCCTAACCAGTGGTACGCACCCACTGAGGAGGACATATATTTCATTACTGGCCTATCGAGGAGAGGGGTGAATTTTCCCTCGTTTCTAGAGGTCCCCATTGGCTATGAAACAAGGAGTCAGTTGGTGTACTCCCAGAGATACATTACTGCAGATATATTGTCTCCTTTAGATTTCTAGCTCTCCGGAGGTAAATTACGTATTGCTTCATTTTGTGGAGAGGAGGTGAGGTGCCTCTCATTACTGATTTCGACCATTGCACACCATACCAGAAGAGGGAAACACATTAGTTGCCCACTTCTATTTTATGTTGATTCTTTATTACAGGAGCCACACATTTTTAGGTGGTCTGCCATTTTTTTGCAGCAGTTCTATACAGCTTTAGATATATGTTGTGCTCACGCACAAGGGAGGGTGAACTTCCCTTTTGCTTTAGAGTTATTTTTTTTATTTTTTGAGAGGTTTCTAGAGACGAGGCCTACTTTTGTTCGGCATCCTCGTAGGTCAATGCTGCATGTACAGATGCAGATGTGGGGACAGATGATGCCCAAGAGGGGCGAGTCAGATTTTTCCGCGAGCATATCGCATAATGCATTGGAGTTGCTAGCCAATGTTGATGAGTATCCCTTCGTTCTGGTCCCTTGTACGTGTGATGGTTTGGATTGGTGAGGGTGTGCCAACATCCTTTTCATAGATGATGAGCCGCCAGATGATAGAGGTAATATTACTGTTTTATTTAAATTTATTCTAACATGTTTTTTAACATGTTTTTATTAAACTATTTAATGAAAATTGTCTAATTATTGTTGTGTACTTATATATATTTTATAGACATTGGGTCATTTGATGGCGATGAGATGCCACTTCTACTAAATGATCCAAGTGTAGATATTGATGATGATCAGGATATGGCAGATGCCGAGGATTAGGTCGGTGCAAAAAAACCTATTCTTCATGGTGCATCAGTACCGCCTTTTGCTAGGCATAGACCTGGCAGTAGATTGAGGATGGAGTTGGGAAACCAACTCTGTGCACTTTTTGTGGAGGTGGGAGTCAGGCCTGCCACTAGAGATACAGGTCGATGCTAGGCTGGTATAGATTTGGAGAGGCATGCCACGTGACATTGTCACCTTGATGTGACATTTCGTAGGAGTTACGAGCTTAGTTATGCGGTTGAGGAGGGCCCTTCGACGTAGGTGTGGTCGAGACGTAGTACGTCGACAGTCAAGTAGCAACGCATCGTTTGATGATCACAATCAGGGGAGTGATCATCGTTCGCCTCATGCTTCAGATGAGTAGCTTGCAGAATCGACCAGCAGTCATGATGGAGAGCAGGCTAGACCATCCACGTTGATTGGGCTGCCTGCAGCATCCAGTAGTACTCATATTCATGAGCAGGCTGGACCATCGACCATGTCGAGTCATCATGAGTAGCCAACAGTTGATCTTGATCAACATGAGGCACCACCAGATCAGCAGGCACATGATGATCGACATCTATCTGAGCTTGTCAAGGCTGCACCATTGACTGAGCAGGCCTCGACTAGTACTACTATTGATGATGTACCACCAGTTGATATTTGAAATTTATATTACAGTTGTATATTTTTGACATTATATATATATATATATATATATATATATATATATGGTCCATGTATTTTATGTTCATGTTTTAGTTGTACTTAATTTAGATGTTGGTGATCATCATGATGTGTATACTGTTAGGTCATGTTAGATATGTTCATTTAATGTGCAACTTGCAGATAGATGTGTATGTGATAGCAGTTATTTGACATGCGATGTATATTTGATGTTTGTGTTGTGATGATGTGATACAATACTAATTGTGTTTTGTTAGATGATCATGGTCACGATGATTAGATGATGTTAGCGAATTTGAGTGTGTTTTTTAGTCGAATATGATGTTTGTACGATGGTTATCATGATCGTGATTTTTATCTAATTTAATATTAAATCATGATATTTATTAAATATTATGTCGTGATTGTAATTGAAATTTTAATTTTAATTGTATGTAAAATTGTAAAATTGTAATTGTAATTGTCTATATGTAAAATTGTAAAATTGTAATTGTAATTGTAATTCTATGTAAAATATCTGTAAAATTTTAATTGTAATTGTAATATTTAAGTTATTGTGAAATGATTGTAATTGTAATTGTATGTGAAATTGTAAAATTGTAATTGTAATTGTAATTGTAATTGTATGTAAAATATTTGTAAAATTTTAGTTGTATTAATGTGAAATGATTGTAATTGTAATTGTAATTATATGTAAAACTCTAAAATTATAATTGTAAATATTGTAATTGTAATTTTAATTCTAATTATATGTGAAATTGTAAAATTGTAATTATAATTGTAATTCTAATTGTCATTTTAATTGTAATTGTATGTAAAATATTTGTAAAATTTTAATTGTATTAATGTGAAATGATTGTAATTGTAAAATTGTAATTGTATATAAAATTCTAAAATTGTAATTGTAATGGTATATATGTAAAATTGTAAAATTGTAATTCTAATTCTAATTGTATGTAAAATATTTGTAAAATTTTAATGGTACTATGAAATGATTGTAATTGTAAAATTTTAATTGTATGTAAAATTCTAAAATTGTAACTGTAATTGTATGTGAAATTGAAAATTTGTAATTCTAATTGTAATCGTATGTAAAATATTTGTAAAAGTTTAATTGTATTAATGTGAAATGATTTTATTAAAAATTTGTAAATAATCGTAAAATAATAAAACTAGAATAATATGAATTTTTGTAACATAATAAAGTTTAGAAAATAATGCAAATAAATTCATCTACTTTAGAATTATCATTACTTTATTATGATCTTACATACCAAAAAAAAGAACTTTATACAGTACGCCATTGTTTTTGAGATCAACATAATTGCAAATTATCAAGTGAAATATTGATTTTAACATTAATACAATGCAAATTACCAATTAATTCAAAATACATATTATAATGCTTCGAGAAAAAGAGTCTTATAAGTTATAAGGTAATTAAGTCCTCTTATTTATAAAAACCCATCTTAAAAGGTATAAATATTGATGAAATAACACACGTACCATATCACTCTTGGTTCTCATAATCACCCTTATTATCTTCTAGCTCGCATGGCATGATAATACTATTGTTCTCAAAAATATGTTTTGATCTAGGGTCATGTCTCAATACGAACCACCAATCCCTATCTAACACATCCAGGTAAAAAAACACCTGGTTGCAGTGTTTGGGGAAAACATAGGGCTCCTTAGCTTCATCCTACATCTTTCTAGAGTTGATACATATCAGACTACTATCACGATATTCCTTTACATTATTCCGATCAAAGGTGTCCCACCACTTGAACCTAAAAATAACACATTGGAAAGAAGAGAAATCCACTTCAATAATATCTTGTATCTTTTCAACGTAACCTAACATCCCTCGTACTAGGCTTTTATCACAGTGGCTAGATCGACTAGATTGATCGAACTCAACTTCCACTCCACAATCTTGTGTCATGTGTCCATCATCGACATTTTCTCTATGAAAATGGTGTCCATATGCCCACATAGATGGGAACAAATGCACTATAAAAAGTTAAAAAATCATAGTGTCATGTGTCTTATAATAACCCAACAGTTAAAATATGAAATATATATGTAATTACATTTGAAAGGTGCATTATTAAGTTTCAAATGTACATATAAATTAAATAGATTATTACCATGTTGGTGCACCCAATCCCTACGTTTAGCACATTGATCTGAATGTGATCGATTAAGTGTTGAGGTAGTTTGATTAGTTTGTCCTTTAGATTGATTGTTAACTAAAGAAAGATTTTTAAATGAAAGATGACATAAACCAGCAGTAATAAATGATTAAATCACAACATAAAACAGAGAGAAGAAGAAGCAAACAATTGATTACGGAGTTCGTCCCTGGTGTACTACATCTCCGGGTACGCTTTCAAGTGGGCGTCTGCTTTATTAGGATTGATCTGAAGAAGTATTTTACATAGAAAAAACACCAGACTGATTGTGATCACAGGCACTTCTGGATACTGTAAAAAAAAATTAATCTCTCTTGCCTTTCCGACGCCTGTCTCTGCACTCAATTCCAACTCCGGATGGCCGAGCAATGCTGAAAACAAAAAGTGCCTCTATTCTTGCAATTGCACATTGGATTCTCCAAGCCTTCAAAACCAAATATATTCTTCATGAGGAAATTCCATGGCTTTATAATTTCGTATCGAACCTCCAAAATTCCAAAATAGCAATTGGTTGAGCAAATTTGGTGAAAAATGTTTCGAATCGTATCTTCACATGAACCTAGGAGATAAGGTTGTTGACCTTAGCGCATAATTATATACAAAAACCCAAATTTGGACCTTATAATAAAACTTAGCCCCAACAGTTAGGCTAACCATGCAGAGTTTTGATCCTTCAGCATGTGAACAAGCATTATGGATGATTTGTTTTCAGCGGTTATGGTTTCTCGAGTGTCACAGTTTGACTTATCCACCACTGTGTTCAGATGTCATTTATACCCGGCGGTCCCTGCACCTTTACAACTGTCAACATAAACAACTCTTCCGTGGTCTATAGACCTGTCACAACTTCCGACGCGGTCTTCTTCACAGTAAATGCATGTGGTTAGACTTTAGCGCTGTGGGTTTATATATAGTTATATTATAATGTATTTAAACCAACATTTCTTTTAAAGCCCGAAATTTTAGAATAAGGTTTATATCATAGTTTTTTAAATATGGTTTAAACCATACTATGATCCAAACCTTATAATAAGGTTTATGAATTTTTTTAATAATAAACCCAACTCCCGAACCCTTAAAGGTTTTTGGTATAGTTTTAATATGATTTATATTTGCGCTAGGATTTTTTTACCATAGTTTTAATGTTTAGGACCTAGGCTATCACTTAGCTGTTAAGACTTAGGTTTATGATTAGGTCTTAGCACTTAGGCTTATATGTTTAGGACTTAGATCATGTGTATAGGGTTTTAGGCTTAGGTATTAGTGTTTTAGATCTAGGTTAGATTTTTAACCATAGACCTTTACGTTGTAAGGTATTTCACCCCTTTTGACCAATTTTAACCCAAATTCGAATCACATGACAATCATAACACATCAATACATGCCATGAAACTGACACTGAACGATGGACAATACTGATGGAACTGGCAGATTGGAGAGTGAATCGGACATCGGACTTCTCTGTTGAACTTTATTGAACAAGATCCTCCTGGATCAATCCTCTCCACTTGAAAGCTTTTGGACCAGAAAAGTCTGATTTTAAGAAGACACTAAGTGAAGATACAACTCCCTCACTTTTCCAATCTCTATCCTCTTCACCTTACTCAGATTTATGCTCTTGAGTCCCACTGGAAGACTTTCCACTTCTTGTCGCCTGGAAGTATGAACTCTTCTATCTAAGATGGTGTCTTTCTGCAACTCTATCATGTACTCAGGTGATAAGTCGTCAATAGAAGGGATCTATATATTATCCTCAGAATCAACAATCATCAAAGTTTCATACAACTTCAAACTTTCAATATTCACAAATGAGTAAATATGCATATAAGGCGGTAAATTTAATCGGAACGCATTATTGCCAATCTTATCAACAATATTGAAAGGATCAAACCTGATAGATTTTAGTTTCTTACCTTCTCCTTTCAACCTGACATTTTTGATATACAACCATACCTGTTCGCCGACCTGAAAATGATGATTTACTTGATGCTTGTCGTGGCACAATTTGAACTTCGCCTGACTCTCTTTCAACTGATTCCATACTACCCTATGTATCTTTTGTATCCGAGAAGAATGACCTCTCTGAATAACTTGCGCTTTTCCTTTCTGCGGTATACATAAATTACTCAAATAATATAAAAACCTGTCATCAATATGATAATTGTTTTCTTCTATCTGAGTACCATGTGGTAGCGATTCATAACTTTCTTTGAAATTATCATCAATACTATACTGTTCTATATAGCTTTCAAGTTTCAATTAACTATTATGCAGTACTACTGAAGTAATCAAAGACAATCTATTCATCAGATCAACTACTTTATTCATCACACCCTTCTTGTTCTCAATTTCTAAGTGAATTTGTTGAATAAATCTCATCCAACTGTAGTGGCGAGATTGTTGCAACTTAAATTTTGACTGAATGTATTGAAGTGGATAATGATCTATATGAATCACTATTTTATTACCCTTTGTATTACCACTAGCATTTTTTTCAAATGGTTTTCGATGATCTAACAAAACTGAGATTGATGTTGTGAATATTTTATGCTTAACTGATTTAAAAAATTTAAAATTGACACACATTCCCCATGTCCCGTTTTTCTTATGAGCCAAAATTATGGGTGAAATGTATGGAGATGAACTGGGTCACATGGATTCCATTCCTGGAATTTGTTGCTTTATTTCTTTACACTCTATAAATTACTTGTGACACATTCCATTATTAGAGGCATAAAACATCAACTGCATCTCATATGATATTTCCTTTTTATGAAGTAGATGTTTTGGTTCTTTAACTAAATCTTGAAATGAATCTACCCTTTTAACCAAATTACCTTCATACTAAAATTCAGAACCTGAACAAGTATCATTAAGATCTTTATGTTGCTTTTTATCGACATGAGTATGTATCTCTTACTTGAACTAATTAAGCGCTTCATCTGATTAGCAGTAATTAAATTTAAGTGATTTTGAGTTTTATGTGCCTGAACGATGTACTTAATCCCATATTTCTTGAGATGATACATATGTCCCTTCCTATAAAATACTGCATCATGGTCATAGAGATAAGGGCTACCTAAGACAATTCCACAAATGTCTAATGGTATCACATCTAGATCCACTTCATCGATATAGATAGCTGTGATTGAAAATTTTAACCGGCACTGTTTGGTAACATGAATTTGAGATTGTTCCTTTAACCATCCTAAAGGATATGGTTTTGGATGATTATGTGTTTTCAAACCTAATTGTTTAACCAATGACTCAGATATCAAGTTTTCCTGTGATCCCGTATTGAACAACGTATCTATCTTAGTATTCTTTGAAGTTACCCTTATATGAAATAACTCGATTGTTTTCCTTCATTAAATTGTGTGAATTTAGAAGAAGAAAAAGCACTAGCTTCAAAAATTTTACCTGTTGTAACCATAACAATGATTTTTCCTTCATCACTTGAATCGGATCCCAATTCCAAGCCTTGTTGAATTGTTGTTTCAGCCTTCTTTTCACCCTTATTCGTTTGGAACTTCTTTGTCTTTAGTTACGGATGAAGTTTCCAACACCTAGCTTCATCATGGCCGATCCTTTGGAAATGTGTACAAGTAGGTCTATCTTCTTCCTTCTTAGTTGTGGCAGTCTTCTTTCCCTTTGACTTACCCTTCTTTTTGCTATCTTCGGTTTCCATCTGCTTGGATTTATTTGGCGTAAACTTGAAAGGTCTACCACCTGATTTGACATGAATAGCTTGAACACAAACTTCATCAAAATCATTAGGATTGAACATTAATAACGTATGTTGCAAATATGAATGCAAACTACCAATATATTTCAACAAAGTTTCTTTTGTGTCCAAAGAAATACAAAGCGCTAATGCTTTCTTTTTGAATTCATGTGTGAAATCTTGAACATTTTGTCCCTTACCTTGTCGCAAGAGCTTCTAATCAATTACAGCTTGTGGTGTGTGACCCAATGGATAGAATTGTTTCTTTAGAGATTTTATAAACTTAGTTCATGAGCTGATAACTTTTACTTTATGCTTTAAATCTATCCGTGTCTTGCTTTCCCACTAGATCAAAGTAGTACCCCCCATTCTAAGAGTAGTTAATTGGATCTTTGTCTTATCATCATTAATATTTTGAATATGACAATAAAATTCTAACTGTTTTACCCAATTATCTAGTTTCCCAGGGTTTATTTCACCATCATACACAGGTAATTCGAACTTAACATCAAGTTTCAAAAGTGGACTCTCAAGTTTCTTTTATTTTTTTGATTCAGAACTAGAAGTAGTAGAAGAAGAAGAAGATGATTGAGATGATGGAGGAGAAGGAGATTTATCTGCCTTGCCTTTACCCTTGTCCTTCTTTGATGCCTTCGAAGATGAGGCTGCATCTCTCTTCTTTTTGTCTTCATATAATTTTTCCAACATTTTCTGCATGTTTAGAAACATTTGATGGATTTGATTCTCATCCATGGGTTTCGTTTCAGTAGCTTCAGAAGTCTCAACAGTCTCAGTCCCTGTCATCATTGATTGATGAACAACTTTCCACTTTTTGATTTCTGGATCGAATTCCTCAAGATCGCCTTTTCCGCGTTGCAATCCCAACCTGGTTAACATCCACTAACAAAGAAAATACAAAGCATGACCTTCTCTGATACCAAAAATTATCTGAATGTGATCGATTAAGTGTTGAGGTAGTTTGATTAATTTGTCCTTTAGATTGAGTGTTAACTGAAGAAATATTTTTAAATGAAATATGACATAAAACAACAGCAATAAATGATCAAATCATAGCATAAAACAGAGGGAATAATAAGCAAATAGTTGATTATGGAGTTCGTCCCTGGTGGACTACATCTCCAGGTCCGCTTTCAAGTGGGCGTCCGCTTTATTAGGATTGATCTGAGGAAGTATTTTACATAGAAAAAACACCAAACTGATTGTGCTCACAGGAAATTTTGGATACTATAAAAAAAATTACTCTCTCTTGCCTTTCCAACGCCTATCTCTGTGCTCAATTCTGACTCTGGACGACCGCGCAATGTTGGAAACAAAAACTGCCCCTATTCCTGCAATTGCACACTGAATTCTTGAAGCCTTCAAAAACCAAAGATATTCTTCATGAGGAAATTCCATGGCTTTATAAGTCTGCATCAAACCTCCAAAATCCCAAAATTGCAATTGCTTGAGAAAATTTGGTGAAAAAATTTTCTAATCCTATCTTCACATGAACCTAGGAGATAAGGTTGTTGACCTTAGCGCATAATTAAATAAAAAAACCCAAATTTGGACCTTATAATAAAACTTAGCCCCAACAGTTAGGCTAACCGAGTAGAGTTTCAATACTTTGGCATATGAATAGGCATTATGGACGGTTTGTTTCTGACGGTTATGGTTTTCTGACGGTCACGGTTTGACTTATCTGCCACCGCATTCACATGTCATTTATACCTAGCAGTCTCTGCGCATTTACAACTGTCAACATAAACAAGTCCACTACGGTCTATAGACCTGTCACAACTTCCGACGTGGTATTCTTCACAATCAATGCATGTGGTTAGAATTTAGCGTTGTGGGTTTATATATAGTTTTAGTATAATGTATTTAAACAAACATTTGTTTTAAAGCTCAAACTTTTAGAATAAGGTTTATATCATAATTTTTTAAATATGGTTTAAACCATACTATGATCCAAACCTTATAATAAGGTTTATGAAATGTTTTAATAATAAACCCAACTCCCAAACCCTTAAAGGTTTTTGGTATAGTTTTAATATGATTTATATTTGCGCTAGGATTTTTTTACCATAGTTTTAATTTTTAGGACCTAGGCTATCACTTAGGTGTTAAGACTTAGGTTTATGATTAGGTCTTAGCGCTTAGGCTTAGATGTTTAGGACTTAGATCATGTGTATAGGGTTTTAGGCTTAGGTATTACTGTTTTAGATCTAGGTTAGCTTTTTAACCATAGACCTTTACATTGTAAGGTATTTCACCCTTTTTGACCAATTTTAACCCAAATTCGAATCACATGACAATCATAACACATCAATACATGCCATGAACCTAAAACTGAACCATGGACAATACTGACGGAACTGGCGGATTGGAGAGTAAACCGAACATTGGAATTCTAGAGTTCGTTGGACTTCTCTGCTGAACTGTATTGAACAAGATCCTCCTGGATCACACATCCTCTTTAGCACGCGGGTAACAACCAGTTGCACCGTATTTCTCTCTGACTTGGTTAGTAACGCAAATGTTGGGGCATATTTCTGGCATATTTTTCTTTTAAATGATCGGGGTAAGGCACACTTCTTCCATTCAACCGTCTAAATTCCTTCCTATCACTATCCCATTTCATCCTCTTTTGTTCGTACAATGCAACCCACGTGTTTCTTCGGAATTGTAAAGAACGAATTTATTGATTGCTTCAATTTCTGCATTCGATGATGAAATCAAACCGACATTATATAGTACATAGAGATCAAAATATACACTATATCAAAGTTCAACATGAATATTTACGTTGTATAAACTTGAAAAATTATAAGTCGCTTACTCTTTCTCAAGCACATTTTTCCATTCGTTTGGAGAAACTACCCTTCTCTTTTGTCTTCATCCCTTTCATCGTCCCAAATCACCACACCTGGTCTGTTGTCAATCTTCTTGTTGTACTCATTGGCATAATAGAAAGACTCATACGATATGTACCCCTCTACCATAGACCCCTTAGGTGTTTCCCTTTGTCGAACAAAACCTTTCAATTTCTTCATGTACCTCTCTAAGAAGAACATCCAATGACAAGAAACCTCCCCAACTAATCAACCTCATCTACTAGGTGGATTAGAAGATGAACCTGAAAGTCCATGAAACTCGTCGGTAGTTCCTTCTCAAACATATAAATAATCTCAACTATCTCTTGCTGTCGTCGTGAAATGATAACCACATGAATCTCCTTTGATGCGATCCAACGTACAAATGCAGATAATTTAGATATGGCACGTCCTAGGTCTTGACGGAATTCATGTTTCACACACCCACGCACAAACGAAGGATAATGACACTACAAAGTTATAAACACTATAAAACATTAGTTATGTTTTATGATCCCTGCATGGGATAAAATTTAATAATATAACAAATAATAAAATCATGATTTTGACATTATACATGTTCTTAGAATATTCAAATGGTCATGATGTGATATCAACCCCAACAAATGGTCATCCATAGTGAAGCAGTGCCATAGTGAACGCTCGTATGAAGATGGCACCCTCACACCCATTATAAATTCCTTTGCCAAAGAAAGATCATATTTTTTTAAAATCCATGGGACATCACCTTCTTTGAAATACCATAAATTAGAGGGACCAACTCCTGCCTCTGATCTTGTACTTTCTAATCGTCTTGGCCAATGTTTCTTTTTATTTTTTTAAGTAAAAAGATCTTTCCTAATAGCCAATGTGTCACTTTTTTTCGAAGATATGTTCTTCCATAAAGAAGATGAAACAATTTTAAATATATGCATGGGGTCTAATAAGAGGGTAATCTTAAGATGCTCCCAATATGGGAGGTTATAAAAGATAGATTTCCTTTTCATCCCAATGGAAAATTTCTCAACATAGGTGTCGAAGAATTCTGGATCATCGAACATAGGCTCCCCATTTGAATTGAGAATTTCTATGAACTCATTCTCCTTCTCACTCTCATATGCTCTAAGCAATTCAACTGGTGTCGTTATTGGAGGCCTTGGGGTCTCTCTCATTTACCATTGAAAGCGAATGATTCTCTTCTGTAAGGGTATTATTCTCAGAGGAATAACCTGGAGCATTCATACACTGAATTTCGTAGGTTGTTGGACCATCTAGCTTTCAGAGAAGGTCCACAACATTTACATCCAAAATTCCATTTTGTTACAAGACCTGCGAGATTATTGTATACAATTTATATGCATGGCATGTTAAATAATATCATGAAGATTAGAACAATTACAAAGAATTAAATAACTAATATGTGAAATAATATTGTTACGTATATAAACAAATCAATAAACATGTAATTTACCAGAGAAAAATCCTAAGCCTGGATAATCATGTGTTGTTTAAGCACATATGTCATACAACGTAAAATTCCTCTTTGCTGCGATGGGTCTTGATACATCATATACATTTATCCCATCCCATAATTCCTTCAATTCATCTACCAGTGGTTGTAAGTAGACATCCATATTCTTCACTTGTATTTTACTAGGCACTATGAGAGCCAACATAATATGTTCATTCTTCACGGACAACCATGGGGGGATATTTTTTTTTATCACTACTATAGGCCAAATAGAATAGTTGGTGTTCTGGAGGGAATATGGGTTGACACCATCCATGGCTATGTTGAGTCGTAAAATTCGTACTTCATCCTTGAATTTTTGGGGCCATGTATCCTCTATATGCTTCATGGCTATTGAATCAGTTGGGATTCCATAAATCCCAACTCACTTCTATGTGAGGCATGCCATCCCTCCAACATAGCTAATTCTTTGCAATGAAAGAGCCTTTGAATCCTTGGGATTATAGCCATGTGCCTCAATATCTTGAAAGTAGAACCACGTGATTTACCCTTATTTTTTTATTTATCATACCTGTCATGTCCAAATTTCGAACATATCTCTTTGTCTGCATATTATCCTCTATATAGAATACAATCTTTTTGACATGCATGATATGATATGTACTCAACACCCAACATTTTCAACAATTTCTTTGCCTCTTCGCAACAACCAAGCAAGACATTATCACTCGGAAGAACCTTATCTTTGAATAACCTATAGTTGGTGATCATGGAAAATATTAAATGTACATTAATGCCAATATAATTATTAACGTTCATAAAATTGACCATTTGTAATGTTAATTGTGATTATATTTCTCAAATGTATATAAGCGAGGAATTTATGGTAAGTTAGCTCAAAATTTCCGAGAAAAATGCATTCGACAAGCCAAAATTTGCTTTCAAGTTTTACAGTAATATCGTTGTCCCTAACTGGGTAGACTTTTACTAACTGCCAGGTCCAAAGAGAGGGGTGGTGGAAGAAAATTTAAGGCTTTTGAAAATTGTGTCAGCGATATGAGCATCATCCCCTAGCTTATCATCATTTTGGAATGCATCTAAAACATTGTCTCCATGGCAGTATTATCCCTTAAGTAATCATCCATACCAACCTCTATTTGGTTGCCTCCATTGCCAGCTTTTGAAGAACTACTATTGTTGTATTCATTCGTAATTGATGAATTTAGACGTACCAGGAATTGAATCAGTGGTTGATTCAACCATTCTTGGTATCATTCCTCACCAATTATTTCTCTTAATTTAACCTTCTCTCGATTTGACATTGTCATGGGATGCAACGGAAGATGGTAGGTACGTTGCTCATCATCACTAAAATCCTAATAATTTCAAAAAATATATTTGAACATGATTAGTAAAAAATCTATGATATCAATTAGTAAGAACATTGACAATGCATGAATAATTTGTTTGACGTTGAAATTATTACATTAATATACCAAAAAATTATTATTACCATCATTTTCCTGGGATTGTGGCTAGAAGATGCAATATTGTTACAATTGGCAAGGTGAAGCGACTGTCCATTTTCATCTACCAAATGCGCTTTGTGGTATGTTGCTCCTGATAAGAGCTTCCAACATTTTGGAGCTGTTTGAATATTTTTTGCATCTGAACTCGATTCTGAATCTGCATGAACCTACAAATTTGTATACATTATAAATTTTACTAAGCTGATTGACATGGATAAAAAACATAAACTCAATTAGATAATGAAAAACTAAATAAAATATGAAGTAAATATTATGTCTCGAGATGGATAGGGAGAACTTCACGATGGACTTTAAGAAATATTATGGAATGAGCTGGATTTTGAAGAATTGTCCATTCGATATAATTAAGATATTTTCTCCCTGTATTTGAGAAAAATCAACAATAAATTTTTGTGCAAACACCTAAAAGTAATTTTGGTGCCTTAAACTGGACTTATTGTTATCGGTGCTTATGTACAGATAACTGCACTGGTGCATTTTAGCTACTTCGCACCAGTGTCATTTTATTAACTGACGCACCGGTGCAGTGTTATTAATTGACGCACCGGTGATGAAAAGCCACAAATTAAAAAAACACAGCTTTATTTTTTTTAAGTGAAAAAAAGCAGTAAATTGAAAAATGGGCGACCAAATATTTTTGAAAATCTAATTTCATAAAACAATTCTTTAAATACTAAACACTTTTCATTATTTCACTATTTTTGCAAAACATTTCAACCAGAGATTTGCATGAGACATACCTGGAGCAAGAGAGCATGAGAGCACTGTGGAACAACGAAATACTTTTGAACAGAACTATTCAAACAATCAAAATTCCAAATCTTTAGTGATTCAAACCTTGTAGTATAGAATTTCAAACAATCTCATAATTAAATTTATTGTTTTTTTTTACATTTTTTGCAGTATTTTTTACACAGTAAGTAAAAAAATTGAATTTTATATTCATTTTCAAAAACAAAAAAATAAAAAAAAAATAAAAAAAAACAAAAAACAAAATATAAACAAAAAACAAAAAAATCCATTTTACTCTAAACCCTTTCTGCCCTTTCTTCTTCCTGTTTCTATGATTTCAGAATTAGGGATTTTCATTTTAGATTTATAGAGTTTGTATTGCTATATATATAGGCCTATGACATCTAACCCACGGGATGACTTGCACAGTCAGATCCCAATCCATGTCGGCTCTTCCGTGAATTTTTATAAACTAAATTTATTTAATCGGTGTGCCCTACGTAACCTAGCACACCGTTGCACTGCCTTATCACAATGCACCTCACACATACTGCTTGATAAAAAATTTAATTTAATTTTTTTTTAATTAATCCATGTGCCATATGTAAAATAGGGCATCGATGTGCTATTTCATTATAGCACACCATGCACGTACTGTTTGGCAAAAATAAAAAATTATTTTGTGTTAATTGGTGCACCATGTAACATATAATGCACCGGGTCTCCTTGTTGACTGAGAGCATCGCACAGTGGTCTCCTGTTTGCATGGGGCATTTATAAGAATAGGTCGCACCGCCACCTCCACAGTACCATATTCTACAAAAAGTAACACTAGACGAATTTTTATTATTTTGTCTGTGTTAATTGGTGTGGTGGTTAACATATAATACATTCGTTCTCCTTGTTAACATAGAGCATTGTACGGTGTTTTATAGTATTTGGCAGTGTGTTTATAAAAACACGATGCACCGACGTTGGTGCGTAAAACATGAAAATCACACAGGTTTCTTGATATTTTTTTTTTACCTGAAAAGTTGATGATTTATTTATAAAATATTTTAATGAATGATATGGTACAGGTTTCATATTGATAAAGAAATGACTGAAAAGAGATCAAGTAACAAAAATACTAAAAACACATCAAGAAAAGAAAAAAAGGAAAGTTCTTTGTAAATTCTTTACAAAAAATATTATTTTTGAACTATATGTAAGTTTAACTAAAATGTATTGTGTACTGTGTATCATGCAGAGCCACAAAATGACGAAGCTCGATAAGATTATTTCTAATCTAGTACCAGAAAAGTGTAAAAGCTTGATGGAAAAATTGCAAAAGGATGAATCAGATGAATGAAAAAATACTATCGATCCAATATGAGTTTCTTTTTTTATTTTTCATTAATAATATACTTAAAATTATTACATAACATGTTTCAAACAATCTATTAATTCACATATGTTTAATGTTCTACATGGACCAACAACTCAAAAAAGGAATTTTGTTCTAAGAAAAGAAAAAAATAGAACATGCAAACGAAAATGAATTGCTCCTTAGCTCATCTGGAGTGGTGCTGGAGGTTAACGAAAGTGGGAAAAATTTTTACAAAAGTTTGAGGGATCTAGTGGAATGAATGTATAAATTTTCTTTCCACTTACAATACAAAAATCAATCCAATGATTCCAAGAACCAAATTTTATCTAAACTATAGGAAGGGTTTCTAGAGAATTGGTCAATGAGACATGTCATACTTTTAATAGAAAAAACGTACAACAACAAAAAAGAAGGAATGAAAAAGTAATATTCCTTTAAATGTTTTTTCTAGAATTATTTATAAATATCACTTTTATTATATTTAATTTTCATATATCAGTATAAAAATTAAATAGTTTATTGTCATGTTACATTTTCAGGAAGATTATGAGAATCCCAAAAGATGAACAAGCTGATATCAGAAATATTCGAGTAGAAATGTCCAAAAAGGTGTACAAGGAGATGTCAAAGAAATGGAAAAAATTTCATCGCACGAGGAGCGATCTAAAAAAAAATGTACTTCAAATGTAATATGTAATCATTGAATTTTTCGATCATTAGGTACAATAAATAAACAATTTAGCATTAAATATTAATTTTCAAGTATTTTCTTGCAGAAAATAAAAGAAAGTGGAACCCATTCATCACATAAAACAGGGTGACAAGGAAGAAAAGGGTTTATATCTAAGTTTGTGAGTAATTGTTAATTCCTTATAACAACTTAACTATATTTCATTTTTGTATATTTTAAGTTTTTTTAGAACAATCATCATTGAATTTCTTCAAACAGGTGCTAACATACAAAGAAGAACCATCAGATGAATTGATTGACATTGGGTTGAATATGGGTTGTGAGTATATGTTGGCATATCATAAATTCATTATGGAATTTGTAAGAATCTATCAATCTTGTTTTACTTAGCTTTGTCTATAATTAATAGAACAAAAAATATTTTATAATAAATATATGATTTGTTATGGGGCATAAAACTTATAGGAAACGAAGTATGGAACTGCGCCAACAGATGAAATCTTGAAAGATGGCATGAAATTAGGTTTTGAAATCATTTGTATAGTTCATGATTCAATTGATGCTATGGTATGTCATTTCTTTTCGATTTACATTGATGTATATTATTTAATATTGCAATTTTCATTATTCTCACCAATGTATATACACTCATTACAGTTTATTTTTATGTTTGTAGATGGAAGGTGAAGAAGAAGAAAAAAATCAACATCATCAACAAAACATTCCTCAAAATAACCCAAGTCATGGAAGTAGCTCGAGTAGTGAGAACGGTTCAAGCGAAGAATGATGATCATTATGTTTGGATATCAAAGCAAGGCGTTGTATTTTTTGAAATATTTTTCTGTGAAATCAGACATTTTGTTTAATGTAATGGACATAGTGTCCCAATTTAAAGACAAAGGGATACCAATAAATATCCCATTTTGTATGACAAAGATTGTCTTATTCATATATATAATAAAATATATTTTAATTTATTCTATTGCGTTCTCCATTTTCGCTGTGAAATGTAACACTAGTGATTAAATTTATGCATGATTAAATATTATAATGAAGAGATGTGAAATCTGATGATATGATGTAACAAATTAATCCAAACATCACATTCAAATGCACTAATAAAAATTTAATTGATGTGAATATTGTTATAAGATAGGTGTCGTCTTTTGATGAATAATGAATTCAAAGAAATCGCAGTAATTATGATATGATATAACAAATTAATCCAAAAATCACATTCAAATGCATTAATAAAAATATAATTAATATGAATATTGTTATAAGATATGTGTTGACTTTTGATGAATAATGAATTTTAAAAAATCACAATAATTGCACTATCACAAGTTGATGTTTCTAAAAAATACAAAATTAACACCGCTGCATGTCAATTATTGTACACCGGTGCATTTGTATGATACATCGCACCGATGAATTTCTACGACCTATGGTCACCGCACAAATACCAATACCAATTATAACTCTCGGTGCATTTTTTTGATACTACGCACCAATGCGTTTATGTGAGACTACTCATCGGTACGTTTGCGCAACCTATGGGCACCGCACAAATACCAATATGAATTAGAAAAATGGGTGCGCTTGTACGATACTGTGCACTGGTGTGTTTATGTGAGACTACTCGCTGGTGCATTTGTACGACCTATGGGAACTGCACAAATACCAATACGAATTAGAACAATATATGCGTTTGTGTGATACTGTGCACCAGTGCATTTCTATAATACTACGAACTGGTGCGTTTATACAACCTATGGGCACTGTACAAATCCCAATACCAATTAGAACGGACCTTTGCGTTGTATCACCTACAGTGCCCCCAGTGTGGTTTTAGACCTTTACGGCCTAGTGCATGCACCATCGACTGCCCAGGGCCGACTGTTTAGATGACATGCATCGGTGCGTTAACACCTGAGTAGCGCACCGATGAAAAAACATCCGTAATAACCTCCGACCACCAAGTTTTTTTAGTTGTGTTTAAATTCCATTAGAAGCTTCACCAAAACCTCTGTCACCAAAAACAAATGTTGTAGAAAATGTTCTTATGACAATTTTGGCCAATTTTATAACACTAAAAACCTCCCTTCTAACCTCCGCTAGAGGGTCTTTTCCTTGTAGTGTTTTTACGTAGAGTCTTCATTAAATTAGTTGCATTATATACATCAAAACTAATATCTTTAATCAAGTATGTAACTTTTTGTAGCCTCTACAACACCCCCTAAAAAATTTAGCCCGAATACACAAATTTTGGGCCCCCCTTTGCTTTTCAAGGTTTTAATCGGTATTCTTGTGTCTTGAATTGGTTAAATCCTTAGGTGACATATCTATAATTGAGGGCTATGGTTTCTCATGTTATCACAAGGCACATTTCCTATTCCCACATTACTTCATCTTGGTTATCATTCTTCTGAATGCATTATGATTCTTGGAACTGCTTCTTCATTCATGCACTTTTAATTTTTTACACTACCACATTGTGTATTGCAATATACAAGAATGGGTTTTGTATTGTATGAGCGAAAATCCTGGCCATATTTCACCATGGTTCTTCCCCCCTAATCTGAATTTTAAGCTTCATATTCCATGACCATTTCCTGGTGATTTCGATCACAGTAATAACATTGTCATGGTGGAAATTTCCTTGCATATCAATACCATTTTCAGTCATATCCTTGAGTGCTGAATTGGTTGGAGGAAAAAGGTTAGTTTATGCACTCAAGATTCAATCTTCAAAATGCACATTTTGCGTTAAACTTATTTTCAAGAAAATACATTCGGTTAATATGATATTCCTCTACTTCTCCTCATTTACACTTTGGTGATTAATGCATAATAATCTCAGGGAAGAGACCAAATGTAGAAAAGGGTCTCTCCTCATTAACAGCTTGAATGTTCAGTTTTTTCAAATGAGGTAACTCAAAATTGTTATTTCTATCATGAACCTTAGCTTTCATAGGACTTGTTATTTTATTTGGATCTTAATGTACTTAAACTAATTTCTTTTGCTTCATCAAGAGGATAGTCAATTCATAATTCTCCAACATTCCACCAGAGATTATATTCAAGGTACTTAAATAAGATGGTAAAATATTAGTACAAGAATTCTTCTCATCAAACACAACACCCTTTTGAAAAATCACTACCCATTTGGACTAAATCAAATAATTTATATGCTTTCAACTCTTTATAAAGACATAACATAATAAAAGCATGATCATTAAGAACAACCTCTTCTAATTCACATCTAGAATATTGATCTGAACTTATGTAGGAACACAAAAAAATAAAAATATAAAGATAAACACAAAGATGAAGCAGAAATAAAATTTCATTTCATTAATAAAGAACTGAAATATTCTTAAATACAAAATGGAAATAAACTAGCTTGAGCGATGGTATCTTATCTCTTAGAAGAGATGTGGCAGCTACATGCCTTTGAACTGTGTTACAATGTAGCTCAAGGGAATTTTTATTATTGAACATCAAATGAAAATCCTAAACAACCAAATCCATAACCCCAGGAGATGAAATGCCAATATTTTATTGGCCTCATTGGCGTTAGTTGGGCAGCAAACTTCCCAGGGTCGTAACTTGTTCATATGATCTATTTTTGGCATATACGATACCTTGTTGGAAAGGTCTCTCTGAGTACTACATCATTTGTTGAAAACCCCTACCTATGACTATGAGCCTGCTTTGAACCTCAAAAAATGTATTTAGGGGGTAAAAATATCTCCAGAATTTTAGGGCCCGAAAAACTGCTAAAAATAGTAGATTCTGCAATAATCAAGGAAACTAATGAAACCGACTGGGGGTCTAAGTGGAATAGGTGGGTGGCCACCAATATCCACCTAGATCAAATATGAACCGAAGCCAAAAAGAATTTTTTTGAGATGTTTGATTAAATTATTCTTCTCACACCATTTTTCAGGTGGAAACACATCTCATATTACTCTGATCAAGATTATATTTAGAAGGTAATTTGAGTAAACACAATTTCCCCCCCAAAAATAGAGAAATTCATTTTCTTAAATCAAATATATGGCCATTTCAATCAAGTTCTCAATATTCCTCTCAAAAATTTTATTTTCCTTAGGAGTATAAGATATCGACCTCTTCCATGAGTACCATACCCTTCAAATCCTTTCTCACTATTATGTATTGAATAATTAATATTGCACAAAAAACCAACATAGACATAATGCGCATAATTTTTTTAACACACCCAACACCCTAATATTACATTACGTTTGTTGGGTGTAATTTGACCTAACCTTCAAGATTTATTATGAAGTTGGGGTTATATAATATCGTCTTTCATATTCCTCCTAAAATCACAATTTTGACACCACCATTACCTTATGCTCATTTAGATATTTATAATGATATGAATTCCATATCATTATGAGCTCCAAACACAAAGTAATGCCCATTTTAATTTCCCCCGTTAGGGCCACATCATTATCCATACATGTCCATGTGGCTAACATGTTGCAAATCTTATACATGTGTCAGCATTACATTAGTCCACATAATAGTGCTACATGTCATATTGGACCTCACCATATTAACAATTTCCATAAGCTTGTATTGTCCCTTCTCCCAAGGTTTTGATATCTAAATACACCTTATATACCAATATATATTATATGGAAAAGGTTCTCTAGTATGTTGAAATGGTAAACCCTCCAATATGTTATCATGGTTGTTATGCAGAATTATGAATTACGGATAAATAAAATTCCCTAAATATGGTGTTATGCATTTAGAACAACAGATTAAAGACTTTGCAGACACTTTCTCTAAGAGTAAATAGACACACGGAAAGATAGATGAACCTACTTGTGGTCCAAGTATTTCCTATTCTCCTTCTATCACTTTTGTTGTATCTTCCAATCCAACTTAGATCGCCAGACTAGTTCCTGCAAGTATAAACACTAAACAACAAAGAGATTGCAATATACAGATGCCTATTTATCTTAATCAGTTAAATCTATTGAACATGAAACATATATATCAGTTAAGAATCCATCATATGAGAAATAGAAACATAAACAGATACATATATGGGGGAATTAACAACAATGTTTATTAATGATTAGAAGGGGGAGGTTACAACCAATGATCGATTTGATGTCACCAGCTCTAGCATCATCCCAGCCTCATCACAATCAACATATCGCCAGCAACCATTATGGGAATTTTGAGGTCTAAAATGGGCCTCCTAAGAAAAATGTACAACAAAAATAAACTTTATAACAAACAATAGGATTCAAGATGATGATGTCAATCATGGCGGATGATTTACCATTTTTTAAATAAAAGGGTAAAAATATTAAAAAATAATAAAATAATAAAATTACGTTTTCAACTCGTATTTTCAACTTACCTCCCAAAATTTTTACTTCCAATACAGTACTATTGATGCATTTAATTGACCAAGAGTGCCTGATAGCCATATTATAGAACTTACTATTGACAAATAGAATACATAAAAAACATAATAGAACGTTTTTTAATGTATTTCATTTTTCTGGTAGAAAACTTATCTAAAGTATGAAATATGGTACTCTTGATATGAATTCAAACCTCATCCAACTAGGTGACTCCCGCTTAAATTTGAGTAAAAAAGACCAAGATAAGCAGTAGTTTTTTCATTTTTCCCTCTAAAATTTGATGATGTCATCAAATCTTATTTGATTTTTTCCACTATTATTTTATAATTTCCTTAGGAGGCCCATTTTAGACCTCAAAATTCCCCTAATGATATCACTTCTATCACTCTCTCAATTGAGAATTCAACAACATTTCCTTACCAAATTTCTTCCTTCCTTAACACTACGATTTGTGCTCAATTTATAGGGCAATTGAAGGTAGTTTCTCAATCAATGACTTTCTAATAATAGGCAAGACATGTTCCCAAGCTCAGAGGTGTTAGATGGACACTTAGACTCGAAGTTTGACACATATGGACTCTTCTAGAAGGCACTGGCCATGTGGAGATTCCGGAACAATGATAATTTCGCTCCCATTTTACCAACACACTCTTGAATGTCGGGGAGTGCATTATAGTGCACCCTTGAATGGAGGGAGATGCATATGCAATGAAGTTAGTCATTTGAGAGGCAGCATTGGTGAGCTCATAAGTGATATAGCATATACTTCAAACCTTGTAAACCTTGCAATAGAAGTCATGAATGGTTTGTTCTTGTCTTAGGGCATGTAGCAACTCAAATGATAGGGAATGATAAACCATATTTCATCGGTCCTGGGGATGATGTCGAGTTTGACCAGGTAATCGGGGATGATGCCCAAATTAACCTATAACAACTGCCCCCTAAAGCATGAAGTCATAATAATAATAATAATTTTTGAATGAGATTATTTACGACGTGATGGGCTGGAACTAAAGCAGAGTGGTGACCTGCATCCATCTTACAATACATTACATCATGATATTTTCATCTTGATCACGAATTGTTGAGGGAGGCATTCCCATGCTCAACACATAAAATATCTAATAACATGTAAATAGTGCGTAAAGTCATCTACATTGGAATGTTTCCCAATATAGACATGCCTACAGATATAGGCCCATGTTCGAATGACGATCTGTATGTAAGGTCACCATATAGATGATGTGTACAAAAATCCTGAAATCGCAACCCGGATGGCTGAAACTAGATATGGGGTCTTCTTATCTCATTCACTTGATCATTCAGGTACAAGTCTAACCATGTGAATATATGATTGTAGTCAAACATGGTAAGACATCGTTTGATTAGCAGCCAATGATGTGAGTTGTTAACAAACACGAGAGAACCACCATTGATGTTAATGGATCTCAAGGTACTCTAGTACATTTCTTTAGGCGTGAATCGATGATTTTATGTCGAACGCCAAAAAAAATCTCTTGGTCAAAGGTCCGGAAGTGAGGATCTTGTTGATGCTGTAACAAGCCTCATGGTAAGGAAGATGATGTTTCTAAGTAAACTTCCTGCATGATGATTTGATGTCCACAGGAAGCCACTTTATTGCGAAGCGGGAGTTACTAATTTGGGAGAAAAAATGTGACTTGAGATAGCAATGTTCATGGATGATTGTCATGAGAATGAAGGTTTATGAGTATTGCAGAAGGATGAGTATTCACTGGATGACTTCTCTTGAACATATCGGCGACACTGAGATGAGTTGGCAGCATTGACCCAAAACCAAAGTGAAGGTATGATGAACCATATGTATGAATGAACCATCAAGAATATTACCCAACCCAAATAGTCACGATGATGGAGTGAAGTGTCATGTTCAAGAGCGACCTTTTACCGTAAAAGTTATGTTCACTTTCCCAAATTTTCCCTGGTCATTTTTCAACCAGTACCTCTTTTTTTTTTTAACAAGCTTGAGAAGCATAACATATTCTTGATTATTGATTCAACCCTTCGGGCGAATAATGTATCGCTATTTAATAATCTAATGAGTCTAGCGATGCATGAAACTCAATTCTTGCCATGATCGACAAGTTCGTTGCTATTTCATGTTTTAACGAGCCTAACGACAATGACAACCCGGTCCTTTTTCATATTTAGAGAGTTTGAAAAAGAGGAAAAAAGAAATCTCCATAAGTACTTTTTCATAAAGTTGTCGCTCAGATCTGAAAAAGTGTAAAATGATATCTCAGAGAACCTCCTAGCCATGTTCGAGTAAGGCTTTCCTTTTTCGTAAATAATCTCTCAGTCTGGAAAAGGGTCAAACTTATACTCAGTAGATATCAATTCATTTACTTTTATCGGCTCAAAAAAACAAGTGCTCGGTAATATTTTCACATTATCGGAGTCTGAAAAGAGCTAAAAGAAGACTCTAGGGGTTCCTTTTTCACTGTTATCGAAGCTTGAAAAAGAGATAAAGTGTGCTTCAAGTCCTTTTTATCTTTTATCAAAGCTTGGAAAATAAGGATAAAAGTATGGTTTATGGTCAAATCATTCTTGAAATAAATTTTCACGACTAATCTTCTCATCAGTTGCAAACCTGTTCAGAACAACATCAAATGGATTAAAAGTACCGATTTCATGATTAAATTGAATAAAAAAATAGTCACATATTTGAAAATAATCAAATGACTAATTAAGAGATTTTTACTATTCATTTTTACCATTTTCATTTTGGAGCTCTGAACTTGTTTTTGCCACCAAACTTCAATTGCTGATTGTGGTAATTTTTATGGACAATTTTCATCAATGTTTGATCCAAGTTGGTGCCATAAACCCCCTCTTTCTTTTAGTAGTCATTTAATTGAAATTTTTAGGGAATTGGGCCCCTTAGGGTAGATTATTTTTCAAAATATGGCAACGCACCCTTGGGAATCTAAAAATGCATTGGAATGCACTCAAAATGAAGCTCAGGTGCAACGCACTGTCTATTGACCAAGACTGCATTGGGCACAATTCACAATTTTTATTCTTGCATTGTAATATTCCAACATTAGCATGCAGCTAATTGGAATATTGACTTTTTCTTTTGACACCTAGGAGATGAATAAATGGGTAAGGAGGCCCATACAATTCTAAAATAGGAATAAAATCCCTCATGATTTGAAAAGGGATCATTTTAATAGCTGGATTTCACACCCTCATGTGTGAAAAGGGGAAATTACATGTGGACAAGGTCATTTTTGACCAAGTCAATAGCGCTGGAATGGAAGGTGGAGATCATCTATGGAGACAGCGCAGTGAAAGTGGGAGGATGATTCCTTGGTGAAGGAAACCCTAATGAGTGGGACCCAAGGTGAGAAGGCTTCCACTTGTTTATAAGGAGGGAAAGGCAGCCATAGCAAGGCATGTTATTGATTATTGGATTTGTGGTCTGCATGACTATTGTGCATTCTCTAGCTATTTAGTTGAGATTGTTGTGCTGCTTAGCACAAGGTATTCATGTTTAGGAATTCCTTCTCCTTTCTTGAGAGGCCTCTTGGGGGAGCTTTTCACTTCATTTCTCCACATTCAATCTTGAGGCCAAGCTACCTCCTTCAGCTACAACATAGTTTATGTTTAGAACTGGGTTGTGTTGCAGGGTGTTGCAGTGGAGGGTTGATAACACCACTTCCAGAGCTTGTTTTTCAGAGGAGGAAGCATTCTTCCCTTTGGGAAAATAGTGAGGAAGATTCTGGAGAAGATTTTACATCTTGGCACTTGGCCAACATATTTTCCATCTCCTACAGTGCAGTGTCCCTCCATGACTGCGTTATTTCAGCGAGCAATTGCAGTGAGGGGTTGCAGTGTTTGATTGGAGGGTGGGATCTTCAGTAATTGGATCATCCTTTCACCTGAAGGATCCACTGGATGAGATTCATTCATCATATGCATAATCTACAACCATCTTCATCCAGTTCTTGAGTTGCAACTGCTACTCAGACCTAGGGCTGTACTCCGGCATTTTTGTATTTTTTGCATATTTCAGGAAATCCTTTCCAGATTGTCTTGAAATTATGATTGGGAGTTTATATCTTTACTCCCAACACTTCTTGAGCTATACATTTGCAGATATATCATGTTGTACATTTCTAGTAGCAGTTCACCATCTAAAACTGCGTTGTATTTGTTCTTGGGTATTCTGCCATGTAGCAGCATTTCATTTTTGGCATATGTATTCATGGGAGGCTTGTTTGCCATGATTATTTGAGTTGTTCTCGCTTATTTTTGTACTTATTTTCTACTGATTTATATAATAAAATGGCTCCATGGTTTCCACACATTTTGGTGTAGTGTTATTCACTGCTATTTCCAGTTTTATGTTCATATATTGCTGCTTCCCCATTTGGGAATACTACAGTGGTATCAGCACATAATCTTGGCTCAGCCTATGGATCTTAGCCATTATGATATTAGGAGAATAAGAAGAAGGAGACGTGTATAGAAAATACAAAGAGAAGACTCCATTATTTGGAGGAAGGAAGGAAGAGAGGCTCTCAAAGCTTCTTTTTCAATCTACACGAAGCATTAAAGAAGATCTCAAGAAGATGAGAAGGGAGAGGGAATATCCGAAGGAGTTTGGATCTAAAGAAAACTCTATATTTTCACATGATAAGTGTGAGCATGCAGCCACACACTATGATTCACAGCGCAGTCACATGCCCTGATTTGCTATGAGGGAGAAGAAAGAAGAAGAAATTCCTAGGAGGGAAACTCTTAGTGATTTTATGCAAGAATATGAATCTCAAACTAAGAAGTTCAGAGATCATATCACCTTCCCAGAGTTTTTCAAGATCAAGGTGGAGAGGAGCAAACAACATGACATGGGTAGATTTTTCTATCTACTTTTGATGTTTCAACAAAATATTCAGCTAGAGCTTGGGTGGAGGAGCTAGACACCTATTTGCAGCAGCACCAAGTTTCTGAAGATGAAGCCATCAAAGTTACAACGCTTCATTTTGGAGGTAAGGCCTATGCATGGTGGATATTTGAGTATTTTTCTTTGAAAAATGCAAATACTTCTTCTTATGCTAGGTTCACTAAGAGAATAGTGGTAATATTTGATGAGAAACATTCTGAAACACATGTGGCGGAGCTTAACAAACCAAGACAAACAAAAATTTTGCATGTGTTGGAGGAACCTATAAACTCAACTCCACTTCAGAAAACTATTGAGGAGGCTGACATATTGCTAGAGGCAAGACCTCTATCTAATATTCTTGAACAAGAGGGTATGGAGATCCCTTTTCAAAAAGAGGATCCAGTTGTTGGAAGGTTTCCCATTCATATGGAAGTGGAAGAGAAGAATGGGGGCAACAACGTTGTCATATCTAGAGCTTATCTAGCATGTTGGGCCAGAATTGTAATCTACAGATAAATTATGCTTCCCTATACAGGTGCTAGTATATAACAACAGGTGAAAGACTATACTAACATTTCTCCTAACTCAAAATAGATACACAAAGAGGATTGGAGGCTTACTTGTTCAGTCGCTTCCAAATGGCTCCTTCTGTCGCTTATGTTGCAGCTTCAAATCCAAGCGTTTTGTGAGTTGAATGCTTCCTACAAGAAAGAACACTAAAAAAACAGAAGATGAAATAATATAGATATCTATTCAAGCTAGTTAGCTAAATCAGTAAAGCATAAACTACATTCATCAACCAAGATCTTACAATATGGAAAATCAAAGTTAATACAGATGCATGTAGGGAAAAATAAGAAGTACTCTTTATTGATGATAGAAGGAGAGGTTACAACCTAGTGACTGATTTGAAGTGACCTTCAAGCAAATTTACCAAGTCTCATCACAGCATAAATCTCTCCAGCAGTAGCTTCACAAATCAAACTCTCAATTGAAAATTCTCCAGCATCTCTCTACTCAAATTCTTCCTTCTCAAAAACTTAGATCTATATTCAATTTATAGATGAACTGTAGGTTGTTTTGCAATCAATAAATTTCTAAAAATAGGCAAGACATGTTTTCATTCATGTATATATCAAATGAACACTTGGATTCAAATCTTGACACATGTGAACTCTTCTAGAAGTCACTGGCGAAGTGGAGATTCCATAACAATGAGAATTTCGCTCCCAATGTGACCAACGCACATGTGAATGTCGGGAAGTGCTTTGTAGAGCGGCCTTGCATGGGGCTACTTGCATATGCAATGCACTTAGGCCCCTTAGAGCCTGCATTGGTGAGCTCTCATATGCTAAATAATAAGCTTCAAATCATGGAAAACTTTGCTTGATGAAAGTCTTGCTTGATTTGTCTTGTTTCTTGTCTTAGGGCATATAGCAACCGAAATGATGGGGAATGATAGACCCTTGATCATTGGTCCTGGAGATGATGTCTAGTTAGCCAGGTCATTGGGAATGGTGCCCAAATTTACCTATAACAATTGACCCCTAAAGCATGAGATCCAAATAATAAGAACATTTGATTGAGATGCTTTTCACTATGATGAGTTTGGAAACGAAGCGGAGTGGTCACCATAATCAATATTACAATACATTTCATCATGATATATCCTCTATTGATCATAATTTCTGAGGGTAGGCATTCCCATGTTCAGCACATAAAACAATCTAATAATATGTACATAATTCAGAAAGTTGTTTACATTGGAATGTTTCCTAGATGCAGACATGCCTACAGATATAGGCCCATGTTTGGATGAAAATATGTATGTAAGGTCACTGTACAGATGATGTGTACAACAATCTTGAAATCGCAGCCCAGATGGATGAAACTAGATCCGGGGTCTTCTTATCTCATTCACTCGATCATTCGGGTACAAGTCTAGCCATGCGAATATATGATTTGTCGTCGAACATGGAAAGACATCATTTGATTACCAGCCAATGATGTGAATTGTTAACAAACATGAGAGAACCATCATTAATTTCAATGGCCCTCAAGGTACTGCAGTACATTTCATAAGGCGTGAATAGATGATTTGATGTTGAACGCCAAACAAAATCTTTCGGTCAAAGGTCCGGAAGCGAGGATCTTGTCGATGTTGTAACAAGCCTCATGGTATTGGAATCTGATGTTTTTAAGTGAAATTCCTAGATATTGATTTGCCGTCGACATGAAGTCGCCATTTTGCAAAACAGGAGTTACTAATTTCAGAGACAAGGGTATGAATTGATATAGCAATTTTCAGGGATGATGGTCATGAAAATGAAGGTTTACAAGTATTTCATATGGATGAGTTTTTAATCACTGGATGACTTCTCTTGAACATATCAGCGACACTGTGATGAGTTGGTAGCATTGACCCAAAACCGAAGTGAAGGTATGATGAACCATAGGTGTGAATGAGCCATCAAGATGATTAAACAACCCAAACAGTCACGAACATGGAGTGAAAGAAGTTTCATGTTCAAGAGCGACTTGCTACCAAAAATAAACTTTACTTACTTTTCCCAAATTTTCCCCGGTCATTTTTTGACCAGTAGCTCTTTATTTTTTAACAATCTTTAGGAGGATAACATTTGCTTGATCTATAATTCCACCCTTCGGGTGAATAATGTATCGCTATTTAATAATTTAACAAGTCTAGCAATGAATGAAACTCAATTCTTGCCATGATCAACAAGCCTGTCATTAGTTTATGTTTTAATGAGCTTAATGACAGTGATAGCCCGGTCCTTTTTCATATTTAGAGAGTCTGAAAAAGAGGACAAAAGAGAACTCCAAAAGTACTTTTTCGTAATTTTTTCACTCAGATCCAAAAAAGTGTAAAATAATATCTAAGAGAACCTCTTTGTTCATGTTTAACCAAGGTATTATTTTTTCGTAAATAATCCACCTCAGTCCAGAAAAGGGTTAAACTTGTATTGAGTAGATATCAATTCATTTACCTTAACGAGCTTGAAATGACAAGTGCTCGGCAATATTTTCTTATTATCGGAGTCTGAAAAGAGCTGAAAGAAGACTCCAGGGGTCCCTTTTTCATTGTTATCAAAGCTCGAAAAAGAGATAAAAGTGCGCTTCAAATCATTTTTCATTTTTAACAAAGCTCGAAAAATAAGGAGAAAAAGTATGCTTTGTGGTCAAGTCATTCTTTGAATAAATATGCATGACTAATCTATTCATCAGTTGCATTTCCTGTTCAGAACAACATCAAATGGATTAAAAATACCTGTTTCATGATAAAAACATAATAAAACTATATTCATAGCAATAAATTTAACTTGCAAAAAATTAAATGAATATATAAAGTAGTTTCACTATTCACTTTTACCATTCCATAGCTACCATTTGCATTTTAGAGCTCTGAACCTGATTTTGACATCGAACTTCAGTCGTTGATTGTGGTCATTTCTATGGATGGATTTCGTCGCCGTTTGATCCAGGTTAGTAGCATGAACCTCCTCTTTCTTTTAGTATTCATTTTATTCCCATTCTTTGCAAATTTTTAGGGTTTTAAGGCCCCTAGGGTAAATTCTACCCAAAATGAGGGCAACGCACCCCTGAATGTTGAAACCTATGTTGCATAGCAGGTATAGTGAAGGGTACCTGTATGTGCAACACACTGTCTCAGCCCAGGGAGTGCGTTGGGCGCAGTTTAAGTTTTTGGTTTTCTTGCTGTGTCCAAAATTTGCCTAGTTTTTTGCAATGAATGGTATCTAATGGATCTTATGGTTGATTTTCAGGTTTCCATCGGATTATAGTGACGGTTACATGGAGAGAAAGAGAGCATGAAGAACAAGATATGATTGCCTTGAATGATCCAAGTACTATAAGATCTTTAAGAGATTGCGGTCTACTTAAGTACTTCAAATTTTCGGGAATGAGGCAACAAATAGAACTCTTAGAGTTCTTAGTTCGAGCATGGGATACGATGATAGAGGCATTTCACATAAAAAATCAAGTGTTTTCCATAACAGTTGAGGATGTGTATTTTATCACAAGTTTGTCGAGGAGAGGTTTGCCCATTTCTCTCACAAGGTATATCGTTGGAGGAGAGACAGTGAGGGATTATGTTATGCAGTATTGCTATCCAGGGTCAGAACCTAGCAAAGATGGGAAAATAAACATCCGGGATGTCAAGGATTTTCCTTTGAGAACCATCCTTTTTACGATCGCTAAACTTGTTGGCACCGTTACACAACATGTAGTGAACCAATCATATATGCAGTATGCGCTAGAGTGCTTAGAGCCAACAGTCTTCAACTGGTCTGAAGCTGTTCTATCTTAGATAAAGGAACAACTGAATAAAGAAAAGGGAGGAAGGAACAAAAATTTCAGTTATGGTTCCATCCTTATTTCCTTCGCTTTGGAACAGATTCCACTGATGCAGCCACAACATGTAACATTGGATATATCTAGTCCTAGAGATCCTTGAATGCAGATATGGGTAGAAATCATGGGTTGGCATACAGGCCAATCGAACATTGTGTTCTCGACTGCATTCTTCACCTAGTTCCGGCGATAGATTGTCACCATCGATGAATATTCATATGCAGGCGTCGACTTCCGAGGAGATACAGATCTAGTACTACCAGAAGGTGCTCAGTGGGGTACAGTGGCTAAGAATGATTCAACCATGTTTTTTGATTTTTATAATGTTTATATAATGTTTTTGTGTTTCGACTTATTTCCGAGACTAAACTAAATGTTTAATGTAATGCAGATATTGGTCGCGTTCAACTAGTAGAGGAACCAGAGCACGAAGTAGATGTGCCAGCAGAGAGGGTTGTCGGGAGAGCAGTCCTTCAGGACCTTGATATGGCTGAGACTCTAGCTAAGCTTCAGCAGCACATAGAGGGATTGACCTTCGGGATTCTGGATTGCCGGATTGAAGAGCTTCCCATGCGACTGCAGTGACACACTATTGGGGTTCCTAACCGTTGGATGCGGTTGCTTCGTAGGATTGCTAGATCTATATCATGTTACGATGAGCACCACTAGTTTACTTGTGATATTTTGCATATATTTTGAGGTTAGATGGCTTATGTGTCTTGGGCACAAATTTTGTAAAAAACCTATAACTATATATCTATGTGTTTTCAGATTTTTTCCTATATTTAATGCGCAACCCTATTCAATGATGTGAATGTTTTCTTTACCTATGTCGTAAATGTCTATCTAAAACTTGATTAGCTAATGAATCAGTTAAAGTGTTTAGATTTATGGAAATGTGTTGATATTGAATGAAATCAAAATGTCTCTCCAAAAGTCAAACTCTTAGGAACAATCTAAGAAGTGTTGGATTTCTAACAGTATAAATACTAGTAAGTTGTAGTACCACAAGTTGTGAGTCTAACCTTATGATTATGTGGTTAATACCAAATTAAATGGCATCAGAGAGAAGTTTGATCAACGCGCTATACTCAGTGATATTATTCATCGATCTACCGATACAAATCCCTTGAAAACTCACTAACTCACCATTCGAAGCGAAAATGGCCCACGGTGCAGAGGATAGATTCTGCGTACTACGACTAGCACCATCAGCATATCCAACAAATGGTTCTGAAGATTCAGTCATATGCGATGAAATGTAAAGTAGATTACTAACATCAAGAAAACTCTAAAAACAAATTAAGATAGTGAATGCAAATCAACAGCATATAAACAATATAATACAAAAAATTACTACACTCATGATTAAGCATAGTAACGTTTCAAATACAACCCATTTCTAGGCTGTGCTAACGGAATCCCATCGTAATCAACTAACGCATAGGAACCCTTAGAAATAACTCTTTTGACAATATAGGGGCCATGCCATAATGGCTCGAATTTCCCTATACCTATTACATCTGCTTCTTGATCGTAAACAAGGACCACGTCGCCCTTTGAGAAGATACAAGGCTGGACATTTTTGTCATATTGCACCTTTATACGTATCTTATGCACTTCGTTGGCCAATTGGGCTTCATGATGTGTTTCATATATATGGATGAGGTTAAGGAGACGCGCTTCTTCTTCTGAGGTGTCAGGTAACAAGTCTATCACAAGTTTTAACGATGATATTTCACATTGGATTGGTAAGATAGCTTCCAGACCATACACCAATTGAAAAGGGGTAAATCTGGTTGTGTTTCTCACTAAGGTTCGATACACCCACAAGGAAGAGTACCGGATCAAGTGCCAGTTCCTTTTACAAACTCCTATCATTCATTGAAGCATTCGTTTAAGAATTTTGTTAATAGCCTCAACTTGTCCATTTGATTGTGGATAGTAAGGAGTAGAATTATCACGTGACAATCCTAACTTGGCTGTCAATTCATACATCATATGGTTGCAAAAATGCTTCTCGTGATCCGTAACTATAGCCTGTGGGACCCAAAACCATGCAATAACATGGTTGAAGAAAAACAATCCAACTATTTGTCCTGTGTTGTTGAATGTAGGCATCGCTTCGGCCCATTTGGTAAAATAGTCGACCACAACAATAATATAACCATGCCCCCTGGATGAGGGAGGGTTACAGGTCATGAAGTCAATACCCCATTTTGTAAATGGTCCAGCAGAGACAACATGATGCATTGGAACTAGCGATTTGTGGATTTTACGGTCAAAATTTGGCAAGCATGACAACTTTTGACTGCGAGGATACAATCTCGAAAAATAGTAGGCCAAAAGTAATTGGCGTGGAGTATCTTCTGCGTGGATAGCATATCCAAATAAATTTCCACCACAAGCCCCAGCATGGCAATCATTTAACACTTTTTTGGCCTCCTCATGAGTGAGGCACCTCCTTAAAATGGTATCGACACCAAGACAATAAAGTGTATCGCCGATGATCAGATAATATTTGGCTTGGTATCGAATACGTTGCTGATCAGAGCGAGAGGTATTAGGTCAAAAATTTTGGGTTTGGAGATAAATGATGAAATATCCATACCAGGGATTAGATGATCCGATCATAAATAGAGACTCGTCTAGAATAGATGTTTTCGACGTAGTAGCAGTACTATCAGAGGGAAGGTCACAGAGAAGCTTAGCCAAAACTAAAGACTTCTTTAACTTGGATTTGATGAATTCCAAATCAAATTCACGCAAAATGAAAATCCATTTTGAATATTTTTCCCCTTTCAATTGACGTGATAATATGTAATTCATGGGGTTGTAATACGAAACTATTGTTTTTTTTCGAAGCAGGATATAATGGTAAAATCTTTGGACAGCTTGAACATCTGCCAAGGCAAGCTTTTCCACGTACGAGTACTCAAATTTCGTATCATTGAGATTACGACTCAAATAATAGATCAGATGTTCAATTGCATCTTCTACTTGGACCAATACCATAGCAATGGTCGTTTCAGTCGCGACGATATATAGGAAATAATCATTTTGATAAGTAGGAGGATACAATAATGATGCTCGGACAAGATGGTCCTTGACAGCATCAAAATAAGCTTGTGCAACATGGTCCCAATGGAAGAGAACTCCTTTTTTCAATAATCGAGTAAATCCTTTAGCCATTTTAGCATTGTTTTGAATGAAAATTCTCAAGAAGTTAGCCTTTCCTTGAAGTTTTTGTATCTAAAGTAAGTTTGATGGTGCAGGAAAATCAAGAATGGACTGTACCTTCAGTGGGTCTATTCGAATTCCTTCTTTTGGAACTACGAATCTGAGCAATCGACCATAACCAACACAAAAAACACATTTGGGCGGATTGAGGCGTATCTTATAGTGTCGGCATCGTAAGAAAATGGCTCTCAAATGCATCGGGTGACCAGTCCATTTCCGTGAATGCGCTGGTGGATCATCTAGATATGGTTGAAAAGTGTGCTTGATGTCATTAAAAGAATAATCCATTGCTCTCTGAAAAGTTGCCCCAGCATTATTTAAACCAAACGGAAGTTTCCTATATGTGAATGTGCTCCAGGGACAAATGAATGTTGTCTTATGTTGCCTCTTGAGCCTCCATCGAAGTTGAGCTTTAGAAAGCCTTCTACAGGCAGAGACAAAAATGATGGTCTAGTAACAAAAGGAGATTAGATGTTATTAGACATGATATGATGATACTGAATGATGTTAAATCATATAGGATTTATTTTTATTTCAAGTGACAATCCTAGTCCTATGTGTTCTAGTGCACTATAGAGATAGTCTCATAAAGCTAAGTTGTAAGTTGATTGCAAGCTCTAGTTATGGATGGAGTTTTATTTTTGAATACTAATACATTCCACATCTTCCAAATGTTCCATAGAGAAAAACCAGGGATCAAATGCCATAATCTGTTGAGGATATGGATTCTAACATGCATGGAATTCCAAGTCTCTGGATTGATAGGAATGCTTGTGAGATTAATATTCTCTCCTTCAAAGGATCAATGGATATGACCCCAAATATCCAGAGCAAAAGTACATTCCAAGAATAGTTGTGTTAGATCCTCCATCTGATTGTAGTAGAGAGGGCATGCTTAGGGACCAATGAAGCCTCTCTTCTAAATATTCTCCCACATTAATGTTTTATTCTTAATTAGTAACCATAGGAAGAAGGTCACCTTCAAACAATTCTCCAGTTTCCACAAGTGTTTCTAGACTCTTTCTGCTTCATCATGATGGAGATAGGTCAAAAGTTTATATGATTATTTTAGATTGAATGTGACAATGGTGGCATGTACCCATTGTAGCATGTAAGAACCTATTTGGATGGCTATGTTTTGATCCATTAGGATTGGATCTAGAAGGTGTCACTCATTGACCTGAGTCTGATGATGCGTTTAAGAAAAAAATTTCCAGGGCTGCCATAGCATGTATGGGGGTAGTCGATCCTCCCATAAGTGTGCCACTATAGAGAGACACTGGGTAGAGTGTTGAGTTCTTATTTACTCTGAGTGTGGAAGAGAGCAGAGGCACAACCATTGATTACAAGAATCCTCCCAGAAGAGATATGATTTCCCATCTCTTACTTCCCAAAAGAAATCATATTAAATTATAGCTTTGTTATTACTTCTAACATTCAAGATGTGGGAGCCTTGTGGGAAAGTTTCAATTCAGACTCATTATAAGTCTGGGATACCTTGAGAATACTTTTTTGTCCACATTTTACCCCATAAAGATGCATGATTCTTTATACAACGCCACCATATGTTTTCACTCAAGGCCTTGCTCAAAATTTATGGATATCTTAAACCGAGACTACCCTTTGATTTAGGAAAAAAACATTTCTCCCAATTTACGAAGGCCCATTTTATTTTAAGAAAGGGTCCTCCCCATAGGAACGAGTGTTGAATATTTATAACTTTTCCTAGAATGGATTTGGGAGTAGCTAATGCAAAGATGAAATAGGAGAGCATAGATTGCAACACCGACTTGAGAAGGATAAAACGACTAGAAATGTTCAAGGATTTGAAGGCCTAGGAGTAGAGATTGGCTTCCAATTTTAGAAGGAGTTCTTCCCAAACAAAACATCTGAGAGGGTTGAAAGTTATAGGTGTGTCGAGATATTTGGTTAGAAGGGATCTCTTTTGGAAGCCCAAGAATTAGGAGATATGAATTTGGATTATAGGGGGAGTATTGAAGAATAAAATTTGATATTTCACGGTGTTAATATCCATGCCTGATGCAGATGTGAAAGTATCAATGATCTCCTTAAATTATTTGGCTCCAACGATAGTTGGGCGAACCATTAAAAGTGTGTCATCAACAAATTGTTGATGAGCAACATTTTGATCTTTAGAGATTAGTAGGAGGCCTTTGATTCTATGATAGGAAAGAGCATTCTTTATGGAACGACCTAAACCTTTGTCATCAATGCGGAAGATGTATGGAGAGAGTGGATCTCCTTTCCTTATCACTCACGAGGAGAAAAAGGTGGGGGAAGGAGGGTCATTGAAAAGAATAGAGAATAAATCCTTGGAGACATGAGACATAATACAAACAATCCCCATTTCATGAAAATCAAAGCCTGCAAGAACATGAAATATGTACTGCCAACTGACTTTATCAAATGACTTAGACATGCCCAGTTTGAGGATCATACCTGGTCATTTCTCTATTGAATAGAGTGTAGTTGTTCTTGTATAAGAATAATGTTGTCCAAAATTTTCCTCCCTTCCACATAACATGTTTTCTCTGGAGAGACGATAACCGGGAGGAAGGCCTTGAGATGGTTGGAAAATTTTTTGAAGATGATTTTGTAGATGACATTGCAAAGAACGATAGGTTTGAAGTCCGACAAGGAGTATGCCTTATCATATTTTGGCATGAGGGAAATGAAACTATAGTAAAAGGTCGAAAGAAGGGAGGCTGAGGTTCTCGAGCCTTCCATAACCTGCAAGCTTGGAATAGCTCAGTTGTGAATCCATCTTGTCCTAAAGCATTATTACTTGGCATTCTCATAAAAAATGCTTCAACTTCTTGCATGGATATGGGTCTTAGTAGTGTTTCATTTTGTTCATATGATATGAGCTTAGGGATTTTTTGAGTGATATTTCTTATAGCGGAAAATTTATTACCAACACAATTTGTTAAGAGGTCCTTAAAATGATTGGATAGTAGACTTGACATATCATTGTGGTCCTCCACCCATTGGTTGGTGTGACCATGCAACCTGTGGATTTTGTTTTGGTGCCTATATTTTACCATGGAGCGATGTAATAACATGGTATTTCTATCGCCATCCTTTAGCCATTTGATCCTCGACTTCTGTTAGTATAGGATTCCTCTTAGGCTAAGTGCTCTTAAAGTTAATTTCAAAGGGTACTCTCTACTTCTCTTAGCTAGGGAGTGATCCATAATGAGATAGCACACTACTCGAACTCTTTCTTTTTTGAATCCAAGGTTAGTTTTTCCTTAAGGATGTTACGAAAGTTTGTTTTGTTTCATTCCTTGATCTTTTGTTTCAAAAATTGTAATCTTTAGTGGAACCAAAAAATGACTTTCCTCGTGATAGATTCAGAGATGGACCACCAATCTTCCATTTTGGAAAGGAAATACATATGCTTGAGCCATAATGCCTCAAAATGAAACCGTTTATTTTTTGGGGCTGTTGAAGAGTTTATCTACATAGAAATAGGCCAGTGATTAGAACCATAACTTGGGATGATCGACACATCGAGCTAGAATCCTGCCAGAAGAAAATATTCATAGGTCAAAAATCTATCTAATCTTGAAGCAACTTGATGAATTCTAGCTCAAAAATAAAAATTTTCAGAATTGCTCAAAACCAAGACGATAGCGTAGCGATCGTCACCAGGATTCCAATGCAACTTGTTTCATCAAAATCCGAGTTCGTATGAGTAAGTTATGGCATGCTATTTGCTTTCTCAAACAACAAAAAACATTGCAAATTGGACAGGTCGCTGACATGGTAGCCCAGTGAGCAAAAAATATTTTTATGGAAAATTCTTTATGTTTCTTCCAATGAGATTGTGACAAATGGCACTTTCTAAGTCACCAGTTTCATCTATGTAAAGGTAAATTTCCTAATGGTTGTAACGTGTAATTGTATTTCTATTTTATTTTATTTAATTATGATATATATATATATATATATATATATATATATATGTTTTTGACCTATTATATAATATATATTTTATATTAATTAAAATAAACCATATCTATTTGCAAAACCAACATGGTTAGTCCGTTGTAATATGGTTCGAATGGGATATATATATCGAAATGCCAAATGTAAGGTTCCTTTAATCAGTGCAATCCGCGTATATAAATCAAAGGTATGGCATAAGGAAAGATTCAAAGGCCCGCCAAGGTTAATTTAAATGCGATGGTGAAAAGCATGTATAATGGGGTGGAGTTCAGTTTTGAACCCAAGAACTCGGACACACAAGCGCAGTGTCTACACCACCAAGCAACGGCCAGCGGTTTTGAAAACCTTAGTGACGCATCTGGATTTAAATGATATCGCGCCAGTCAATGGGGTTCCAAAGGGGGCCAGCCCCCTCCCATGTGGTCATGCGCCCAGAACCAAGGGTTTCCAACAACAACCGACGAAGATTTGAATCGGTGTTAATTACGTTTAAACGTAATTAAATAATGTTAAACCATGTATTATGCCAATCAGCGCTAAATGAGCTTAAAACATTAAACTGCACTTATATTCTTATTAAAACACGCTTATCGCTTAGTTAAGCTCAATTAATGTAGCGGAGAAATTGGCAGAGCATTTCAAATGCATTGGCACTGCTAAATTTGGAATTTTAACTGGCGTAATCCCAGTTTTAGATGAGAAATCATAGGAAATCTTGTTTGTGCCATAATGGAGGAAATATTTGATCATTTTTGGAAAATGAACAGTCAATTTTAGATGATTTTGGCATTCCAGAGACAATGGCATAAGTTTCAGAGGTTGAAAAGAATTCTACATGTGAATTTTCTACAGGGAAGTTCAAGGGAACTTAGCGCCACCAGGGAAGGAGGTCAAGTCTGGACGAGGCAGAGTTAGTTTTTAGTAATTGGAAAGTCATTTTTAGATGATTTATATGTTTTGAAGACAATATAATTGCTTTCAAGAGAAATTGAATAATTTACACAACACTTTTGCTAAATTTGAGCTAATACAAGAGGCCCAAGCTATGGAGCTGGACCAAGGAGATGTAGCCTAGGAGGGGTGAACTCCTTTATCAAAAACTTGTGTTGATGGCTCTTTTTATGGTTTTCAGAAAATTTTTATGCTGTTGTTCATTTCTTTCTTATTTTTTTCATTTGTCATTAATCTCAACATAAAACACAAGACAATTTCATGTTTTGACACTCACATGCACCAAGGAAACTAAAGCACCATAACCAAACAAGAAGCAAATAAATTATAATTTTGAACCTGTAATTAGCACAACAAAACTAACATACAAGTTTCAGATCAGCCCCCTCATGTTATTCTAGGTAAATTTTTCATTTTTTGTTTCAATATCTATCATGTTGCAGTTGTCAATAAAAGCGTTGAAGGAGTTTGAGACATTGTCAAGCTTTGAGAAAGAATGGGCCCATAGAAATTGGAAAGAAAGCTGGAATGAGAGGTGTCGATGGGCTGAAAAATGTCAATGAGAATTATCAAGAGAGGAAAGGATTCTCTGATGAGAACTATGGCTCGATTCTAAAGAATGGCCATTCCTCCAGAGGAGTTGGAAGCACATTGAGAAAGGAATTCGTAGGATTTCCATAGGTAATGGATTATTTGAGCGTGTATTTGGTGAGAACATTTGGTCTCTTGCAGGAGAAGAATGTCAGGTTGATGCATGGTTATATGGTTTTTGAGGCTCAACATTTATATTTTTCGTTCAATCCTCTCACATTCCACGTAATGATCTTGATCATTAAGACAAGGATACGGGAGGGAAAATGGTCTTCATTGAGGCTACTCATCCTTAATTAATAAGAAACTCTCCTATGTCTTGCAAGAGTTGGTTTTTGGTTTTCCTCCCCTTCTTCATAGGTTCTTTGAGGGATGAGGGGAATTCTTAAGGGGCATTATATTTCATTCCTTGCAAAGAGAAAGAGGAAGAGGGTTTAGGAAAGTTACCTAAGTCATAGGATTTTTGTAGGAGCAAATCATGGTGTCTCGAATAAGCTCTGGTGAATAATTAGATCTGGTCTTAAGGAATGGATACTGGATCTTTATGTTTCCATTCTTTTGCTATATTTTGTAGGTCCATCTCCTTGAGATCTGGATCTTGAAGGTCTTCTTCCTTCATGGGTGAATCGATTCCTTCGGATGGAACATTGTCGCTATGGGGAGGATTTTTAGAAGAAGGTGTTTCTTTGGTGAAGAGTACTACATGATTTACTGAGTCCTCCCAGGTTTGATTCATGTATGATCTGCATTTGGATCAGATTGGACGAGGGAGAATTTATTATCATTTTGCGTGTGTGAGGGATTTGATGGTTCCCATTTTTTCTTGGCTATTCTCTTGTAACCTGAGACTATTTTGAATCCATATTCACCCAAATGGGAGGCTGCATTGACCCGATGCCCCTCTGGGAGGGATTTTTGGGGTTTTGTGATATCTCAGAACGTGACAAATTTTCCAATTTTATTGTTTATGTGAGCCAAAATTTCCAGATCCCAGTACTCATGCGGAGAAGAATACAATCTCATCCATACCGGAAGACAAGAGAAATTTTCCTTTTATGGATCAAAGCGAGGTACCAAGGGTTTCAAAAAGAGCCCCGCCAAGTTCATAAAATAGAGACCTCGATGAAAAATCTTGTCTATGTCCCCAATGTTATTAAATATTACTATGAAAAAACCTCTTGTGCCCAAATTGGCTCTAAACCCCCTTGATGATCCATTTATTTTGAATCCAGTTGAGAAAATAATTCTCAAGGGAAAGGTGCTAATGAACTTCATATTAAAGCATGCTCTTTGATCCATTCTATATTTGATCCCAGTTTAGCTGTCAGGATTTCCAAAGTGGGAATGTCCTGCGCTTGAGGATGATAATTTATTAGAAGTTGATGACGTCTTAGATGTTTTCTTTGGCTGCTAATCATTCACTGGTTGTTGGCTTCAACTTGAATTTGTAGAGGGTGTTAAGTGTTGAGGAGTTAGGGATTTTGGAGTTGACTATGGAGTTAAGTGCGCTTGAGCCAGAGGCCTTTTGGGATGGGTGACCTCCCGGGAAGTCCTAGTTACCGGGTGCAAGCCCCAGAAGTGATGATTTGTTTAGTTCAGCAGCGGAATAATGAAGTAAAACATACATAACACACAACAGAAACACACATAAAGACAACAGATTTTTAACGTGGTTCACCCAAACAATTTGGGCTATGTCCACCTAACACGGCATCGGAAATCTCATTAATCAACTGCAGAAATACAATAGCAGAGTTTCTCATCTGCTCAACTCTTCCTCACAACACATTCCTCATCATGATCACTTGCCTCTACGGGCTTACATTTTATCGCTGGAAATGGAAACAAACTTATAAATTCTCTCACAACAAATATAGGATGCATTAACTCCTCATCAGAAACTGATGGAGCCAATGTAGCAACAAATCCTATTGTTGTCACCTACATGAGATTTTTCTCCAAATTTAATTAAAAATAAGAAATAAAATCTCAACAATCTCCACCTTGACAACAAATTAGCCTGATACCCTGTTTCATTATTATTTTTATCTTTTCTGCAAGCCAAGAGAAGCCAGACACCATCGTAGCTTCTCTAACAAAACTGGTTTCGTGAACATGTCTGCACAATTTTCCTTTGTATGCACCTTTTCAAGAGAGACTCCCCTTTCAGTGATAACCTGTCTTACAAAATGGTACTTGATAGGTATATGCTTTGATTTACTATGATAGGCCGGATTCTTAGCCAAATGAATTGCACTTTGACTATCACAAAATAACTTAATGTTTTCCTGTAACCTACTAAACTCACCAAACAAACCTTTCAACCAAACTGCTTCTTTGCAAGCATGTGAAGCAGCTATGTATTCTGCTTCTGTAGTGGATAAAGCAACAATGTTCTGTAGCTTTGACATCCAGTTAATAGCTCCACCTGCAAGAGTAAAGACATACCCTGAAGTTGACCTTCTCTTATCCAAATCACCTGCAAAATCGGAATCAACATATCCGCAAACATATTCACTGCTTCTGTTATAAGTGATACAATAATCACTTGTGCCTATCAAATATCGAAGCACCCATTTCACTGCTGACCAGTGTTCTTTTCCTGGATTTTCCATATACCTACTGACAACCCCAACTGCATGTGAAATATCTGGTCGAGTACAAACCATCGCATACATCAAATAACCTACTACATTTGCATATGGAATTCGAGACATATATTCCTTTTCTTCATTAGTGTTAGGACATAAACTTGAAGAAAGCTTAAAATGGGAAGCAAAAGGGACTGAAACAAGCTTCACATTGTTCATACCAAACCTCAAGAGTATCTTCTCAATATACTTCTGTTGTGATAGCCACAGCTTACCATTGCTCCTGTCTCTGAAAATCTCCATGCCCAAAATCTGTCTTGCTGCTCCTAGATCTTTCATATCAAACGTCCTAGCCATCTGAGCCTTTAACCTATTGATCTTTGTTATGCTTTTGCTTGCTAAAAGCATATTGTCAACATACAACACTAAGATAATGAACATGCCATTACTTAATTTCTTAAAGTAAACACAATGATCATATTCACTTCTTATATAATTTTGAATCATCATGAAAGAATCAAATTTCTTGTACCATTGTCGAGGCGACTGCTTCAGACCATACAATGATTTCTTGAGCCTGCAGACAAATTTCTTGTTGCGATTTTGAACAAACCCTTCCGGTTGTTCCATGTAAATCTCCTCATCTAAATCTCCATGTAAAAATGAAGTTTTAACATCTAGTTGCTATAATTCTAAATCAAGTAAAGCAACTAATGCTAACACAATCTGAATTGAAACAATTTTTACAACTGGTGAAAATATCTCATGAAAGTCAATGCCGGCTTTCTGAGAAAAACCTTTCGCGACCAGCCTCACTTTGTACCTGTCTTTTGTATCATCAACACCCTTCTTCAATTTGTAAACCCACTTACATCCCACATTTTTTCTGTGTTTAAGAATTTTTACCAGATCCCATGTGGCATTCTTGGCTAATGCCTTCATCTCTTCCTTCATAGCCTGTTTCCACTTACCACTGTTAGAACCTTCTACAGCTTCCTGGTAGCACAAAGGTTCATCATCGTTAGCGGTTAAAGCAACTGAAGTAACATAATCATCATACCTTTTAGGAAAACGTCTGATTCTCGTAGACCTCCTTAAAGATGTTTCTGGTACTTCTCCAATTTGCTGATTATTGTCTGTAGGAACTTCTTCATGATCAACATTTGAAACACGTTCATGATCTGCATCTGAAACTTGTTCATGATCTGAACTATCATCAGTATTTGAACTGGTTTCAAACTGAATGTGTTGAAGCTTAGGTTCATTATCCTATTTCAATTCATCATCTACATCTGGATTTTCAAGTGATGATTCATAAATTTAACATGTCTGTTAATGATGATCTTGTGAGTAGTAGGATCCCACAACCTGTATCCCTTAGTTCCATCACCATATCCAACAAAGATATATATTTTTGATTTAGGATCTAATTTAGAACGCTGATGTTTCGGAACTAGAGCATATGCATCACAACCAAAAAATTTCAGTTTAGAATAATCACATGGATAACTGTTCCATACCTCTTGAGGAATTTTGCATCCTATCGCAGTTGATGGTGATCGATTTACCAAGTAACAAGCTGTAGAAACTGCTTCTGTCCATAATTCCTTCTGCAAATTGGCGTTACTAAGCATACTTCTTGCTCTCTCTAAAAGATTCCTGTTCATGCGTTCAGCAACTCCATTTTGCTGAGGAGTATATACAGTGGTTTTATGTCTTTCGATCCCAGCATCCTTGCAATAATTATCAAATTCCTTTGAAGTAAACTCACCACCATTGTCAGTTCTTAAACATTTAATGGTTCTTCCAATGATGTTTTCAACTAATTCTCTAAACTGTTTGAAAACTGTGAATACGTTAGACTTCTTCTTTAACATGTAGACCCACACTTTTCTAGAGAAATCATCAATAAAAGATACAAAATATGATGATCCTCCATATGAGGTTATAGGAGATGGACCCCAAACATCAGAATGGATATAATCAAGGATTCCCTTACTAGTATGTTTTCCAGTTTTAAACTTCTGCTTGCTTTGTTTCCCATATAGACAATGTTTGCAGAAATCTAACTTAGAATATTTTAAACTAGGAAGTAACTTACGATCAGATAAAAATTTTAATCCTCTTTCGCTCATATGGCCCAACCTTTGATGCCATAAACGAATAGAATTATTGTCATTTTCAGATACTGTAGAAGCATGATCTGACTCTGTTCTTCCTTCTAACTGATAAATATTTCCAACCTTCTTTGCTTTCATGACTAGTAAAATTCCTTTATAAAATTTCATTACTCCACCTTGAATAAAGGTTTTATATCCATTAGTGTCTAGAAATCCTAGTGAAATGAGGTTTTTTCTTAGTTTAGGTACGTGTCTTACATCAGTTAGAATTTAATTTGTCCCATCAAAAAATTTAATCTGGATGCTTCCAATTCCAACAATATTACATGAGACATCATTTCCCATGTAAAAAACTCCATCATTGATTGATTTATAAGTTTTAAACCACTCTCTATGAATGCACATGTGATTTGACGCACCAGAATCTAACCGCCAATGTTGATCATGATTGGACAAACTAACTGATAACACTTCATCACTCATACTTGAAATGGATGCCGACCCTGTATCTGTCGTGTTTGCTTCTTTCTTTTCTATTGAAGATTCTTCCTTGGATGTTTGCTCTCTCTTCCAACAATCCTTCTTCAAATGTCCTGATTTGCCGCAAAACTAGCACTTTACCTTACTCTTCTTCCCTTTTGATTTTGAACACGAGTTGTTGTGCTTACTGAAGCGTCTTTCTTTAGAACGACCTCTGACCATCATTGCTTCGATGTAGAGGTTTCTGAATTTGACCTCTTCCTTGTTTCTTCGGACAACAAAGCTCCAACAACATCATCAAATTCAAGGGTTTCTGATGAACTAAGACTTATAGAAGTAACAAAATGATCCCATGACTCGGGCAACGATCATAATAAAGTTACAGCTTTATCTTCTGATTCAAATTTTACTTCTATACTTTCTAACTGCACCAGAAGAGTATTAAAGGTATTCAGATGATCAGTTATCGTCGTACCTTCCTTCATGCGCAAGCTATACAACTGTCGCTTCAGAAGAATCCTATTGGTTAAGGATTTTGTCATGTACAACTTTGCAAGCTTTGTCCACAAACCAGTAGCAGTTTTCTCTGACACGATGTTAAACAAAACATCATCCACCAAACACAGTCGAATGCCACTCAGTGCTCTTTCATCTAAGTCACTCAATCCATCATCTATCATGGTGTAAGGCTGTTTGGATTTCCCCAACAGCGCCTTCGCCACGCCTTGTTGCATAAGTAAATCATACATCTTCACTTTCCAGATCTCGAAGTTGTTTTTGCCATTAAACTTCTCGATCTCAAACCGGGCACTTTGTGTTTTTGCCATGTTGTGTCACAAAAAACAACCTCCAATTGCAACTTTTAATAAATGAAGTTTTAGTTAAAAAAAAATTAAAATGCCCTTCACTTTATAAAATGCCTTTCCTTATTTAATACCATGTGCAAATGGAAATTTAATATTCAAATCGATTTCTAAATGCCCTTCATCTTAACATGATGCCATATTGATTTTCAATTTGCAAAAAAAAAAAATCGATTTTAAATGGCAAATCGATTTTAAACATTACAATATAAAATACCAATTGTTGAGAAACAAATCGATTTTTTTTTTTTTTAATACCATATGCTATTGGCATTGACTTTCTAAATGTCAAATCGAATTTAAAAAATCCAATCGATTTTAAGCCACCATAAATCGATTTCTACTATCACCGAAATCGATTTTAAGCCACCATAAATGTTCAACGATTTTAAAACAAAAAACGTAACACACAAATCGATTTATAATAAATCTATCTTTAAAAAACCTTTCGGTAAAAAAAAACGATGGCTCAAGATCTCTCACGGCATTCTGATACCTGTTTCCAGCTCACAACGCAGTGACTCATCATTGGTCAACGACTTACTGTTTCTCACAGTTTAAATATTAACGCAGAGAAAACATTAACGTTGTCAACTCACAGCTCTAGCTCTGAACTCCTTTCAAACTCGGCTTCTGCACATTAGAACATCGCTGACACTGCTCAGCCCACGGTTCGGTCACAGTTCACGATATTCCACAACAACTTTATACGAGGCAGCAGCTCACACAACCGTTTCTCTGCACTCAGTAATTTTCCTCAGCGAGAACATTAACAGACACGACCACTGGCTATCTTTGCTTACAACGCTATGGGATACCTCCAGCAGCCACGCAGATCAACAACAGCTCACAGCTCACGACTTCTCCATAGCAGAACTCGGCCTCTACGACTTCTGTACACAGCAGACTTACTGCTACGATACCAAATGTTGATTTCAGTAGCGGAATAATGAATTAAAACATACAGAACACACAGCAGAAAGACACATAAAGACAGAATATTTTTAACGTGGTTCACCCAACCAATCTGGGCTACATCCACCTAACAGGGCATTGGAAATCTCATTAATCAACTGCAGAAATACAATAGCAGAGTTTCTCATCTGCTCAGCTCTTCCTCACAACACATTCCTCATCATGCTCAGTTGCCTCTACGGGCTTACATTTTATAGCTGTGAATGGCAACAAACTCATAAATTCTCTCACAATAAATATAGGATGCATTAACTCCTCATCAGAAACTGATGGAGCCAATGTAGCAACAAGTCCTATTGTTGTCACCTACATGAGATTTTTCTCCAAATTTAATTAAAAAATAAGAATAAAATCTCAACATGATTGACGTTATGTGATTCATTTCACTAGTTTCAATCCCACTTCTTCACCCCTGTGAGCATCACCCAATGCAATGAGTGATAAGTGGAATATTCAAAAATCAAGAGAAATTAGTCAATTACGACTACCTCTCATGGAAATGGTCATAGATGAATGACTTACTTAACGCAGTTGAATCCCAAAAATGATATCTAATATAATGCATTGCGGAAACCCCTCATAGTTAAATAGGAAATTTGTTATTAAGGATAAAAAATAAAAAGAGTAATAAATAGAAATTTGAAATATTTTACATTTTTTTAGAATTGTTATAGTTCTTTATGGTATAAATTTTTATGTTAAATTGGATATTGAGTGAAATTGATATTATTTTTTTTAGTCAAAACTTGAGCATGATGAGTTTAAGGTCACTCATATAGATGGATTCATTTTTTTGGCAATGTACAAAAAAAAAATCCTCCCACAAAGGGATCAGAGGACTGATTCGTTATGTATAAAAAAAATGTTTCTACTTACAATTTTCTTCATAATATAAACCTTCTCCATTTGTTCATTTGTATTGAAATTTCAGACATTAATGACGAGAGGATTTATATCACAATTTTTTTGTTTCAAACCTATCAACTCTACATTTGATAAGAAAAACAATCTAGAGAAAAAATGTGCTTATAATACCATGGAACAAGATATTCACAGTCTAAGGAATGAAGCTAATATATTATTTGGAGACTTTAATGTTAGAACCACAACTAACCAAGTTATTCATCTTAGAAATGATTCCAACCCTGATCCTCTTTGGCTAGAAAAAGACCTTGTTTTAGCTAGAAGATATAAAAGAAACTATGAATACTTGAATGATAATTTATTTGGTATTGAGTTACTTAAAATATGTAGTTCTCAAGACCTTATAATTGCAATGCCATAATAGAGTGGATAAACTAAAACCAATTGACTTGTTTTCATGGCCTTGACGGTAGTATTTTGGATTATGTGATATTTGATATCTGTTTTTACAACCAAATTGTAGATTTTGACCTCTTGAATGGCCATGGGTATGAATTCAATCGTATACCTTTAAAATTTTAAGAAAAATAAATGGAATTATATTCGAAAACAAGACTAGCTTATGGTTAGAAATCCATGGTAAAAGAACTAAAAACTAACTTGGATTTAGGAGATAACATTCAACTATGGAACATATTGTTCTCTCATGATCATTATAGAGGAATTCAACAGTAATAAAAATGATATATTTTGTCATTTTGTTGACTTTAAAAAATATTTTGAAGAGGTTAAAAGAGATAATGGTTCCTCTCGAGTTGAATGTTCTTGTGACAGGGTTGTATGGGAATGTTATTACTAAGTTTAAGATCATTGAGGGTTGGTTGGAAGAAATTGAATGCGATATTAGAGTCAAGCAAGTGTGACTTTGAACCCTGATCCTTTTTAGCATATACACTGATAATATTGAAGAATGTTTGGAAAATGTAGTTTGTCTTGACCAATGCCCATTGCTATAGTCGTAATTTTTCTCCTTTATGCTAATGATATTATTCTTTTGGAAAGGAGCTATTACAATCTTGGCAAGTAACTAAGAAAAATTATTTCACATATAACATTTTAAATAATCATCCACACAACCAACTAAAAAATGATTAAACCAATGCTTTTAAGTAATTAAAACTTTTTAAGAAAGTATAACACCATTATTTTTAAGTAATTAAAATTTTTTAAGATATTATAACATCATTGGTTTTATGTAATCAAAACTCTTTAAAATGGAAAGAGTCCACACCCTAGCCAATGTGGCCATTTAAGGAAATTTACTAATGCAAAATAAAATCTTGTGCACAAGATATTTTCTCATAATTAATTATCAACAAATGTCCTTCCATGTTTTTTAAATAAATATCATTAACCAATCAATCACACATTAATGGTCATTAGTATCTGAGTCTAGGAGAATATGCATATTTAGATAATTTTATGTATAGAACATATAATGAATAGCACAACCATAAAAATTAAATAGCTCATAAATTCTGATAGGCATCAATCCACAATAAGCTCATAACATATCTCACATTATCAAAATTAAAAGAATTCATAAAAATTAACTAAATTATAACTTTAATTTAAATAATAATAATAATTATTATTGCTTCTAACATATATATATATAACAATAATAAGCAATAATATTTTAATAACATAAAAAAAAATCAAATGGAAACATGAAGTTTATGGACATGATATTTTTTTAATTAACTTGAAAAGTAAAAGAGCATAACCACTTTTGAGATAAATCTCAACCTTCTATTCCTAATTATTACTAAAAATATTTTGTGGATATTTTATGGAAGTTAAATCTCTACCATTTATTTAATAATTTTATTCCAAAATAGACATGTGTGTTATAGTTATGAGATTATATAAATATTAGTTCATACTAGAGAAACACACTTTTACTTAAAAGGGGAGACAAATTAAACCAAACCACACTTAACTAATTCCTAAATATTTTAATATTTTAATATATGATTTTTATATGTGGTTCATGAACACTGGAGATCAGTGGCTACTACATTCACATAAATTATCTGGGCAAAGCCACCCAGAGTGATCACATCTCAATGGTTCATTACCAAAGCCTAACCTCAAGAGCATCGAGGAGAATTGACCACATGACATTGATGGACATTGGATAAACCAATGTTCCCTATGTGTTTCGCAACATGGACTAACCGCCTCTTGTGGATCCTTACCTTTGGCGATGTGATCTTTGACTGACAAATGCAAGTTTTTGTTTAATGACAATTGTGATTCCCAACAAGTGATATCAGAGTGTGGGTCACGAGTTCGATAGACACTCGACTCACATGGGGGGGAGATTGTTGGACATTGGATAAACCAACACTCCCCATGTGTTTTGCAACATCGACTAACCATCTCTTGTGGATCCTTATCTCTAGCGATGTGATCGTTGACTAACACCTGCGGGTTTTGGTTTAACGACAATTGTGATTCCCAACAAACCTCCCATTAACAAGGTGCTTTAATGATGGGAACTCGACCAATTGAGTTAACCCTTGGTTTTTTTCTTGTTTTGGTGGTCGTTGTACCAAAGATCGATATTATCTACATCTGCGGAAAACCCACCTGTGTTTAGGTAAGCGAGTTATCTTTCATGTAGAAATTACTCCAAAAATAATGAGCATGTCAATCTCGATAAAATTGAAACTTAGGTGAGAAGAATAATAACAAATCCACCCTACTACCCGACCTATACACCTACTTGACATACAACTTTTAAATAATATAAAATATTTAAATATTATATGTATTTATTTTTTACTAAAAATAATGGATAAGATCTTTAAAAACTATTAAAATTAATAATTTACATTATAAAATTAAATTATAATAAATTTTTTTCAAAACATTAAATCTTATTTTATATTAAAACTAAATTTTAATAATCCAAAACTATAATTTAATAAATATTTGAAAACTAAATTTTGTTAAAATATTTAATTGCTTCACACAAACTAATCTATATGTTAGAAAAAATTACATTCTGAAAACGTAAATCTCAATTAAAAAAAATATTATAATATTTTGACATTACCAATCAAGAAAACTAAAGGCATAAACCACAAATACATTAAAAGAAAACCTAGGCGTATACTTTTTGATCATTACGAATTTTTTAATTTGATTAAATTCAACCTCCCACGGTTAGAAAAAGTAGGTACAGGCCATTCAAAATGATCAAATATTCAACTTAATTATATTCAACTAAATGCGGTTAGGATTAGTATTACTTGTCCCATGCTAAGGAGTATAGTATATCAAATAAGAAATATTCTTCAAAAATAAACAAGACATTGACTTTAAGTAAGTTCATATATATATATATAAAGTTGTGAGTTGCTCACATGCTCACATGACTGCATCACATTATATATAAAGTTGTCAGTTGCTCACATTAAAACTCTAATGGTATGTCACGTAGAAAGAGAGTCAAACAATATATATGATAAATAATGAGGCTTGGAGTAAACATTTATTATATTTAGTTTATTAAACTTCAGAAGGTAATGAATTATTAAGTTTAATGTCGAGATATTTTAATTTTTAAATTGAGATGCATTTTGGTTATATATTTTCATAATTTTTTTTTTTTAAATATATATGAGAAATATACATGGTTATATTTAAAATAACAAATTCTTATATATATATATATATATTATTTGCTCAATATGTTAAAGGGAGGAATTAAACTTTAGTGGAGAGAATAACAAGTTTTTAGAAGGATATATTTATTAAGAAATGTTGAACTTAATGTTATATAGAATAATACATTTAATGTTATGTTATTGAGCTTTAAATTTAGATGTAATAATATATTTAATGTTATGTTATTTTTATTTTGTAACGTTATTTTTTTGCCCAATAATTTAATCTAGACATGGCATCTTTATGTCAATTTCATTTGAGTTATCAGTGGAGTGGTTAAACCTTGTAGTTTCTCAGATGACTACATTGAAAATTTATTATTAGACTCTATGTCTTAAATTTAGATGTAATAATGTTTTTAATGTTATATTATTGTTATTTTATAAAGTTACATCTTCACTCAATGATTTAATTAAGATTTAGCATTTATATGTCAATCTACTTGAATTATAAATGATTAAACACTTTAGTTGCTTATATGACTAAAAAATATAACTAGCATAGCAATATCAATTAAATTGTTGGTAAATTTCAATAGGCATCAATCCATAATGTACATCAAAACACTTATATCATAATACATGTCAAGCTGTTAAATTAAAAAGAATTCATAAAACTAACTAAGGTATAATTTTATTTTAAAGTATTATTATTATTATTATTATCGACATAGTTCACAGACTCTGACGACCGGTGATCGGTGACTCCTACATTCACGGAAATGGTCTCAAGTAGACCCACGAAGGGATCAGTCCCGCCGACTCATTTTAGAGACTAACCTCAAGGCTGTCGAGGAGGATTGGCCCCGTGACCTCTTGTAGCATGGTGCTTATGCGATGTATACTTGACCAATTGAGCGAACCCTCAGGTCCATTATTATTATAAATTATAAAAAGAATTAATATACGAGTTAAACATATATACATCTAAAAAAACATGGAACAAGATTCTTATCCATGGAGATTTAACCCCACTCTACCATGAAGAATATTAATTTATAAATAGACTGTGTTACAATATCATGGTCCAATGCCATGGCTTATCAATACCACATACCCAAAAAACTATAAATCATGTCATATGACACTTGTTCATATGGAATTTATTTTTTTAATTAATCAATTTAATTACAAGAACAAAAAGAGCATAACTACTTTATAGATAAATCTCAAAATTTGATTTGTGTATACTACCAGAATATTGTAGATTATTCCATGGAGGTTAAATCCTCACCATCCACCTAGTAATTATTGATAATTAAATGATGATTTTGGAAGCCCTACTCCAAAATAGACATGCCTATAGACATAATAATAATTTTGAATACCTATGGTTACACTCTATATAAGAGAAAGAGAGTCACACACACACACACACACACACAAATTTTTTTTGAGCATTATATAGTGAACTAATATTTAAAATTTTAATCAGATGTTCACCAAGGTTTTTCCTCACTATGGTCCAAGTTTCAGCCTTCAAAACCTCTTGCAAAAAAATCATGGGGGCTTGACTAAATAAACCTCTCACATAGCACATGCATTTGTGACATACTAAAAAATACCCTTAATTTGACTACATATTGAAAAACACCTCTAAAAATCATTTTATTTAACCGCCTACCAATATGAACTCAACACACCTTTCCAATTAAAAAAAAACTCCTATTTTCACTAGATATTGTAGGCATCGATTTTTTCATTAACATTTTGTATACCCCTTTATATTTTTTCAGTAACTTTGGGCTCTATTTTTTATGTGCAATATATAAAAAACCTTTACCCCTATTATATGCTAAATATATTATGTAATTTTTTTCCTCAATATATATCCCCCCAAATGGTATAGTATTCCTCCCCTAGTGAAGCCCCCATAAAAACAAAAATTATATTGAAAATGCCAAGATGACCGATTTACCCCATAAATCACATTTTGGATTCCACTTTTAAACTCCAAGAATGACAATAAAAATATTCCTCAACTTTTTTTTCACACCTCATGTCTCTTTAAATTGGAGGACCAATTCGAGACTTATAGCTTAAAGGGGAAATTAAAGAAAAAACAGCATGCATTTAATAGGCAAGGCATGAATGCAGAAATCGATCCATCAATTTGGAAATTTATTAATACGATCTCTAAAGAGAAGAAACAAATTTCAAAATCAATTCAATTACTTTACTAATAGGTTAAGAAATAATTAACAAGTTTACGAGAAACATAATTCATATCCTCAATATGTTTATTTTTCATAAGTTGATCCCATTAAAAAAAAGAAAACTTGTTGAGAAAAAATAATTTCAACTATTACACGTTCATACATATATTGCTACAATGATCAATTTAATTTACTAAGCATTGTAGTAGTTATCTAATTCATAAAAAATGAATCTAGAATTGAATAAAGGTGAGACAATATCCATCCAATCATAGTAAATATTGTATTGTAGTCTTTCTCGCAACCTACCACCCCAAAGCCAGATTCTTGATGCGTTGAGCGAAAACTAAACTTAGGGATTTAGCAGACAATTTTCAGACCAACTTTAACATAAAAGTGAAGTCCACTCTCCTTCGCACACATGAAAAAATTAGTGCTCACCCTTTCCATCTTTGAACATACTCATAAAAATTCACAAAAATACCATGTAGGTCTACACATTATAATGAAGAAATTTACTAATCAAATGAGAACTATTTCCTGAAAATGAGAACTCTAGCCCAAAAACCCCCCAAAAAAACATGAAAAAACAACCCAAAAACAAAAAATGTGTATGTGGAACAATGGTTTTCTTAAGGGTAAGTTTTCAAAAAAAAAATTAATTGACAATAAAAATAATTTTTTTTTTTGTAAAAAAGATGGAAAAAACATTCACAAAACAAAAAGTGTTGATGCTAGAAAATTAAAATAAAATCAATTTACAATTTTGACATTTTTTAGCAATGACATTAAAGATAAAATATCAAGACTTTGAAAAACCTTCTAAAACATTTTGGACATGATGTGAAAGATAAAATAGTATGTCTCAAAGCCTTATAATTCCAACAATTTCCATCCAAGTCATTAAACATAAAATATCTTGACTCTTTAAAATGCTAAAATTGTATTTGTTTTCAACCATAGAATTAAAGATAAAATATCATAATTAAAAAAACCTTAATATTTTGACAAATTTTCAACCATGGAATTAAAAACCTTAAGTTTTTAACATATTTCAACCATGAAATTATGGACAAATTATATGACTAAAACAATTTTTAAAAATGAACATGTAAATGAAAGATTCATTATTCAAAGAGTAATTTTTTTTAAAGGCTAAAACTATAGATATTTTCAAATATTAGCCTAAGATAACTTATCCCATTGCAACAAAAACCTAAAAATCAACCAACAAAACGAAGTGTGCCCTTTTAATGAAGCAATAAAATTTCAACGTTTTTAAAACTATCTTATACCAAATGATATCAATAAATAATATCATGGCAATATCACTGCATAATTTAGAAATTCAACATTAATTTCTAATAATTTTTTCTTTTAATCAAAATATCAACTTTGGTAGATTGAATATAACATAAATTATTTTTGTAATTCATTATTTCATTGTGGACATTCTAAATAAATGAATTCTTCAAAATTAAAACACAGAATCCAACAAACATAGAAATGACTCATAACTTCATGTAAGATCACATGGAAGTCAAAATATATGTTTCAAGTTACCATGCAAATATCATTTACATAAAATGTCTTAGAAATTTATTCAAAATCACTCATAGGTTCTACCACACCATCAGAATATACATATTTAGATGAATGATTGGATGCACATGAAGATGACCCATATTCTACTCTTTCATCAACTAGTGCCCCATATAAGTCAACATGCATTCCCACCATTTCATATTTTGAAAGTCTTCTATAGCTATGACTAGGTTCAACAGACTCCCATCTCAACATGGTTTCTTATGGCAACAACTTCTTCAAAATATGTATGGACCTGAAGAGAAGAGTTCCTCTCTTTGTTAAATTGAAGTCATAAAAAAGTATGTCAATGCCCTCCAATTTTAAGGCATTCGTGCGATGACGATTTATATTTTTACCGTTTATTTTTCTATTTTTGCCAATTTGTTTATCAAATACTATCTCTGGCTTATACACATCATTGAATGGGTGGGTATTTGTGGCATACCAATGTACTTCAACGAATATAAAATCCTCACTTTCTTTAATGACCTTTATAACCTTGGAAATCTAGAATGGATATCCATGTGGATCTCCATATGATAACACTACCATCATGCAACCCTCCTAAACATCCTACACAAAACCCATTTAAAGGTATTCCATGGCTTAACATTGTGCAAGCGATCTTATAGAACCAAAATAGATTTATATTTCCTCTATCTATGGAGAGCTATTAATACCTTGAGATTGTTGTTATTGAACAATGTGTCTTTCCTCATGTTCAATGTGATTTTTTGTGGCCAAATAAATGGAGTATTTAAAATTATATCTTCATTTATTGATCTTGAAATAATATCACTTTGATTATTGAAAAAAGACTCCCACCAAACCGAATCAACAACATCTAAATACTCATATGTATCTCTAATAGATATTTTAATTTCTTCCAAGCATTTAGAATAATTTATATCTCTCTTATGCCTTAGTGCATTATGGAGTTCCACAAGCTATTTTAATAGCAATATCTTTGATACAAATATTGGATGATATCGAATGAACTTTAAAAAAGCTAAACCTAATGACAACCCCCATTATGCAGTAGTTTAATACTTCTTTCCCCATATAAGTGTTTTCCCATCAATTTTTTTAACACGAAATTAATGTTGGAAGATAATGTCATTAAGTTGTTCCATGCATTTATCCTCACCACACGATCACAGAATAAACATTTTCATGTCAATATTTTCTTCCAACACATGAAAAACAGGCTATGGAATGTATGGTTTATTAATAAATTCAATTAATGATGGTAGGATCCCAAGGTCGTTCCTACTCAATGTTACTTAAAAATGACTGAAAATCTTATTAATATGGTCATGAGTATGCCCAACAAGAAAGAAACCAGCCTTTACCTTTTTAAAAATTCCCAATTCAACAAGAATATTTGTATATCCAAAAACAACTTGATTTTTCTTTTCATGACTTCTGTTGTCTAATTGCAGATACAAAACTTCAGGAATATTACCAGACAGCGACAAAACACATCGTGGATTATGGTTATGGTAATATTTGCATCATCATGAATATTTTGAGTTATGAAGTAAACCCTTTGCAACATCTTCCCATTAAACACCGTACAATCAACCAAGTGAAATTTAATAAAAATGCCCTCTTGTAAATTTTTTGGTGTGTAGAAAAAATTTGGTAGAAGAGTTTTCTTTTGGTTCATACCATCAATTATCAAACAGAAATATTTATTTGGATTATCATAACACTTATTTTGATCCTTATACAAGTTTTTCCTTTCACTTGTTGGGTAATTTCGATGCTGTTGAAGTGCTTTGAAAATGGAATCTGGACATAAAATAGAATAAGTCTATTAATAAATATATTTTCATAGTTGATATCTATACAATTTTTAAAAATAATGTTATGAAAGCATACCTATTTCTTCCCCTTGACATTTATCCCTTTTTTTTATTTAAGATAAGCACAAGTAATGCAAACTCCCATCCTTGTCTTCTTAGAAATATGAACATTGTTGAATTTGTTATTCCATATTCTTGTAAAATATGAATATGTAATAAAATTTCAATCTCTTTCAACACCTTCTGTATATTATTTTTATAAGTTGTAGATTTCTCGTATTGAGAAATTATCTGGAATATATATTGTGATTTTATTTGGAATACACTCTCCATGCTTCGAAAAGAAGTATTTCATACATTACATTGCATTATTTGCTAATGGCCCAACCTTTCGTCTTTGACGTACTTCTGAATAAAATGTGGGATTTTTTTCTAGCCTTTCTTGGATTATTTACAAACAAAAATTACCAATTGAATGCAACATTTTGAAGGACTTTCTAAAGAGAAATATATTCCCAATATGATAATCATAACCCGCTAGTGTAGATTGCATTCAACCCACTAGATATTAATTATACATGCTTTTATTAATTAACAAATATCTCTTCCTTTTCTCCAAAGAAAAATTGGAATCTATATGTTTCAGGTAATCCTTTCTACAACATTAACTTGAAATCAAATCACTAATTGAAATTCTTCATGTGAGATATTATGTCCTAAACCTTGTATAATTGGAATATCTTGGATTGATATGAAAAGGTGTACTCCTACTCCTAGATACAATATTTTCTTGCAACGTCTCCATCATTTCATTATCCTCTGTAGAATAATTTTCATCATCATTAGGAGGACTATTATCCTCACTATGATCATTCTGAACATAGTTAGGAAATTCATCACCATCATTGCCTGAAAAATATTCATTACCATCCTCACTTGAAGAAAAGTATTCACTACCATCATCGACACTTTTGAAATCCTCCCTTGGAGGATTCAATTCATCATCACCATAAGTTCCTTTAAAACACTTACTAAAAGAAAATGAATTATTCACATATGTGCCTCTAAAATTTCATTTGCAAGAAACTCTTCATCATTCCCTTCATAACTAGTGCTCTCATAATTGTTAGTATTAGGACTAAGTGGAAAACAATAATCTCTATTCATAGTAAAATTATCATTTGTAGGAAATTCCTCATCCTCCCCTTCATCATTGATTCACTCATAATCCTTAGGATTAGGACTAGGTGTAAAATTCGACTCTCTATTCATAGTAAAAGTATCATTTGTAGAAAATTCATCCTCCCCTTCATCAATGGTGCTCTCATAATCCTTAGGATTAGGACTAAGTGGAAACATTGAATCTCTATTTAATCAAAATTATTCATCCTCCCCTTCGTGAGTGTTGCTCCCATAATCCTTAGGTTTAGGACTAAGTGGGAACTTTGAATCTTTATTTACTAGAAATTCTTCATCCTCCCCCTCCCCTTTGTAAGAGGTTCTCTCATAATCCTTATGATTAGGACTAAGTGGAAATTTTGACTCTTGAAATTCTTCATCCCCCCCTTCATCAGTGGTGCTCTCATAATCCTTGGGATTAGGAATAAGTGGAGAATTTGGCTCTCTCTTTACTTGAAATTGTTTATCCTTCCCTTCGTCAGTGGTGCTCTCATAATCCTTAAGATTAGGACTAAGTGGAAATATTGACTCTCTATTTACACTAAATTATTTTTTCTTCCCTTCATCAATGTTGCTCTCAGCATCGTTAGGATTAGGACCAAGTGGAAAATTTGACTCTATGCATAGTGAAAGAATTCCTATTGTATTCATCAATATGAATAGAGTTTTTATGTGACGAAGATGTTGATGTTGCAAAAATAAAAACTTTAGTATTAGAAGAATCCATGAATTTCAAACAAAAGATGTTGAGTGATACAAATGCACTCTCTCCCAATGACAATTTATAGAGTAGACATTGAAAATTTCCCTCTAACGTTTCCCCAATTTTTTTTGCCGAAAATTTTCTCTCCAAAGTTTCCCCTTAAAAGCTTTTGCTGAAAATTTTCCCTCCAAAAATTTCGCTTGAAATATTTCCCTCCAATTTTTTTGTCTAAAATTTATTTGAAAACATTTTACTAAACTTTTGGTATTGAAAATTTTCATTGTACTTTCTTTTTAAAATATCCATGGAAATTTTTGTTTAATGCATTCCTTCAAAATTAAAATATTTTTTTTAGTTAAATTATTTAACATTAATTACGAAACTAAATTAATTTTTATAATTTATATTTTATTTTTTTATCCCGCATTGAATAAAAGTTAATCTAAACCTATAATATTAACCATATATTAATTTTATTGATTTTAATTTTAATCTCACATTTAATAAACACTAAATAAATCCCACAATCTTGGCTATATAATAACAATCATTGTTTTTATTTGTCACATCACATCAAGTCTTCTGGGTTTTGCTAAAAATATTGGAGCAATTTTGCGAGAGAGTTGCAATGTCATCGATAACACATTGAACAAGATTTTTTGCATTTTAAAGGTTAGTTTTCCTTATATTTTGACCATTTAAAGAGGAATTTGGGGAAAATATGTTGTTTTATGGTGTTTATGCTCCAAAATTATTATTTTTTTACTGTTTTTTTTTCAAAGATTAAAAACCAATTTTTTGTTTATTTTAGTGAATAAGGTGAAAAAAACTCAAATTTGTAGGATTTTTAGGAGAAAAAATAAGAAAAAAAATATTTTTTAGGGCTTTGAAATGAAAACCAGTGTTTAATTTTTTTTTTTTTTTAATTTGTCTTGGGGGGATTTCAATTCGTCGATTCGAATTTTATGAAATCGTTGAAAAAATGCAATCCTATGTTCAAATCCCCTTGAGGTAACTAATTTACGAGAAGGAAAACATGTCGTAAACGAATAGAGGTTCACTAGTAATTACATCTCAGGTGGGCTCCTGGGTTCCTCCAAAAAAGAAAAAAAAAACTATTCACTTAAAAAAAAGTTACATTTATTTATTTTTATTTATTTTTCATAAAAAAAATTCAAACATATATATATATATATATATATATATATATATATATATATATATATATATATATATATATATATATATATATATATATATATTCATTTAAAAAAAATAATAATAAATAAAAAGAAAAAAAAATTCCTAGGAGGGCAGGGTGCTGAAGGGCTATGGGCAGGGCTGCCAGAAAAAAGGTTTAATTTTTTAATTTTTAATTTTTATTTTTAAATATTTGGAGTGTTTTTTTTTGTATTTTTTAATTAAATTAGGAGGTATACCTTTTTTTTTTAAATGTTTTTTTTTGTTTTGTTTCTTAAATTAAGATATCCATTTTTTTATTAACTAATATATCTATATCTATATATATATATATATATATATATATATATATATATATATATATATATAAGGAAGATAACATCAAAGAAGGTCTTTTAAAATGTTTTTGTAACAAGGGAAGAAATTACATCATCTAAAGTTGTAGTTGAACACTCTATCAATGATGTTAAACATACCTGAATTGAGAAGCATTGTAAAAGTCAAGCAACTCACCCATCAAGTACATTCAAGATTATTTTAGAGTGGAGGAATGCATGAGAAATAAATAAAACAAAATTTACATGGCATGTTAAAGATAGTGAAAGTGATGAAGGTATACATATCTATATATATTGTGATATGATTAACTTTGGTGAAACATATGAGGTGATGGGAAAAGTACGAGACATATGTTTGGTGCTGAATGTAGACACTGCTTATGTTCTTACAAAATTTCCCAAGACATGTGAAAAGGTTAAATATTGTATCTCAAATGTCAAGTATGACACATATGAAGAATCTACAAAGTTTTATGAAGAAATCACAATCAATAAAACAAATAACATTGTAAGTATGCTTATTTATATTTATGTGGTATGCATTATTGTAAGGATCATTAAAAATTTAGTAAGTTATTGATCATTGATATATTATCTTTTGTTTGATATGATTTTGGTGAGAGTCTTTCAATGATGTTGGAGGGTATTTATTATCTAGAGCCACATATTATGAATGTGATCAACAGTTTCGACACAGAGACAAAGGAAGAAAGGGGAAGGAATCAAAGAGCAACACATCATGAAACTGCAATAGTACATATAGGGGATTAAAAAAGAATCACTAAGGTGGATCAATATAGTAAAGCTAAACATGTTTCTTTTGAAGATGTTGAAGCTTAAGATGAAGCTGAAAAATGTGTTGCCATTACTGAGGAGGAGATTAGAACTATTTTTTGAAAGGAGAAAATAAATAAAACCCCAAAAATAAAAATTCCCATGGATGTATCTCTTTTAGTTGATGATGAGGAGATTGTTTATCTAGTATAAAATATGTTAACGAGTAAGAAGAAAAAATCAAAAGTTGGTCAATATATAAAAATCATGGGAAGTGGTGAATATCATAGTGAAACCTCTAGAGGCACCAGAGAAATTGTAACACCAGGTGTTGATTTAGATGATGGCATTATTAAAAAAAAAAAATCCATTTGATATCACTTGATGAAGAATAAATTAATCAATTGTGGAAAAAAAATTCATCTTAATGTAAGCCAATTCTATAGGCCAAATGAAGGACAATCTCAATATCAAATTATAAAGCCACATCACCTACATGTCCATAACTTGAAAACATTGTTTAGGTACAATCCATATGCACATGTGGTGGATTATGTGGTTCTTGTTGATCAAAATCAAGTTCCCAACAAAGATGAATTTGAGAGGACATGATGTTTTTAATACAAATACTATGTAATTGGAGGGAACCATTCTATAAAGGCTAGAAGACAATTGATTGAGGAATATCTCAATAACTCTATTTTTAAAACAATGACATGCATTATTTATGTTGGTTTAACAAAAAAAAAAGAAAATTTATGGGCATGGTATCATAATAAAGATAATGAGTATATAATGTTTATTACTTTCATCCAAAGGGTCAAATTTATTCATAATGAATTTGAAGAAAAATGTGGTGGAGATAAGACAAAAGCTAGTCTAACATTTCAAAAAGAATGTTGTATGAAAATAGGTTATCAAATTGAGGATAAAATTAATTCAAAAGGTGGAAAAGTAAATTCACATTTATTCAAAGGAATGGATAATATTTTCCAGTTGGAATTTAGAAATGGAGAGATATGGGAATTAATTGACGAGATTTTAAACATGCGGGACAATATTGCCATAAAAAATCAGAAGGTTAAAAATTCTAAACCCTTAATATATATGAGCAGGAAGACATGTCCTGAAATCAAGAAACTTCTAGATGATATGATTATAATACCTTGAAGAACAATGCAAGGAGTGAAGGATGACAAAATAGTCAAATCAGTACTATCTCGTGTGAAGTCAGGTGAATCATCATTGGACGAAATGTGCTTGGAATTTCAAAAGTAAGTTTGTTGAATTATTTTTACTTTTTCTTGGATTATAATTTTATTTTAAATATAACATATTGTAGTTGGTAGTATTTGTTATACATATCATTATAATAACATTTTTTACTTTATCTATCCAGTAATAAGATCTATATCAAAATACAAGAACATATGGTTAAAATGTTGAATGAAGAGAGTTGAGATGATGTTGTACGCGACTACCCATAATCAAGTGATACAATTCTGCTTAAATATTTTTATCTTGCATTCAAAAAGGTATGTTGATTTATACATTCATTTTATTCATATGTAAACTATTTTCATTTTATTACTTACACATTTATTTTTTTATTTCATTAAATATGTTGAAGAAGGATGCAGATGGAGTACCAAATACTTTCAAAAGATTTATTAAAAAAATAATTTGGAAAAGCTGAGAAAGCAGCATCTTAGGAACGTTGAACTTGATCCTAGTTTTACTCATTTCATTTGGAATGGCCTCGACACTATCCAATATCAAATAATACAAGGTGATTGTGAATACATTGCAAAAGTCATACGTAAAAGGGAATATGCCCTAATTATTGCAGACATTCCTCATGGTTTCAAATTCCTAGACATTGGATATGATAGTGAGCCTTATACTTGTCAATATTTTAATAAAGTGGTTACAGGCTTTCAAGAAGTCACAACATCACCACTTTCGAGATTTGTGACATTTCATTCATACACATAATTTTCAATGTTATTTACAAGCTTCAAGGGAAAATAAAACTCAAGATGGAGCTTACGTGGTAAGACATTGAAATTTTATGTTTGATTAATGTTAGAAAAAAATATTTATGTACAAGTTAATTGAAATTTTACTATATCATGTTACAGGAAAAATTCAAATCATATTTGTTCCAAAGATCAACCAATTATAAGTTATTGTGAGTTCATCCATGTTGAATATTGGAAAAAAGATGATAGTTATAACAATATTCGTCCGAATCGAGTAGATGAAAAGAGTCATAGCTAAGTATTGGTTCATGATGTTGTCGTAACAAAAATAATATATGAGGATAAAGATGCAAAAGGAGAGATAGTTAACATTTATTAAAAACCACAAACATTGATTAACTATCCTATAAATTTATGTTCAACTGAAGGAGATTGGGTTTTGGATTTATTCTCAAATTCAAGTAAGTTTTATTATATAAAATTGAATTTTAATATTTTGGTTTTTAGTTTTTATGTTTTTATACTAATTTACTTAATTATTTCTTTTGTGCTTGATGATTAGGTAAAACACTTGCATGTTTCTTACAAAAAAGAAAAAATTGCATTGTCATTGAAAAAGACTCACTACAATGCAGTTTTATTCAACAAAAAATTAATGCTCTTCATTTCTTCCAGATGAAATGCAATAAGTTGGTTTGAGGAAATGTCATTTTAATGAATCATGTGTGGAAAAAAATGCAAAGGAACCTCAACAACCGCTAGATTGAATGACTGGAATATGATACTTGGGGATATTTACAAACATCAAAGATCCATTAGAAGAGTAAAATGACCAAACTAAGGTAGAAAATATTGTGGAAGAAGTCAGTAATGAATCTCTAGAAGACGATGAACATGGATTATATGATATTACTTATTAAATTTAATTTATGGTTGCAAATCAATATCAATTGTGAGAGCTATTCATTAGTTTTACTTGTAATATTTTGACTTTGAGATTTTATGAGAAGAATAAGTATTCAATTATTGTTGTTATATGTTTAATATTTGTATTATATGATTTTCACTTTAATTTTTATGTGAATCATTAATTTTTGAAACTATTAATTTTTTACATAAATTTCATAAACATTATTATTTTAAAAGTTTTTTTTTAAAGATTTTCCCATATTGTTTATTTGACATGTCATTTTTAACAAAAAAAATTCAAAATATGTATTTTTTTGTTTTTGTTTTTCAGAATTATATATATATATATATATATATATATATATATTGAAAATGTGTATTTTTTAGTCAAATGTTTAAAATTATTTCTTTTTAGTGACAATTATTTGATGTGCAAATATTAATTAACGATACATAACGTATAGAAAAACCTAAATTTAAAATGATGAATTTTTATTTTTATTTTTTTAGCTATGAGAGAAAAAAAAGATTTCATTACAAAAAAAATTGAAAAGAAACTAAGAAAATAAAAACATAAATACACTTTGTTAGGACTTTGGCTTCTGTGATCCATAAATTGTGTATAAAATCTTTTGGTGAAAATCACATTCAAGCAGATTTTGTCAACGCATTTCGAACCAGCCAGTGTGGTTCATCATCAGGACAAGATGAGAAATCTGATCTAGGACCCAGTTTAAATAGAAAGGAAACTCCAACTAGTCGTTGTGGAATAACAGCTAGTGTGACTGGAATAAGAAAATACAAAGACAATTTAACAATTTATTTAATAATTAAAAGATTTGAATGTAATAAAATATCTATATATAAGCAAAAAAAAATAGTAAAAAAAAATAAAATAAATAATTATAAATAATTATAAATAATAATTATAAATAATTATAAATAATAATTATAAATTAAATAAAAAAAATAAAAAAAATAAATATAAATTAAATTAAATAAATAAATAAAAATTAAATAAAAATATAAAAAATAAAAATAAAATAAACAAATAAAAATAAACAAATAAATAAAAGTAGATAAATAAATAAAAATTAAATAAAATATTATTAAATAAATAATATTATTATTGATGATAAATCAATAAATGAATAAATACTAATAATAAATAATTAAATAATTAAATAATAATAATAATAAATAAAAATAAAGTACAAAAAGGGAGGGAGAAACCAAGGAACAGAGGAGAGGAAAGGATACGAGGGAGAACTGAAGGGAAGAAAACCAATAACTAAGAATGAAGGGCAAGGATCCAACATCTGCTAACACTCCACCCATCATCCTTGTTAAGGCTTACTGGCCTCTTTTCGATTTCTAAGGCCTCCCTCAACTTAAAAATAAATATCTCAGGGAAGAAGATGAATAAGAAGAAGACATTAGAAAATTGAAGTGTCAAAAATAAGCTCTATAAAAAAAGGGGTTGATGTTGCATTAAATTTTTCAAAATTAGCATGAAGATCACTAACATTTGAAAAACAAATGTTCATACTTGATACATAAGAAAATTTAAAGTGCCAAAAATATGCTAAAAAAAAGAGGCGTATTCAGAAACACCACTTTTGAAAATCGGGTGATTTTTTTGCTACCTCAAAAAAATGGGTGATCAGTAAAATTGTTTGATTGGTAACTATGCTAAGCGAGTCCTTCTATGATCTTTGCAGTCCCTCGGTCCTCTCCTCTTCATTTCTCCTTGTGCCACACATAAACATGAATACTCTCAGTCCTAAAAACCATCTAGTTCAAACAAAATATGCTACAAGACATTCACTTCCTGTCAAATAAGCTTTCACTCAAATCTCTTAACCAATCACAAGTTTTGATCCTCTCTAGGTTTCTCCACCAAATCTCTTTCCAGTTTGAATTTCTGAGTGAGAGGGAAAATATGTATGAGAGATAAAATGGAATAGGCTGAAAGGTTAAAAGAAGAAAAACCTCTTAATTGATCCTCAGGCTCCTATTCATTTAATCACATCTTCACCCTTCATTTTCCCAACCTCTTGTTAAAATATTCTTGGGAAGATTAACCATCTCATCAAAAGGGAAAATTAAGTCAAGGAAAATTTTCCTCTCAATGTAATTTATTTCCTATCCCCCTTCCTCCACCTATTGATTTTTTTTTTTTAATAAATAAAAATAAGAATTACATCACATCATAGAGTTTTAACTAATAGTGTCAACGTTGGTACCCCATTATGAGTTCCTGATTACCTCACAAAATTGGGAAAATAAAAGGGTGTCATACCCCCCCCTTTAAGGAACACCGTCGTCAATTTTATATTATTATGCAAAAAACAAGTAAGGATATGCCACTCTCATGACATCCTCCAATTCCAAAGTGACTTCTTCGACTCCATAGTGCTTCGACTGCAATTTAACTTACACAATGGTTTGGTTCTGAAGTAGTGTTTATTTCCTTCCTAGTTTTCATTGTGGTTCTGGTTTGATCTCTTCGTTTCGTTCCACCTAAACCACAACACAACGATTACCATAATTATAACCATAAAATTAATTTTTAAGAAAGGATATATGAAACATTTCTTTATCTTTAATGTTTAGAGGTAAAACAAGCATGTAATCTACTAGCCAAACTCTTTACAAATCTCAAATGGTCCACAATAGAAAGGTGCTAATTTGACACAAGTTCCATTCTCAAGGAACTTCTCTGACTTAATTTGGACTATTTGTGAACTTTGTTCTTGTCTGCATAGCTCTCTTCGAAATCTTGGGTTCTTTCAACTTCTTTTTTATCAATAAAACTTCTTGCCGCTTCTCTTATAATATATCAGGTCCAAGAATAAATCTATCCACTAGATGATCTAAACCAATAGGTGTATGAAATTTCTGGCCATTCATTTCTTCAAAGGGACTCATCTTGAATGATTCTTGATAGCTATTATTATAAGAAAACTCTATCAATGTCTAATAGTAATCCCATTTCCATTTTGAAATTGGAATAGGTTACAAAAAACACGTTGGATATTTATGTTCAACCATGACTTGGTGACATTCGAAGCATCTAAAAATGTACTTAGTGATCTCTCTCTTTGTTTTGGGCCAAAAATAATTCTTCCTTATGGTTGTTATCTTTTTTTTGATATCTTGGGTGTCTATAATATGGTTCTTTATGTAATTCATCCATGATCATTGTTTAATTACTTGGAATTTGGCACATACAATTTGTTGTATATAAAAATAATCCATCATTTTTTAGTTAATATCCCACACAAATCAACCCTTATTTTCCTTGTTACGGACATTCCTTTATTTTCTAAGAGTGTACATCATGTTGGAAGGCGCCTTTTATCATAGATTTCAAGTTAGTTTCAATGGAACTAATTGTTGAAATTCGATTCTTTTATCAAATTTGACTTAGAGAACCTACCACATGATTTTCCTTGGCTTTGATGTGTCTATTTTGGATGTGAAATTCACTGATCAACACTAACCACCTAGGTTTCCTATCATTCAATAAACATTGTTCAAATAAATACTTCAGTCCATTGTGATCTGACATCAAAATAAATATATTCCTAGTAGATAATGTGGCCATTTTTTGAGTGAATGAATAGTGGTTTCCAACTCTAAATCATGAGTCATGTAATTCCTCTCATGCTCATTCAATTTTTGAGACTCATAAAATATCACATATCCATCTTGCATGAGAACTCCCGTGAGTCCTTCCTTCAAAGAATTAGTGCATAATAGGAATTATTTGCTTGGGTTTGGAATTATTAACAAAAGTGGATTGGTAATTAAGTATTTCAGCCGCTAAAAACTTTCTTCACATTCCTTATACCAACGAAAATTCATTCCCTTTCTCTGCAATGAATTAATTCGACAACCAATTTGAGAGAATCCTTTGACAAATCTATGGTAGTAACAAGTAAGTCTAATGAAAGATCTCACTTTTTTGAAATTTCTTGGGGTAGGCCAATCTCTTATGGTCTTTATATTATCAAGATCCACAACATGTGCTTGCTCTAAAATTATATGTTCTAAATAATGGATTTCATTTTGGTAGAAATCAAACTTGCTAAACTTGGGATATAACATGTGCTCTCTTAGCTCGTGCGATACAATTTGAAGATGCTCCCCATGCTCTTCTTTTGTATTTGAATAAATAAGGATATAATTAATGAAAAATAGAACAAACTTGTCCAAATACTTATTGAGGATGATGTTCATCAAACACATGAATGTATTTGGTACATTAGTTAACCCAAAATGCACAACCACAAACTCATAGTTGCCATATCTAGTTTGGAAATATGTTTTATGAATGGTTTACTTCTGGTTGGAAAACTCGTATTTGAACTCTTTCCATCACCATTCTGATACCGAAATTGTGACTTCCTTTCCTTCATACTATCTTTGTCTCTCATCTTCCAAGGCTTTGATTGTTCTTCTCTATTCTTTGACTATTCATAACAACAAAAACTTTCTTATGATGTCATTAAGAAACTTTGGATTATCAAACTCTATCTTGTCTTGGTAAGACCAAATAAATCCACTGATGAATATTTGAACCTTTACTTTCTCATCCTTGATACAAGGCACATAGTGCAACAACCTCAAAAATCTACTCACATAGTCTTCCAGTTTTCCAAGCTTTAAATTATGAAATTCTTTGACCTTTTCATTATACTACCTTTATGATAGATACTTCATTCTAAAGTAATTTTTGAACTGCTTCCAAGAGATGTCCTTTTCTCATATTCCTTTCACATTCTTAAGATTTACCCACCATATGGATACATTTCCATGCATGTTAAATATTTCTACTCTATCCTTCATGTTTGTTGAATAATCGTGTGCATGGAAGTATATATTCAATCCTATCAGAAATGCTCCAACCTCCTTACCTTTATTGATCTCATCATTGAAGGTGTCCAACTTTTCCTTCTTGATTTTTTCATGAAACAAAACTTTAGAGTATCTAATTGATCCTCAACTTCTGTTAGTATAGGATTCCTCTTGGGCTAAGCGCTCCTAAAGTTAATTCTCTTAGTTGGGGAGTGCTAATGAGATAGCACGCTGCTTGACCACTTTCATTTTGGAATCCAAAGTTAGCTTTTCCTTAAGGATGTTACCACAATATGTTTTGTTGAATCAATCCTTGATATTTTCTTTCAATTTTTTTAATCTTTGTTGGAACCGAAACATGACTTTCCCTGTGATGGATGCATAGATGGGCAGCAAATCTTCCATTTTGGAAAAGAAATACATATGCGTGAGCCACAATGCCTCAAAATGAAATGGTTTGTTTTTTGGGGATGACAACGAGTTTATCTACATAGAAATAGGCGAGTGATTAGAGCCATCACTTGGGATGATCAACACATCGAGCTAGAATGCTACCATAAGCAAAGATTTAGAGGTCAAGAATATATCTAATCTTGAAGCAACTTGATGAATTCCCCCCCTCATGTCATTCCGGGTAAATGTGCCATTTTCGTTTCAATATCTATCATGTTGTAGCTGTCAGTAAAAGCATTGAAGGATTTTAACACATCGTCAAGCTTTTTATTCCTTCCCCCAACCTCCCACCCCACGGCGCCCCCCCCCCCACATTTTTAATTAAGGTATTTAATTATGTTGAATTCTCTAGTCATGATCCACAGTGCTTGAGAAAATATACGATGGAAAATAGTGAGATTGGAGATGAATAATCATTTTTCGTGGGGAAGAATGGGCCCATAGACATTGGAAAGAAAGTTGGAATGAGAGGTGTCGATGGGTTGAAAAACGACAATGAGAATTATCAAGGGAGGAAAGGAGTCTGATGAGAACTATTGCTGGATTCTAAAGAATGGCCAGGCCTCCAGAGGAGTCGAAAGCACATTGATAAAGGAATTCATAGGATTTCCATAGGTAATAGATTATTTGAGTAAGCCTTTGGTGAGAACATTTGGTATCTTGCAAGAGAAGAATGTCGGTTTGATGCATGGTTATATAGTTTTTGAGGACTCAACATTTAGATTTGTCGTTCAATCCTTGCACATTCCATGAAATGATCTTGATCATTGAGACAAGGTTAGGGGAGAGAAAATGATCTTCATTGGGGCGACTCACCCTTAATTAACAAGAAATTCTGCAAGGTCTTGCAAGAGTTGGTTGTTGGTTTTCCTCCCCTTCTTCTTAGGCTCCTTGAAGCATGAGGGGAATTCTTTAGGGGTGTTATGTTTTATTCCTTGAAAAGAGAAAGAGGAAGAGGGGGAAGGAATTTTACTTGAGTCATAGGATTTTTTTCAGAGAAAATCTTGATGTCTTGAATAAGCTCTGCCGACTAATTAGATCTGGTCTTAAGGAATGGATGCTAGATCTTTACGTCGCCATTTTTTTGCTATTTTTTGTAGGTCCATCTCCTTGAGATCTGAATCTTGAAGGTCTTCTTCCTCCATGGGATAATGGATTTATTCTGATGGAACATTGTTTCTATGGGGAGGATTTTTCGAAGAAGGTGTTTCTTTGGTGGAGAGTACTACAGGATTTACTCAATCCTCTCAAGTTTGATTCTTGCATGATTTGCGTTTGGATCATATTGGAGGAGGGAGAATTTATTATCGTTTTATGTGCTTGAGGGATTTGACGATTCCCATTTTTTCTTAGCTATTCTCTTGTGACATGAGACTATTTTGAATCCATCTTCACCCAAATGGAAGGTTGCATTGACCTGATCCCCCTCTGCCGAGGAGGGATTTTTGGGGAAATCCTTAAAGAGATGGACATAGTCATGGGAGTGGTGACATATAAATATTTTTTTCTCTCATATTCAATCGGTTGCTCCCAGATAGCATCCTCACAACTGAGATGAATGCAAGAAAGGAGGGGTTCTGTGAGATCCATATAAACACACAATCTGGCATAGCAGGTATGGCACCCAACCTTCGTGATATCTCATAACATGACAAATTTTCCAGTTTTGTCATTGATGTGAGCCAAAATTTCCAAATCCCAATACTCATGTGGCAAATAATATAATCTAATCCATACCGAGGGATAAGAGAAATTTCCCTTTTTATGGATCAAAGTGAGGTAAGAAGGGTTTCAAAAAGAGCCCCACTGAGTTCATAAAATAGGGACCTCCATGCAAAATCTTGTCTATGTCCCCAATGTTATTAAATATTACTTTGAGAAAACCTCTTGCGCCCAAATTGAGCTCGAAACCCCCCCTTGATGATCCATTTATTTTGAATCTAGTTGAGCAAAGAATTCTGAGAGGACCAGGGGCTAATGAACTTGCAGATTAATGCATGCTCTTTGATCCATTCTATATTTGATCCAAGTTTAGCCGTCGGGATTTCCAAAGTGGGAATGTCCTTCGCTTGAGGATGACAATTGCTTAGAAGTTGACGACGTCTTAGCTGTTTGTTGTGGCTGCTAATCGTTTGCTGGTTGTTGGCTTGGCTAAGTGCTGAGGAGTCAGGGATTTAGCAGTTGACTGTGAAGAACGACCATGGAGTTAAATAAGGGCCTCCAACGGACCCCTCACGGGGGAGCCATCAGAACTGCAATAGAGTTTGCAGAAATCGTATTAACGACAGATCAAACCCTAATAAGAAAACAACAACAACAAAACTCTCTAAACTACGGTTCAAAAAATATGTTTTAATTATTAAATTTGGAATCTAATATATATTTTTTTTCATATTCAACTTATTAAACTATACACATATAAAGTTTATTATGTTGTTATCTTTATTCATATTCCTAATACATATTTTAAGTGGGCAATTCAAGCTCCGTTTTCAGGAGCTGAAATAAGGAGCTTTGATTTCATGAGATAACAAATACGGAGTAGTGATTAGGTAATGACATTTATATAAGCTATGTAAAAGGAAACTTAATATTTTCATATTATAAGTTTGTTTTTTATTTATTTATTTCATATTGTATATTATTTATTATAAAATTTATTATATATTATTTATTAATTTTTTTTAATATATATTATATTATTTATTATAAAATCTATTATATATTGTTTATTATTATTATTATTATTTTATTATATCATGTTTCAAATCCAATTGTAGTAGTTTTTATATTTATTTTAAATAAACATTTTTCATATTTGCATGTATTTTATTAATCAAACTTATTCATTTCGTAACATTAATATTATATTAAAATTACATACATTATACACATCCGATCTGAGGTTAGTGAATTTTAAAAAAAATTCCAGCCCTCTTAAGATATCTGGTCTCATTTGTGGACTTATTCTATATTTGTATTAGAATGCATTGAACTTCAATAAGTTGAGTTTGAGTTTAATTATCTTTCAATTTTTTTATTTAAAAATAATTTAAATTAAATTAATTTATAAATATATTTTTATAAAAAAAATAATAATATGAAAGTTATTATTAAGGATAAAAATTATAAAGAGTAATAAATAGAAATTTGAAACATTTTATTTTTTAGAATTTTTTTAGTTCTCTATAGTATGACTTTTTATGACTTTTTATGTTCAGTTGGATATTGAGTAAAATTGATATTATTTTTTTTAGTCAAAACTTGAGCATGATGAGTTTAAAGCACTCATATAAATGGATTCATTTTTTTGTCAACCTAGAAAACAAAATCCTCCTCTAAAGGGATTGGAGGAATGATTTGTTATATATAAAAATAATGTTTCTACTTACGATTGTCTTCACGATATAAACCTTCTTCATTTGTACATTTAGATTGAAATTTCGGACATTAATGACGAGAGGATTTATATTGCAATTTTTGTATTTCAAACCGAACTCTACATTTGATAAGAAAAACAATATAGAGAAAACATGTGCTTATAATACCATGGAACAATATATTCACAATCTATGTAATGAATTTAATATCTTATTAGGAGACTTTAATGTTAGAACCACAATTAACCTAGTTATTCATCTTAGCAATGATTTCAACCCTAATCCTCTTTGGCTAGATGAGCACCTTGTTTTAGCTAATAGATATAAAAGAAACTTTGAATACTTGAAAGATGATTTATTTGGCATTGAGATATTCAAACTTTGTAGTTCTCAAGACCTTATAATTGCAATTCCATAATCAAGTAGCTAAAATCAAACCAACTGACTTGTTTTCATGGCCTTGGCGGTATTATTGTGGATTATGTTATATCTGATATCCATTTTTACAACCACATTGTAAATTTTGACCTCTTGAATGGCCATGGGTATGAATCCAATCTTAGACCTTCAAAATTTTAAGAAAACTATATGGAATTATATTCGAAAGCAAGATTAGCCTATGGCTAGAAATCCATGGTAAAATAACTAAAAACCAACTTGGATTTAGGAGATATCATTCAATTGTGGAACATATTGTTCTCTCATGATCATTATAGAGGTATGCTACAATAATAAAAATGATATATTTTGTCATTTTGTTGACTTTAAAAAATATATTGACACTATTCCTAGGAGAAAATTGTGGAAGAGGCTAAAAGAGATAATGGTTCCTCTTGATTTGAGGGTTATTGTGATAAGGTTGTATGGGAATGTTATTGTTAAGTTTAGGATCATTGAGGGTTGGTTGGAAGAAATTAAATGCAATATTAAAGCCAAGCAAGGGTGACTTTGATCACGGAGAGAAACGATGGCGAGCGTAACATTTAGGGTTTCCTATTATGGGTTCCTTTGTGGCGCTGGGTCAGCTGCTCCCATGTGCTTTGAAGAATGGAGGCTCCTCAAAATCGACAAAACACCACATATTCACAGAGTCAGATGTCATGAGCTTCTTGCAGACTCAAGCTCATATCGAGCATGCTCTTGCATGGGGTTTCCACTGGCCTCTGCAACCCATGATATCTGAACGGCCTTTCGCGATAAAGAGGTTAGCTCCTTTTATTCATATCTGCTTGTTGTCCCTCGCGCGTTCATGCTTTTGGTTGCAAACAGAACTCTGAAGGGCTGCAGAATCCGGCATTGGCTTCTCCTCGGCACAGAGGTGGACGCTGTTGGCACAGCCCCATTTCTTGCAATCACCTCTAGCAGCTCTACAATAGTTGCCCTCACATTAAGGAAAAGGATTTGAGTTGGAGCCCAGTATTGGGGTTTTTTTCCACCTCTCTGGGCTGCCGCTGACTTTTTTGAAAGCAAGGAACCGCAGGTTTTCACTAATGATTCAGCCGCATTAGAGATTTCCCGAGCTAATACATATCTCCACAGCAAAACGGTGGCTAATTGCTGGACAGAGGATGCTTCAGAGCATGCGATCCAAGCAGGTGAGTCATCAGACTCCATCTCCACAGATTTCCGAAAGCATATTTCTTTCTCGAACCAGCCAGATTTGCTAGAAGAAGCACCTCCATTTCAGATCCAAGTCACACTCCTCTCTGGCAAGACGATGTTGCAATGGGTGCGTGAAACAGATCTTGTGCAGGATCTTCTGCAAAAACTCGAACTCCGGCTGGGGATCCCATCCTCTTACCAGAGATTGCTATATAAAGGTAAAAAGCTAAAGGACCCCCTTCCCCTCTCCTTTTACAGTATTCAAAGGGATGCTTCTATTGTGGTTACCTTTCGTTTAAGAGGTGGATCCCTTGGGATTCTCTTTTAAAGATGTAGTCCACAAAGATGCATCCCATCCTCAGTCCTCTTCGAAAGCAGCTCAACCAACTATGGCTCCCAAGCCATTTTTGGTGGATAAATCAGAGGAAATTCCTTCTATAGAATTCTCTCATCCTCCGATTAATGATCACTACCAGAAATTTGCAGAATCCACAATCATATGAATATTTAATGGTATATGGCCTCGCACAGCAGATTTATACCAATGGATCCATACCAACTGGACTAAAAGAAGCAAGATCTACTTATGCTCGAAAGGCTTCTTCATTGTGGCTTTTGACTTAAATGAAGATTACTAGAAAGCCTTAATTGGAGGCCCTTGGTTCTGGGGCGCGGCTGGGCTTTTCCTCACCCCATGGTTTCCAGAATTTCACCCTTCTACAGCTGTCATCACCAAACTTCCCATTTGGGTCAGGCTCCCGAACCTTCCGACGCATCTATGGCATGTCTCTGTTTTCCTAGCCATTGGAGACACCTTAGGACGTTATCTCGCTACAGATTCCTCAAGAACGGAGAATGGAATCTACACCTATGGTAGACTATGTGCAAAAATAGATATCATCAAAGGACGGTCGGATCAGATCAACCTCAATATTAGAGATTTCCATTGGACACAAACCTTGGATTACAAAAATACAGCCTTCTGTTGCCGCCATTGTCATCAAACGGGGCACCTCCAAAATGCATGTTCCCAGTTCCTCGACAAAAATAAGAATCTGAATCGCAAACTGAAATTGAAGGGCTAGAATCCCTGTGTTCCTCCCCCTCCTATGGATGACACAGACTCCTCTAGCTCGGATGAGGAGGAAATTGAAGCATATGGGCAGAATGATGGGATTCCATTGGATGCTCCCTCAGCCAGTCTTGCAGTCCCCTCTACCCTACCGATCTCTCAAAAACGCTCTCACGTGTCTTCGTCCTCTGACTCTGATAAGGATATTCTGCCCCCAGAGCATAATAGTCTACAACTAGTCATGGCTCATCCAAATTCCACTAGGTGGGTCAAAGTAAGCAAGAAAAAAGGGAAAAAATGTCGTTTGGCAGTATCCGCCCACACTGGGTAGATACCTCTATTCAGATCTAGCTTCACTGCATTCCCGTGTTTTCTTTTTCTCTTTCCTTGATTGTCATCCAGGAGCGAGGTAGATAGCCTATCACCTACGGCTCCCATGCTTTTCAGCTTCGCTTGCATGCAAGCTTGATTGTACTATATGTTTCTTATCTTAATAGAATTAGTCTTATTCAGAAAAAAGAAAGAAAAAGAAAAAAAAAAAAGGGAAAAAAGAAAAAAAAAAAGAAAAAAGAAAAAAAAAAAGGGTGACTTTGATCCCTTATCCTTTTCAGCATATACATTGATAAGATTGAAGAATGTTTGGAAAATGTAGTTTTTTTTTACCCATGCCCATTGGTATAGTAGTAATTTTTCTCCTTTATGCTAATGATCTTATTATTTTGGAAAGGAGCTATTACAAACTTGGTAAGCAACTAAGAAAAATTATTTCACATATAACATTTTAAATAACCATTCACACAACTAACTCAAAAATGATAAAACCATTGCTTTTAAGTAATTACAACTCTTTAAGAGATTATAACACCATTATTTTTAAGTAATTTTTTTTTAAGAGATTATAACATCATTATTTTTATGTAATCAAAATTCTTTAAAACGGAAAGAGTCCACACCCTAGCCAATGTGGCCATTTAAGGAAATTTACTAATGCAAAAGAAAATCTGGTGAACAAGAGATTTTCTCATAATTAATCATCAACAAATGCCCTTCCATGTTTTTTAAATAAAAATAATTAACCAATTAATAACACATTAATGGTCATTAGTATCTATGAGTCTAGGAGAATATGAGTCTTTAGATAATTCTATATATAGAACATATAATGAGTAGCACAATTATATAAATTAAATGGCTCGTAAATTCCGACAGGCATCAGTCCACAATAGGCTCATGACATATCTCACATTATCAAGATGAAAAAAAATCATAAAAAGTTAACTAAATTATAACTTTATTTTAAATAATAATAGTTATTGTTATTGCTTCTAAAAAGAATATATATATATATATATGATAAAGTAACAATAAGCAATAATAGGAACTTGGGTTATGGAACCCATCTGTTTGCCGATTCTCTAAAAATTTTTAGGTTTATGACTTGTAAATGTCATGGTGTTGTTGTTTCGTTGGTAGCTTCAGCAGATTCCTTTTCTGGTTTCTATAAGATGGTTAAGAGAACATGGGGAAGAAAGCCCACTGGAGGCAAAGGCAAACAACCTATCTCCCAACAGCCTCAGAAAAGAGGAACAAAATCCATGAAGCAGCATCTGGAACCGCTTGTACAAAAGTTTGCATCAGAGATTCCAAACTCTGTTTGATCTCGCATTTATGGTTGGGAAAGTGAGGTTATAAAAAATTTGGATAGGGAGGATGATATGGCATATGAGGACATGAAAAATGTAGTGGCTGACCTAAGGCACACCCGAGGCCGCATTTCTCTGTTTCAACATTCAATCAGAACGTACTGGTTGATCAAATTCTTGCTAGCCAAGGCAGTCATGTCGACAGCAGAATCCAAGTTTGAATTAACTCTGGAAGATATCAACAGAAACATTCAAGAAATTAATCTTCGCCAGTTGCATTAGTATGCTAGGCTAGGAAGGATGGAGAAGGATATTAAGTCCATGTAGCAGGTTGAAGTTGAATTGCCACGTTCTAGTGCTAAAGTCCCTGCACCTGTGGAGTCAGAGGAAGATTAAGGATTTCATGTTAAAATGTTTCAGTCTCTTTTTAGTGGCTACTACTCCTTTTGTGTATGTTATTATTTCCAGTCTTAGATATTAAGTATCATCAGATATGGTATAGATTATTAAGACTTTTTATGTTTTGGTTGACATACTTTGCACTTAGATGGCCAAGAGACCTGGTTTCCTACGGACAGGTTGAGGTATATTTTTGTATATTTTTTTCTCGGCTTAAATTAATAGAAAATGGGAAGTAACTACCTAAGCTTACAAAAAAAAACAATAAGAAATAATAGTTTAATAACATAAATAAAAAAACAAATGGAAACATGTAATTTATGGATATGATTTTTTTTTAATTGAATTGAAAAGTAAAAGAGCATAACCATTTTTGAGATAAATCTCAACCTTGTATTCCTGATTATTACTAAAAATATTTTGTGGATATTACATGGAAGTTAAATCTCTATGATTTATTTAATGATTCTATTCCAAAATAGACATGCGTGTTAGAATTATGGGATTACATAACTATTAATTCATAATAAGAAACACACTTTTACCTAAAAGGAGAGACACATTAAACCGAACCACACTTAACTAATTCCTATATATTTTAATATTTTAATAAATATAATTTTTATATTTGGTTCACGAACACTGGAGATCGGTAGCTACTACATTCACAGAAATTATCTTTGCAGATCCACCCAAAGTGATCACATCTCACTGGCTCGTTACCAGAGCCTGACCTCAAGAGCATCGAGGAGAATTAACCCCATGACATTGATGGACATTGGATAAACCAATGTTCCCCGTGTGTTTCACGACATGGACTAACCACCTCTTATGGATCCCTACCTATGGCGATGTGATCTTTGAAAAACACATGCGGGTTTTGGTTTAACGATAAGCAAGTGATATCATAGCGCAGGTCATGATTTTGATGGACACTTGGCTCACATGGGGGGATATTATTGGAAATTCGATCAAACAACACTCCTATGTGTTTTGCAACATGGACTAACCATCTCTCATGGATCCTTATCTCTGGCAATGCAATCGTTGACTAACATCTGCGGGTTGTGGTTTAACGACAATTTTGATTCCCAACAGACCTCCCATTAGTAAGGTGCTTTAACAATGTGAACTCGATCAATTGAGCTAACCCTTGGTTGTTTTCTTTTTTTGGTGGCTCATTGTACAAAATATCGATATTATCTACGTCCATGGAAAACCCACTTGTGTTTAGGTGAATGAGTTATCTTTCCTGTAGAAATTACTCCAAGAAAAAAACATGTCAATATCAATGAAACTGGAACTTAGTTGGAAAGAATAATACCAACACCTTCTTACTACCTAAGCTATACACCCACTTGACATATGACTTTTAAATAATATAGAATATTTAAATATTGTATATATTTATTTTTTACTAAACGATAATAAAATTTATATTAAAAATAAACATTTTAATAATCCAAAACTACAATTTTAATAAATATTTGAAAACTAAATTTTGTTAAAATATTTAATTGCTTCACACAAACTTATCTATGTGTTAGAGAAAATTACGTTCTGAAAACGTAAATCTCAATTAAAAAACTTATTATAATATTTTGACATTACCAATCAACGAAGGTCCAAAGTATCAAAGAAACACTGAAGGCATAAACCACAAATACGTTAAAAGAAAACCTAGGCGTATACTTTTTGATCATTGTGATATTTTTTAATTTGGTTAAATTGAACCTCCCACGGTTAGAAACACTAGGTACACGCCATTCAAAATTATCAAATATTCAACTTGATTATATTCATCTAAATACGGTTAGTCTTACCTGTCACATGCTAGGGAGTATAGTATATCAAATAAGAAATATTCTTCAAAAATAAACAAGACATTGACTTTAACTAAGTTCACATATATAATAAGTTGTCAGCTGCTCACATGACTGCATAACATTATGTATAAAGCTGTCAGTTGCTCACATTAAAACTCTAATGGTATGTCATGTAGAAAGAGAGTCAAACAATATATATGATAAATAATGAGGCTTGGAGTAAACATTTATTATATTTAGTTTATTTAACTTGAGAAGGTAATGAATTATTAAGTTTAATGCAGAGATATTTTAATTTTTTTAAATTGAGATGCATTTCTTTTGTTATATATTTTAATAATTATTACATTAATTTTTTAATTATTTTTTTATATTTTATATGAGAAATATATATGTTTAGGTTTAAAATAACAATTTCTTATTATTACATATTATGTGCTCAACATGTTAAATGGAGGAATAAAATTTTAGTGGAGAAAATAATAAGTTTTAGAAGGATATATTTATTAAAAACTCAACATGCAACATGGTGAGATTTAACTCAATTGGAGAGTAATGACTTTTTCCCCAAAATCCTTAATTACATCTAATTAACAATGTTTTCTTAAATTTAGATGTAATAATATATTTAATGTTATGTTACCTTTATTTTGTAAGGTTACCTCTTTGCTTAATGATTTTATCTAGACATGGCATTTTTATGTCAGCTACATTTGAGTTGTCAGTGGAGTGGTTAAACCCTGTAATTGCTCACATGACTACATTGAAAATCTATTATTACACTTTATGCCTTAAATTAGATGTAATAATATTTCTAATGTTATATTATTGTTATTTTATAATTTTACCTCTTCACCCAATGATTTAATTAAGATTTAACATCTATATGTCAACTCTACTTGAATTATGAATGATTAAACACTTTAGTTGCTTATATGACTAAAAAATATAACTAATGTAGCAATATAAACTAAATTGTTGGTAAATTCAAATAGGCATCAATCCATAACAAACATCAAAACACTTATGTCATAATACATGTGAAGTTGTTAAATTAAAAAGAAATCACAAAACTAACTAAGTTATAATTATATTTTAAATTATTATTATTATTATTATTATTTTCAATATGGTTCACAAACTCTGAAGATCAGTGACTACTACATCCACAAAAATGGTCTCGTGTATACCCATGAAGGAATCAGTCCCGCCGGCTCATTTTGGAGCCTAACCTCGAGGTTGTCGAGGAGAATTGACCACGTGGCCTCTCGTAGCGAGGTGGTTTTGCGATAGGCACTTGACCAATTGAGCTAACCCTCAGGTATATTATTATTATTATTAATTATAAAAAGAATTAATGTATGAGTTAAACATATATACATTTAAAAAAACATGGAACAAGATTCTTATCCATGGAAATTTAACCCCACTCTGCCATGAAGAGTATTATTTATAAATAGACTTTGTTACAATATCATGGGCCAATGCCATGACTTATCAATACCACATACCCAAAAAACCATAAATCATGTCATATGCCACTTGTTCATATGGAATTTATTTTTTAATTAATAAATTTAATTAAAATAACAAAAAGAGCATAACTACTTTGTTGATAAAACTCAAATTTTGATTTGTGTATACTACCAGAATTTTATAGAATATTCCATGGAGGTTAAATCTTCACCATCCACCTAATAATTATTGATAATTAAATTATAATTTTGGAAGCCCTACTCCAAAATAGACATTCCTATAGACAAAATAATAATTTTGAATACCTATGGTTACACTCTATATAAGAGAAAGAGAACCGCACACACAAAAAAAAAACTTTTTGAGCATTATATAGTGAATGAAGATTTGAAAATTGAATCAGATGTTCAATAAGGTTTTCCCTCACTATGGTCCAAGTTTCAGCCTTTAAAACCTCGTACAAAAAAACCACGGGGGCTTGACTAAATAAACCTCTGACATAGCACATGCATTTGTGGCATACTAAACAATACCCTTAATTTGACTACATATTGGAAAATACCTCTAAAAATCACTGTATTTAAACACCTACCAATACGAACCCAAAACACCTTCTCAATTTAAAAAACCCCTACTTTCATTAGATATATTAGAGGTATCGACTTTTTCATTAACAATTTGTATACCCCTTTATATTTTTTCATTAACTTTGAGCTCCATTTTTTATATATAATATATAAAGGCCCTTTACCCCCTATTATATGCTCAATATATTATGTAATTTTTTTCCTCAATATATATCCCCAACATGGTATAGTATTGCTCCCCCAGTGAAGCCCCCATGGAAAGAACTTTATAGTGAAAATGTCAAGATGACCTATTTACCCCATAAATCACATTTTAGATTCAACTTTTAAACTGCAAGAATGACCCCAAAATTCTTCCTCAACTTCTTTTTCTCACCTCATGTCTCTTTAAATTAGAGAACCAATTCGAGACTTATAACTTAAAGGTGAAATTAAATAAAAAACAACATGCCTTTAATAGGCAAGGCATGCATGCAAACAATCAACCCATGAATTTGGAAATTTATTAATACGATATCTAACGAGAAGGAAATAATTCCAAAATAAATTCAATTGCTTTAATCATATGTTAAGAAAAAAATTAACAAACGTTACCAACAACATAATTCATATCCTCCATCTGATTATTTTTCATAGATAGGTCCCATTAAAAAAAACAAAGCTTGTTGAGAATAAATAATTTCAACTATTACACTTTCATACATATATTGCTACTATTCATCCAATCATAGGAAAGATTGTACTATAGTATTTCTCGCAACCAACCATCCCAAAGGCCGGATTCTTGTTGCATTGAGTGAAAACTAAACTTAGGGATTTAGCACACATTTTTCAGACCAAATGTAACATAGAAGTGAAGTCCACTCTCCTTCGTAGACATGAAAAACTTAGTGTTCAAATTTTCCATCTTTGAACAGACTCATAAAAATTCACAAAAAGATCATGTAGGTCTACACATCATTAGGAACAACGTTACCGATGAAACGAGAACTATTACCTCAATATGAGAATTCGAGCCCAAAAAATAAAAGTGTATATGTCAGAACGATGGTTTTTTTTAGGGTAAATTTTCAACATTATTTTTTAAATGACAATAAAAACAAATATTTTTTTTTTCGCAAAAAAGATGAGAAAAACATCTTCAAAACAAAAAGGGTTGATGTTATAAAAAAAAAGAAAAGAAAAAACCAGTTTACAATTTTGACATTTTTTAGCAATGGCATTAAAGATCAAATGTCAGGACTTTGAAAAACCTTAAAATTCTAAAAAAAATTGGACATGATGTTAAAGATAAAATATTATGTCTCAAATTATTATAATTCCAAAAATTTCCATCCATGTCATTAAACATAAAGTATCTTGACTATTTAAAACGCTAAAATTGTAATGTTTTTCAACCATAACATTAAAGATAAAATATCATAATTCATAAAAACCTTAATATTTTGACAAAATTTCAACCATGAATAGATTGGAGGTTTCTGTGGTGTATATTTTTAGATATAAAATTCAGAATCTCCACATTCTTCATTTTTTGTCATATTTCAACCATGAAATTAAAAAACTTAAGTTTTTAACATATTTCAACCATGAAATTATGGACAAATTATATGACAAATAATTTTTAAAAATGAACACGTAAATGAAATATTCATTATTCAAAGAACAATTTTTATTTTAAAGGCTAAAAGTATAACTCTTTTCAAATATTAGCCTAAGACAACATATCCCATTGAAAGAAAAACCTAAAAATCAACCAAAAAAATAAAGTGTCCCCTTTTAATGAAGCAGTAAAATTTCAACATATTTATAACTATCTCATACCAAATGATATCGTTAAATCATATCATGGCAATATCACTGTATATTTTAAAAAATCAACATTAATTTCTAATGTGTTTTTTCTTTTAATCAAAATATCAACTTTGGTAGATTGAATATAACATAAAATATTTTTGTAGTTCATTTTTGCATTGTGGATATTCTAAATAGATGAATTATTCATAATTAAAACATATAATCCAATGAACATAGAAATGACTCATAACTTATGTAAGATCATATGGAAGTCAAAATATTTATTTCAAGTTACCATGTGTTGGGCCAGAATTGTAATCTACAGATAAATTATGCTTCCCTAGACAGGTGCTAGTCTAGAACAACAGGTGAAAGACTGTACTACCATTTCTCCTAACTCAGAACAGGTACACAGAGAGGATTGGAGGCTTACTTGTTTCAGTCGCTTCCAAATGGCTCATTTCTGTTGCTTCCACTACAGCGTCAAATTCAAGCAGTTTGTTGGCTGAATGCTTCCCGCAAGAAAGAACAATGAAACATCTGAAGATGCAATAATATAGATAAATATTCAAGGTAGTTATCTAAATCAGTTAAGCATAAACTACATTCATCAACCAAGATATTACAATATGGAAAATCAAAGTTAACATAGATGCATGTAGGGAAAAACAAGAAGTACTCTTTATTGATGATAGAAGGAGAGGTTACAACCTAGTGACTGATTTGAAGTGACCTTCCATCATATTTCCCAAGTCTCATCACAGCATAAATCTCTCTAGCACCAGCTCTACAAATCAAACTCTCAATTGAAAATTCTCCAGCATTTCTCTACTCAAATTATTCCTCTTCAAACACTTAGATCTGTGTTCAATTTATAGATGAACTGTAGGTTGTTTTGCAATCAATAGATTTCCAAAAATAGGCAAGACATGTTTCCAGTCATGTAGATGTCAAATGGACACTTGGATTCGAAGCTTGACACATGTGAACTCTTCTAGAAGGCACTGGCCAAGCGGAGATTCTAGAACAATGAGAATTTCGCTCCCAATGTGACCAATGCACCTTTGAATGTTAGGAAGTGCTCTGCAGAGTAGCCTTGCATGGGGCTACCTGCATATAAAACGCACTTAGGCCCCTTAGATCCTGTGTTGGTGAGCTCTCATATGCTAAATAATCAGCTTCAAACCATGGAAACCTTTGCTTGATAAAAGTCACTGTTTGATTTGTCTTTTTTTCTGTCCTAGGGAATATAGCAACTGAGATGATAGGGAATGATAGACCCTTGATCATCGGTCCCAGATATGATGCCCAATTAACCAGGTCATTGGGAATGGTGCCCAAATTTACCTATAACAATTTCTCCCTAAAGCATGAGATCCAAATAATAAGAACATTTGATTGAGACGCTTTACACTGTGATGAGACTGGAAACAAAGCAGAACGGTCACCTGCATCAATCTTACAATACATTACATCATGATATATCCTCTATTGATCATAATTGCTGAGGGTAAGCATTCCCATAGTCAGCACATAAAAAAATCTAATAACATGTACATAATTCAGAAAGTCGTTTACATTGGAATGTTGCCTAGATGCAGACACGCCTATAGATATAGGCCCATGTTTGGATGACAATTTTTATGTAAGGTCACCGTACAGATGGTGTGTATAAAAATCCTAAAATCGCAGCCTAGATGGCTGAAACTAGATCCAGGGTCTTCTTATCTCATTCACTCGATCATTCAGGTACAAGTCTAGCCATGCAAATATATGATTTGTCGTCGAACATGGAAATAAATCATTTGATTACCAACCCATGATGTGAGATGTTAACAAACGCGAGAGAGTCACCATTAATGTCAATGTCCCTCAAGGTACTGTAGTACATTTCGTAAGGCGTGAATAGATGATTTGATGTCGAATGCCAAACAAAATCTTTCGGTCAAAAGTCTGGAAGCAAGGATCTTGTCGATGCTGTAACGAGCCTCATGGTACTGGAATCTGATGTTTCTAAGTGAACTTCCTAGATATTGATTTTTCGTTGACAGGAAGTCACCTTATTGAAAAACTGGAGTTACTGATTTCGGAGACAAGGGTATGACTTGATATAGAAATTTTCAGGGATGATGGTCATGAAAATGAAGGTTTATGAGTATTGCAGATGGATGAGTTCTTAATCACCGGATGACTTCTCTTGAACATATCGGCGACAATGTGATGAGTTGGCAACATTGAACCAAAACCGAACTCAAGGTATGATGAACCATAGGTGTGAATGAACCATTAAGATGATTACCCAACCCAAACAGTCACAGACATGGAGTGAAAGAATTGTCATGTTCAAGAGCGACATGCTACCAAAAAGAAACTTTACTTGCTTTTCCCAAATTTTCCCTGGTCATTTGTCGACCAGTACCTCTTTATTTTTTAACAAGCTTGAGGAGGATAATATTTGCTTGATCTATAATTCAACCCTTTGGGTGAATAAAGTATCGCTATTTAATAATTTAATGAGTTTAGCAATGAATGAAAATCGATTCTTTCCATGATCGACAACTCCGTTGCTATTTTATGTTTTAACGAGCTTAACAACAGTGATAACCCGGTCCTTTTTCATATTTAGAGAGTCTGAAAAAGAGGATGAAAGAGAACTCCAAAAGTACTTTTTCGTAAATTTTTCTCTCAGATCCGAAAAAGTGTAAAATAATATCTGAAAGAACCTCTTTGGTCATGTTTAACCAAGGTATTCCTTTTTCGTAAATAATCCATCTCAGTCCGGAAAAGGGTTAAACTTATACTAAGTAGATATCAATTCATTTACTTTAACGAGCTCGAAATGACAAGTGCTGGGCAATATTTTCACATTATCGGAGTTTGAAAAGAGTTGAAAGAAGACTCCAGGGGTTCCTTTTTCGCTGTTATCAAAGCTCCAAAAAGAGATAAAAGTGCACTTCAAATCCTTTTTCGTTTTTATCAAAGCTCGAAAAATAAGGAGAAAAAGCATGCTTTGTGGCCAAGTCTTTCTTTGAAATAAATCTGCACGACTAACCTGTTCGTCAGTTGTATTTCCTGTTTAGAACAACATCAAATGGACTAAAAATACATGTTTCATGATAAAAACATAATAAAACTATAGTCATAGCAATAAATTTAACTTGAAATCAATTAAATGACTATATAAAGTAGTTTCACTATTCATTTTTACCATTTCATAGTTACCATTTGCATTTTGGAGCTCTAAACCTAATTTTGCCCCCGAACTTCAGTCGTTGATTGCGGTCGTTTCTGTGGATGGATTTCCTTGCCGTTTGATCCAGGTTAGTAGCATGAACCTCCTCTTCCTTTCAGTATTCATTTCATTCCCATTCCTTGCAAATTTTTAGGGTTTTAAAGCCCCTAGGGTAAATTATTCCCAAATTGAGGGAAATGCACCCTTCAACATTGAAACCTGTGTTGCATAGGAGGTATAGTGAAGGATACCTGCATGTGCAACACACTTTCTTAACCCAGGGAGTGCGTTGGGCGCAGCTCAAGTTTTTTATTTTCATGATGTGTCCAAAATTTGCCTAGTTTTTTGCAATGAATGGTATCTAATGGATCTTGTGGTTGATTTTCAGGTTTCCATCGGATTATAATGAAGATTACATGGAGAGAAAGAGAACATGAAGAACAAGATATGATTACCTTGAATGATCCGGGTACTGTAAGAGCTTTAAGAGATTGTGGGCTACTTAAGTACTTCAAATTGTCGGGAATGAGGAAACAAATAGAACTTATAGAGTTCCTTGTTCGAGCATGGGATCCGGTGATAGAGGGATTTAAAATAAAAAATCAAGTGTTGTCCAAAACAGTTGAGGATGTGTACTTTCTCACAGGTTTGTCGAGGAGAGGTTTGCCCATTTCTCTCACAGGGTCTATCGTTGGAGGAGAGATAGTGAGGGATTATGTTATGCAGTATTTCTATCCAGGGTCAGAACCTAGCAAATATGGGAAAATAAACATCCGTGATGTTAGGGATTTTCCTTTGAGAACAATCCTATTCACGATCTCTAAAATAGTTGGCACCGTTACACTCCATGTAGTGAACAGATCGTATATGCAGTATGCGCTGGAATGCTTAGAGCCAACAGTATTCAACTGGTTTGAAGATGTTCTATCTCAGATAAAGGAATAACTGAATAAAGAAAAGGGAGGAAGGAAGAAAAATTTCATCTATGGTTCAATCCTTATCTCCTTCACTTTGGAACGGATTCCATTGATGTAGCCACAACATGTAACATTAGATATATCTAGTCCTAGAGATCCTCGAATGTAGAGATGGGTAGAGCTCATGGGTTGGCATGCAGTCCAATCGATCGTTTTGTTCTCGACTGCATTCTTCGCCTGGTTGTGACAATAGATTATCACCATCGATGAGTATGCATACGCAGGCATCGACTTCCGAGGAGATCCAGATCTAGTTTTACCAGAAGGCGCTCAGTGGGGTGCAATAGGTAAGAATGATTTGACCATGTTTTTTGATTTTTATAAGGTTTATACAAATTTTTTTGTGTTTTTATTTCTTTCCAATACTAAACTAAATGTTTAATGTAATGCAGATATTGGTCGCGCTCAACCAGTAGAGGAAACAGAGCGCAAAGCGGATGCGCCAAAAGAGAGGGTTGTCGGGAGAGAAGTCCTTCAGGACCTTGATATGGCTGAGACTTTGGCTGAGCTTCAATAGCACATAGAGGGTTTGACCTTCGAGATTCCGGATTTCCGGATCGAAGAGCTTCCCATGCGTCTGCAGTGACACACAATTGGGGTTCCTAACCGTTGGATGCGGTTGCTCCGTAGGATTTCTAGATCTATAGCATGTTACCACGAGCACCACTAGTTTAATTTTGATATTTGTATAAATTTTGAGGTCAGATGACCAACGTGTCTTGGGCACAAATTTTGTAAAAAACCTATAACTATCTATCTATATGTTTTCAGAGTTGTTCCTATGTTTAATGCGTAATCCTATTCAATGATGTGAATTTTTTATTTACCTATGTCACAAATGTTTGTCTAAAACTTGATTGGCTAATGAATCAGTTAAAGTGTTCAGATTTTTGGAAATTTGTTGATATTTGATGAAATCAAAATTTCTTTCCAAAGTCGAACTCTTAGGAAAAATCTAAGAAGTATTGGATTTCTAACAGTATAAACACTAGTAAGTTGTAATACCATGAGTTGTGAGTCTAACCTTATGATTATGCTGTTAATACCAAATGAAATGACATCAGAGAGAAGTTCGATCAATGCGCTATACTGAGCGACATTGTTCATCGATCTACCAATACAAATCCCTTGAAAACTCACTAACTCTCTGTTCGGAGCAAAAATGGCCCACGCTGCAGAGGATAGATTCTACGTACTATGAATAGCACCATTAGCATATCCAACAAATGGTTCCGAAGATTCAGACATCTGCCATGAAATGTAAAGTGGATTACTAACGTCAAGAAAACTCTAAAAAACAAATTAAGATAGTGAATGCAAATCAACAGCATATAAAAAATATAATACAAAAAATTACTACGCTCATGATTAAGCATAGTAACATTTCAAATACAACCCATTTCTAGGTTGTGCCAATGGAATTCCATCATAATCAACTAACTCGTAGGCACCCTTAGCAAGAAATATTTTGACAATATAGGGGCTATGCCATAATGGCTCGAATTTCCCTGTACCTATTACATTAGCTTCTTGGTCATAAAGAAGGACCAAGTCGTCCTCTGAGAAGATGCGAGGCTAGAAATTTTTGTCATATTGCACCTTTATACGTCTCTTATGCGTTTTGTTGGCCATTTGGGCTTCACGATGCGTTTCATCTAGATGGATGAGGTTAAGGAGACACGCTTCTTCTTCTGAGGTGTCAAGTAACAAGTCTATCGCGAGTTTTAACGATGATATTTCGCATTGGATTGGTAAGATAGCTTCCAGGCCATACACCAATTGAGAAGGAGTAAATCCGGTTGCGTTTCTAACCAAGGTTCGATACACCCGCAAGGCAGAGTACAAGATCAAGTGCCAGTTCCTTTTACGGAATCCTATCATTCGTTGAAGCATTCATTTAAGAATTTTTTTAATAGCCTCAACTTGTCCATTTGATTGTGGATAATGAGTAGAATTATCATGCGACAATCCTAGCTTGGCTGTCAATTCAGACATCATATGGTTGTGAAAATTCTTCCCATGATCCGTAAATATAGCCTCTGGGACCCCAAACCATGCAATAACATGGTTGAATAAAAATAATGCAGTTGTTTGTCCTGTGTTATTAAATCTAGGCATCACTTCAACCCATTTGGTAAAATAGTCGACCGCGACAATAATATAACCATGCCCCCCAGACGAAGGAGGGTTACAGGTCATGAAGTCAATACCCCATTTTGTAAATGGTCCAGTAGAGACAACAGGATGCATTAGCGCTGGTGGTTTGCAGATTTTATGGTCAAAAATCTAGCATGCATGACAACTTCTGATTGTGAGGATATAATCTCGAAAAATAGTAGGCCAAAAGTAACCAGCACAGAGTATCTTTTGTGCTTTAGCATATCCAGATAAATTTCCACCACATGCCCCAACATGGAAATCATTTAACACTTTTTCGGCCTCCTCATGAGAGAGGCACCTCCTTAAAATGGTATCGACACCACGATGATAAAGTGTATCGTCGACGATCAGATAATCTTTTGCTTGGTATCGAATACGTCGCTGATCAAAGTGAGAGGTATTAGGACAAAAATTTTGGGTTTGGAGATAAATGATGAAATCTCCATACCAGGGATCAGATGATCCGATCAGAAACAGAGACTCGTCTGGAATAGATGATTCCGATGTAGTTGTAGTACTATCAAAGGGAAGGTCACAGAGAAGCTCAACCAAAACTAAATATTTCTTTGACTTGGATTTGATGAATTCCAAATAAAATTACTGCAAAATGACCATCCATTTTGAATATTTTCCTCCTAGCAATTGATGTGATAAGATGTAAGTCATGGGGTTGCAATCCGAAACTATTGTTGTTTTTCAGAGCAGGATATAATGGCGAAATATTTGGATAGCTTGAACAGCTGCCAAGGCCAGCTTTTCCACGTACGAGTACTTAACTTCCATATCATTGAGATTATGACTCAAATAATAGATCAGATGTTCAATTCCATCTTCTACTTGGACCAAAACCATAACGATGGTCGTTTCAGCCACGACGATATATAGGAAATAATCATTTTGATAATTTGGAGATTACATTAATGACGCTCGGACAAGATGGTACTTGACAGCATCAAAAGAAGCTTTCGTAACTTGGTCCTAATGGAAGGGAACCCCCTTTTTCAATAGTCGAGTAAATCCTTTACCCATTTCGGCATAGTTTGGAATGAACCTTCTCAAAAAGTTAGCATTTCCTTGAAGTTTCTGTATCTGAAGTAGGTTTGATGGCGCAGGAAAATCAAGAATGGCCTGAACCTTTAGTGGGTCTATTCGAATTCCTTTTTTTGAGACTATGAATCCGAGAAATCAACTAGAACCTACACAAAACACACATTTGTGCAGATTGAGGCGTATCTTGTAGTGTCGGCAGTGTAAGAAAATGACTCTCAAATGCATCGGGTCATCAGTCCGATTTTGTGAATGTGCTGGTAAATCATCTAGATATGGTTGAACAATGTGCTTGATGTCGTTGAAAGCATAACCCATTTCTCTCTGAAAAGATGCACCAACATTCTTTAAACCAAACAGAAGTTTTCGATATGTGAATGTGCCCAGGGAAAAATGAATGATGTCTTATGTTGGTCATCTGGGTGAATATTGATTTGATTGTAGCCAGAAAATCCATCCATGAATGAAAAAATCTCGCATCCAGCACAATCGTCAATAATCTAGTCAATAAAGGGAGTAGGATAGTTGTCTTTTGGACAAGCCTAATTGACATCCCAATAATCGACGCACACTCTAATGGTTCCTTATTTTTTCATAACAGGAATGATATTGGAAACCCACTCAGTTAGAGGAACAGGGTAAATGAAACCAGCACGCAAAATTTTTTCAACTTCTACTTTGATGGCAGCGGCTTTCTTTGGATGAACAGGAAGAAGTCGTTGGCGCACCGGTTTGACATTAGGATACATATTAATAGTGTGTTCAACTATACTATTATCTATGCCTGGCATTTCCTCATAAGACCAAGTGAGTACTTCACTAAATTCATGAAAAATAGAGCGATATGAATCAATTTATGATGGAGAACAAGATACACCGACATGAATATTTTCCATAATGCCAGGTTTGGTCGAAATACCGATAGAAATAATTTCTTCAATATTTGATAAGTTTCATTCAGATTCAATTGCATTAATTGGAAAACAATTCGAAAATAAAGTTTCGATGGATGGGTGATATAGTTCACTAAGATTATTTTCTTCATAATTTGGAAGATTTGAACGATGATGATAATCATCCTATGGTTCTCCTTCAGACATCATAGCTTCCAAAATATTTTCATCTGTCAAAAATTTTGAGGAAAATGGATCAAATGGAGTACCAAAATCTAATTAACAATCAACCCAAACACTCAGTTACGCTGATTTCGGATTTTCCGCCCAAGCCAAATAGATTGATTGTTGTTGTATCTCAATAGGGCTGGGAAGTAAAAAATCATCCAACATAGAAAAATCAGAATCACCCGTACTCTTCCTTAAGCCAGATAGAGTGGAAGAGATCATGTAGCAGGTCTCTATGCTTGCAATTTCTGCCGACGTCACGGGTAGCGGTAATGCAAAGGTTACCATAAGAGTGGAATACTTTAAGAGTCCTACACCAATGTTCTGGATTTCTAGTTTGGGTAAGTGAACAAACGAAACGCTTCCAATTACCTGCGAAGCAGAGGCAAAAAAGGATAATTGATTAATGACTGTGATTGTACCTTTATGTGGAAAGGAAATCATTCTAAAGTATGTAGAAACAATGGCAGTCATTGCATATACCCATGGTCTTCCGAGTAAAATATTATAGTCAAGGGGTCCGTCAACAACCTCGAAATCAATATTTACTATTTTTCCCCCTAATTCAACTTGCAGGTAATTGATAATACCACAAGGTTTATATGTTCTTCCATCAAAGACCTTCAACGTTGTTGATGATTGTGATAATCGTGGTGAGCCAAGTAAATTCCAATAGTTTAGAGACATAATACACGTATATGCTCCCTCATCAATAATAGTGCAATGAACAAGGTGATTGAGAACATTTACTTGTATGGAGAATGCCAATTCTGCTGGTAATTACAACACATAGCCCGTATGATTAAAGACGACAAGATTAGAATCAGTTGGATCAATTCCACCAATGGCTGACAATAAAGCTTTCTTCTGGGAGGGAAAATTTTGTAATACCTCAAGAGCAGACATAGCTGAAGGGGATTGAGCCAAATCTTCAACTATATTATAATTTTGTGCAGTTCTTGTTCGAGGATTATATGCTGATTTATGAATTACTCCCTTTGGTGGCTTAGTCATCAATTCAGGAATAACAGGAGGTGGTACTGATTCATTAGATGGATTTTTTGTCGAGGTATTAGGTTGATCAGTGGCCGGACTACCATAGTCTTTATTCTGTGTCGACACCAAAATATCTTGTGAAGGTTTTGTGGTGGATAACATTAACACTTGGGAACTAGGAGCTGGATCTGTAGCAACCAAATTTGTGTCTGGATTTGGAAATGGGTCTGTCAACACAACTGATGCATGAGAAGTCTTGATGATTTTTGAGACTTTAGCACAGTGAGGACAATCCCTAACAAATTTTACCTCGTTACAGATTATGAATGGCTAACGAGGTTTCTGTGGTCCAGACGGTTGATCAGATGATCTTTCCTGCGGGTTAGAAGTTTTCTTTTTCTTTGATTTCCCATTTTTCGTACCTCCTGGTTGCTTGTCAGTTTTGCGTTTGTCAAATGACACAACATTAATTTTGGAAGTGGGGGCAGGATCAGATGTAGTAGTGTGGTGTGTGTTTGCAGTGCCTATCAAGCCGTCTCTGACATGAGAGTCCTTTATTTGAGGAGGAACATTGAAATTAGATCGCAACACATTAGGGATTTTTTCATAAAGCGTGCCAGACTAAGTGTAAATCAAGTCTAAATATTGAGCACGAGTGATAACTTGCTCTTCTATGATGATGCCACCTTTAGCCACATCCTGAGTTATAGATGGTAACAGGGATTTAATGAACCATTCAGCAAGGAGCTGATTGGGAACAAATGTCTTAACCATTCTTCGACGACGACGCCACTCATGAATATGATCTGAAATGTGAGTAGCATTACTCTATCTAAAATTGGTCAAGAGTTTCGTTCCAATTTCGTATCTGATCGGTAACTAGAAATTGGTCAAAAACACAGTAGCTAAGGCAGTGAAATTGTCGAAAGAAGCTCTAGGTAACTCAATGTACCATTTAGCAGTCGGACCTGTGAGAGTACGTTGGAAAAGACGTAGTCGAACAGAATCATTATTCAGGGAATTTGATGAACACCATAAATGATAATTCATGACATGAGTCGACGGATCTTCTCCATGGTTTCCATTGAATTTAGGAATGTTGGAGGGTAATTTCTGAGGTATCACTGCCCACCAAGGAGAATAATTTATAGGATCATTGGTTAACCAGTTTAAATCTGGTAATTCTAAGGTTGCAACAAAAGGCAACTATCTATTAAGGTCAGGTTGAGCATAGCCAGGGTAAGATGGAATTTCTTGGGAAACAGGTCTTTAAGCACCAGCATATGGAATTTGATGTTGGTAACCAATAAAGGGGTTGTTTTGCATGGAAAATGCTTGAGAATTCTATTGACCAAAACCTGGATATGATACTTGTTGAAATGAAGTTTGAGGCATTTGTGCTTGTGGCTGCCAAGTGGTCTATCCACCAATGTTATAACCCAAATTAGTGTAAGTTGGATTCGGCTGATATGTATAACCAGGTTTCGTTTGTGACATCCCATAAAATGGTGCACCAACTTGTGAATAAATGATCCCTGATACAGGTTGTTGTAAATTAACCGAAGGTTTTTGAGTGTGTGGACCCAACATTTGATGCTATTGAGTCGAATAACTTGCCTGATAAGGTTGATGTACAATATTTTGATTCTGTAACAGGGGTATAGATGTATTAACAAGTGGTAATGAAGTGGGTGTAACAGGTTGAACCGATTTATATGAGTGTACAATCGTTTGTGGTTGGATAGGCAGAGTGGGCTGCCATTGACAAACATGCATGTCAACATTAGTTTGACCAAAATGTGACTGAGTATTGTCGTATTGGGTGACCAAAGGTTGCCCCCGAGCATAAGGAGGATAATAAGACATAAAATAATTTTCTCCAAATGCTGGGAGTCTAGTTGATATGGTACTTAAAGGAATTGACCTGTAAGGACCGACTTGATATTGCCTTGATGATGGATGTAATGAATCAAGTTTTTTAGTACTAACTATAGGACTACCAGTGAAAACACCAAATGATGACATTGGAAAAGACCATGAACGTGAAGGTGCACCAGAGAAAGTGCTAGATAATGATTTGTAACATGTTGGGACCGAAGGGCCACCGTGCAGATATGACTCTGGTGAGGTTGTGAACATCGACAGAGTAGTGAGGGTAGTAGTTGACATAATTGGAATAGCAAACCTAACCGAAGATGTTGGTTCAGACATGGTTGTATGACCAAATGTATACTCTCCAAAATCAACAGGAGATTGAATGGCAATGGGATCAACAAAAGAATATGGAAACGATTGAGGAAAATACTGGTATAGGTAAAGGTCTCCCCCAAAATGGGTTGGACTTAAAGGTGTATCAGTTTGTGAGATTTCTTCAATCGCAAGTAAAACAGGAGGAAGAACTTCATCGTCAGGCCCAAAATATATTTCAGACGGTTGACTGTGTGATATCGGAGCTTAAATAGCGATAGAAATTTATGGGATGACCAAGGTAGGAACAACTTCTGGTTGTTCGAATTCAGGATTCAGATTTTCTGCCAAAGAAGAGATAGGATCTGGATCAATCTGTGATTGAAAAACGTCGGGTCCAAGAGGTATGGTATCAATGATTGAATGGATCGTGACCATGGGTAGCTGTGAAGACTCCATTTCGACAACAGTAAACAAACCGGGATGTGTAGAAACAATTTGAGCTAGCTCTGGTTTAAAAGATGATGTTTCACTAGAGGTACAAATTGTACCTGATTCGACAGATCGTGATCGCCTTCGCCTACTAGAAGTAACTTCCGGTGGTAAAGGTGGTTTTAAAGCTAATCTACGCGAACGACGAGGGATAGGATTTTGTTCTTCCATGATTACTGATTTATTTTAACCAAAAAATAAATAAACAAAAAGAGGGTAATGCTAGGCAAAAGGGTTTACCAAGAAACTGTGAACTGCAGAATACCTCCTGGCGAACCAAGAAGTACGAGCAGCTAATCTCCCCGAATGATGTGTTCGGTGTATCACAATTTCAGGGCAGTAGAATCGGTTCACTATGGATGGATAACACCTAAAATTTTTCCTCCCAAATATACCCAAAGGTATGTGGAGGCCCAAGTCCATATTAGTGTTGTTTGATGCAAAACCGCACAGTGAGAGCACCCATTTATACTTATCATACTGTAACATCGCCCGATATACCCGAAAGTACGTGGAAGAGCTACGATATGCTTACGTACGTTGAGTGAGGTATCACACTTGGAATGTATCGCAGACAATTTAATGACAGCTGCTATGTTTTACGATGTCGGAACACGTCTCTAGCCTAGACCTTCTAAATGTTATTGTTATGGTTCCAAAGCGTTGTTAAGTAAATTGAGATTTATTTTATGTTGATCTTGCTTAACAATTTTCCTTTCAGGTTCACCGCGATGATGTATATGAAATTCCTAAGATGCAAGCTAAGAATGATAAAAAAAAATTCACTTTCAGTTTTTTCAATGAAAAACCTAGCTACTAAGGGAAGAGAGAAAATAATTTGAGAGCAAACAAGTCAATGAACAAAAACAAAATCAATGAATCTCAAACTAAATGCAGATTTCCTAATGTTCCTTTTGCAAAACACACACAATCCTACATGCAAATGCAAGTTTCTCTTTTCAGTTTCCTTAATGTTATGAATGCAGAAAAGAAACTAGGTGCACTAGATTAATAATTCAAATGCTTTTTACTTTCGAGAAACGAAGAATACAAAAAAAAATTTCTCTTTTGAAGGAAAAACAAGGATTTCAACAACAATTTTTCCTATTAAGGAAATGACGATTTTGCGACAATTTCCTATTTCGAAAGCAAATGATTCTTAATGCAATCATAAAAAATACTTTGAAATCAAATTTTCAATGATAAAGAAAAACTTTTCTAAACAAAAATTGAACAATTTTTTAGCCAAAGGAGGACGAAGTATAAGATTCACTGGTCAATTGAGCATCAAACGTTTCAGAACACGACAGCAAACAAAACTCAAGCAAGTTGCAAAGTCAAATTCAAGAGAATTTGGTCACTTTCAGGAGTCAACACAGTCTCAAATGGGATATAGTGCTCTACCACGCAGGCTTGGAAGAGAGACAATGCTCTGCAAAGCACTGTGTCCAGTCTAAGGGTGCGTTGGGCATAGTAGACAAGGAAAAATACTACTGTTTAACTCACTGTCTTTGCAAATTAAGCTCTGAAAAAAAAATAAAAAATTCCATCCCTCTAAAGATATCTGGTCTCATTTGTGGACTTATTCTATATTTGTATTAGAATGCATTGAATTTCAATAAGTTTAGTTTGATTTTAATTACCTTTGAATTTTTTTGTCTAAAAATAATTTAAATTAATTTAATTTATAAATATACTTTTATAAAAAAAATTAATAATATGAAAGTTATTATTAAGGATAAAAATTATAAAGATTAATAAATAGAAATTTGAAACATTTTATTTTTTAGAATTTTTCTAGTTCTCTATAGTATAACTTTTTATGTTAAGTTGGATATTGAGTAAAATTTATATTATTTTTTTTTAGTCAAAACTTGAGCATAATGAGTTTAAGGTCACTCATATAAATGGATTCATTTTTTTTCCAACTTAGAAAACAAAATCCTCCTCTAAAGGGATTGGAGGAATGATTTGTTATATATAAAAATAATGTTTCTACTTACGATTGTCTTCATGATATAAACCTTCTCCATTTGTACATTTGGATTGAAATTTCGGACATTAATAACGAGAGGATTTATATTGCAATTTTTGTATTTCAAATCGAACTCTACATTTGATAAGAAAAACAATATAGAGAAAACATGTGCTTATAATACCATGGAACGATATATTCACAATCTATGTAATGAATCTAATATCTTATTAGAAGACTTTAATGTTAGAACCACAATTAACCTAGTTATTCATCTTAGCAATGATTTCAACCCTGATCCTCTTTGGCTAGATGAGCACCTTGTTTTTAGCTAATAGATATAAAAGAAACTTTGAATACTTGAATGATGATTTATTTGGCATTGAGATATTTAAACTTTGTAGTTCTCAATACCTTATAATTGCAATGCCATAATCAAGTAGCTAAAATCAAACCAACTGAATTGTTTTCATGGCCTTGGTGGTAGTATTGCGGATTATGTTATATCTGATATCCGTTTTTACAACCACATTGTAAATTTTGACCTCTTGAATGGCCATGGGTATGAATCCAATATTAGACCTTCAAAATTTTTAGCAAACTATATGGAATTATATTCGAAAGCAAGATTAGCCTATGGCTAGAAATCCATGGTAAAAGAACTAAAAACCAACTTGGATTTAGGAGATATCATTCAATTGTGGAACATATTGTTCTCTCATGATCATTATAGAGGAATGCTACAATAATAAAAATGATATATTTTGTCATTTTGTTGACTTTAAAAAATATATTGACACTATTCCTAGGAAAAAATTGTGGAAGAGGCTAAAAGAGATAATGGTTCCTCTTGATTTGAGGGTTATTATGATAAGGTTGTATGGGAATGTTATTGCTAAGTTTAAGATCATTGAGGGTTGGTTGGAAGAAATTAAATGCAATATTAAAGCCAAGCAAGGGTGACTTTGATCACGGAGAGAAACAATGGCAAGCGTAACATTTAGGGTTTATTGTTATGGGTTCCTTTATGGCGCTGGGTCAGCCGCTCCCATGTGCTTTGAAGAATGGAGGCTCCTCACAATCGACAAAATGCCACGTATTCACAGAGTCAGATGTCATGAGCTTCTTGCAGACTCAAGCTCATATCGAGCATGCTCCTGCCTGGGGTTTCGACTAGCCTCTGCAGCCCATGATATCTGCACGACCTTTTGCGATAAAGAGTTTAGCTCATTTTATTCAGATCTGCTTGTTGTCCATCGCGCATTCATGCTTTTGGTTGCAAACAAAACTCTGAAGGGCTTCAGAATCCAGCATTGGTTTCTCCTCGACACAGAGGTGGACGTTGTTGGCGCAACCCCATTTCTTGCAATCGCCTCTAGCAGCTTTGCAATAGCTTCCCTCACATTAAGACGAAGGATTTCAGTTGGAGCCCAGTATTGGGGTTTTTTTCCACCTCTCTGGGCTGCCGCTGACTTTTTTGAAAGCAAGGAACTGCAAGTTTTCACTAATGATTCAGCCGCATTAGAGATTTCCTGAGCTAATACATATCTCCACAAAAAAACGGTGGCTAATTGCTGGACAGAGGATGCTTCAAAGCATGCGATCCAAGAAGGTGAGTCATCAGACTCCGTCTCCACAGATTTCTGAAAGCATATTTCTTTCTCGAACCAGCCAGATCTGCCAGAAGAAGCACCTGCATTTCAGATCCAAGTCACACTCCTCTCTGGCAAGATGATGTTGCAATGGGTGCGTGCAACAAATCTTGTGCAGGATCTTCTGCAAAAACTCGAACTCCGGCTGGGGATCCCCTCCTCTTACCAGAGATTGCTATATAAAGGTAAACAGCTAAAGGACCCCCTTCCCCTCTCCTTTTACAGTATTCAAAGGGATGCTTCTATTGTGGTTACCTTTCGTTTAAGAGGTGGATCCCTTGGGATTCTCTTTTAAAGATGTAGTCCACAAAGATGCAGCCCATCCTCAGTCCTCTTCGAAAGCAGCTCAACCAACTATGGCTCGCAAGCCATTTTTGGTGGATAAATCGGAGGAAATTCCTTCTATCGAATTCTCTCATCCTGTGATTAATGATCACTACCAGAAATTTGTAGAATTTGCAATCATATGCAGATTTAATGGTATATGGCCTCGCACAGCAGATTTATACCAATGGATCTGTCAAACCAGGAGGTAACTCCTCAGATCAGAATGTGTATTAGCTGAAGAATGTACATGCATTTATAGATGGAGGTGAGGCTATTGGGATTCATCTCCCAATGACTCTTGGCCTTTCTTATTTCCTAATATTAAATAATATACAATATTACATGTGCACACCCATCCCATAGGATTAGGTGTCAACATTCCCCCCTTTAATCCGAAGGGATGTTGGTGAGTCCAAGCATCGATCTGAAGTTTTCAAACTTTTCTCTTCCAAGTGCTTTGGTGAAGATGTCAGCAGTTTGCTCATTTGTGGAACAATGATGTAGATGGATGGTTTTGGCCTGAACATGATGTCGAATTAGATGGTATTTTGTATTGATGTGCTTTGTTTGATCATGGAACTTTGGGTTCTTGGCCAAATTTATTGCAGAAGTGTTGTCGATCATGAGTGGTGTGGAATAAATTTGTTTCATCTGCAAATCTTCCAGGATTTTCCAGAGCCACACAATTTCCTTTGTTGCTTCAGCTGTTGCCACATATTCTGCCTCAGTTGTGGAATCTGCTGGAACTGACTGTTTGCGTGATCTCCATGAGACAGCTCCTGATCCAAGACTCATGGTGTAACCTGTAGTAGACACCCCTATTTCTTTGTCACCATCAAAGTTTGAATCAGAGTATCCGATCAAGCTGAAGTCGCCTACCTGTGTATATTTGAGTCCAAAGTCTTGAGTCCCCTTCAAGTACCTTAACACTCTTTTTACAGCAGACCAATGTCCTTCACAAGGTTTTTGCATGAACCTTGAGAGGATTCCAACAACAAATGAAATGTCAGGTCTGGTGGTGGTCAGATAGATAAGACTTCCTACAAGTTGTCTATACTTAGTTGCATCCTCAAATTCCTTCCCTTCAATAGATGTGAGCTTCAAGTTTTGTTCCATTGGAGTGCTTAAGGGTTTACAGTCATCCATGCCAAATTTGTTCAAGAGATCTCCAATGTACTTCTTCTGAGAAAGAAATATGAATTTAGGATGTTGAATTACTTCAATACCCAAATAGTAATGAACATGACCCAAATCGGTCATTTCAAAACCTTTCTTCAACTCTTTCTTCATGGATGCAATATAGCTCTCATTGTTTCCTGTTATCAAAAGATCATCTACATATACCAAAAGATATACAACTGTTTTTCCAACTTTCTTAACAAACAAAGTTGCATCATCAAGATCAAAATGTTTGAAGTCAAGTTTCAGAAGATGCTCGGTCAATTTTTCATACCAGGCTCGTGGTGCTTGCTTGAGGCCATACAAGGATTTTATAAGCTTGCAAACTTTGTGTTCTTGACCCTTTACCACAAATCCTTCTGGCTGGGACATATAAACTTTCTCCTTTAGATATCCATTCAAGAAGGTTGTTTTTACATCCATCTGATGGACTTTCCATCCATTCTGAGCTGCTAAGGCAAAGAGAGTCCGGATGGTGGTCCATTTTGCTGTGGGAGCAAAAGTTTCTTCATAATCGACTCCTTCTTTTTGTGCAAATCCTTTTGCCACAAGCCTGGCCTTGTGCTTTTCAAGTGAGCCGTCTGCTTTGTACTTGTTCTTGTAGACCCACTTACAGCCAATTGGTTTCGTTCCCAAAAGCGGATCAACCAGCTTCCAAGTGCCATTCTTTATCAAGGCATCATACTCCTTCTGCATCGCTTCTTTCCATTCATCATGAGAAGCGGATTCTTTGAAGGAAGTTGGTTCATGATCTGTAGACAAACTCAATTCACGGTTATAAGCAATATCCATATCAACAGGGGAATCAGAATTATCTACATCACCTTCGATTTCTTGAGTGGAACTTCTTGTTCCTGTTTTTCCAACCTCATCCGGATGAACATCCTCCAGTGTCTTTGTCAGCCATTTGGGAGGACCTTTCTGAGATGGCCCAGGCTGGTCACTTGACTGAGTTGGGATTGATTCAAGATTCAATCTCCCAATTCTGTCAATCACATCATCCAATGTGTCATCCGTGGTTGTTTCTTCATGTGCGGGAGAGAGTGCTTCAGGACATGATTCCACAGTTTGATTCAATATCGGAATCCCCCCTTCAAGATGTGGAATCACATTATCAAATTCTTGGAAGGACTTTGCATTTGTGAATCTATCCAGGCGATCAAGTTGCCGCTCAACAACCTTGTCACTCTTGGAAGATTCAACAAATATGACATCTCTTGCTATCACAAACTTCTTATTTGCTTCATCATAGAGACGATATCCTTTGGAGGTATTGGAGTACCCCAAGAAGATACATTTGTGACTTCTAGCACCAAGTTTGTTCCTTTGACCCTTGGGTATCAAGGCATAACAGGTGGACCCAAAGACCCTGAAATGCTTTACCGAAGGAGTGTGGCCATGCCACATTTCAAAAGGAGTTTTGTTTCTAATTGAACTTGAAGGACACCTATTCTTTATGTAAACAGCACATAGAACTGCATCAGCCCAAAACATCAATTTTACATTCTTGAAAAACAACATGGAGCGGACCATATTTAAAATAGTTCTGTTCATTCTTTCAGCTACACCGTTCTGTTGTGGATTATATGGCACAGTTGTTTGATGTTTGATTCCATGTTGACAAAGATAATTTTCAAATTCGTTTGAAGTGTATTCTTTTCCATTATCAGTACGTAGAGAGCCAATATGAGTTTGTGCATCATTTTCTATCCATGCATGAAAATTCTTGAATGTTTGAAAAGCATCAGACTTGTTATTCAATAATTAAATCCAACACATTCTGGTGTAGTCATCAATAAATGTCATCATGTATTTATTTCCATTTGCAGAAGCAATAGGCATAGGGCCACATAAATCTGAATGAACAAGCTCAAGTTTTCTATGTGCTCTGGAGTGTGAATCATGAAATGGCTGTTTGCTATGCTTTCCTAGAATACAAGCATCACATTCCTTAAGTTTTCTAGGAATTGTAGGCAGTCCATTAACACCATTTTTCTTCAACAAACGAAGGCTTTCATAGTTTAAGTGTCCAAATCTAGCATGCCATAAAAGACTTGATGGGAATGTACCTTCATCATGATGTGAACTGAATGCAAAGTTTTGAGTATGAGCAGATGAACCTTTCAGCTTCAAGAGTCTCCCTTCTTCTATTCCCTCCATGACAAGTGAGTGATCTGATGCTTTTCTGACCTCTGCCTTGCCATCAAACAAGTGAACTGAGTGTCATTGCTGCCGGATTTCAACCAGGGACAACAAGTTTCTCTTTAACTATGGGAGGTATAGAACCTCATGTAGGATATGATAAGGAAGACCAGGAAGTTCAAGCCTGACTGTGCCAAGCCCCGATGGCTTGAGTTTGGATTTATCTGTGAAATATACTGCTCCATCAACTTTGTCAGTGAATTCTTCAAAAAAATCTCTTCTAAATGTCATGTGACATGTTGCTCCTGAATCTAGCAACCAATCATCTCTCCATGAAGTAAATGAAACATCAAATAGGTTTTCAGTTAATCCATTATTACAATGTGCTAGAACAGAGTGAGCTGATTCAGGTGGTTTACCTTTGTCTTTGTCATTAGTTTTACCTTTGTCTTGATTTCTTTGCTGCTGAGCTTTAGATTGTCTGCCCCACTTTTCTCTGAAGTTTATTCTTCGTCTTCTGCCTTCTCTTCCTCTGGATGAACCTGAAGCATGTCTCTTTTCTCTCTGTGCCAAGTAGGCAGCCTCTTTAGAAGATGAAGGGACTGTCATCTTATTTTGAAGGAGGAGAGAAAAAAACTTTGCTGGATAATCTCTTTTGAAGGAGAGAAAGCAAAAACACTCTTTGCTGGAAAATATAATCAGTTTAAAAGGACAGAAACATTATTAAAAATATGAAGACTGAATTTAAAAAGACACAAACTCTTTGCTAAAAACTGAATTCTGCACCAAAAAATATGTGTATTTTTTGTTTTGTTCGGAGAAAAATTTGTATGGGAGGTCGATATGGAATGTTATGAATGGGGCGGTATCGAATGTATGGATGGGGCGGTATATGAATGGGAGAATATAGTGGGGAGGGGCGGTATTTAAAAATTGGGAGGGGCGGAAATATATGGGACAGCGTATTAATATCACCAACAACGTATTATAAGATGGGAGGGGCAGAAATATGGTATGAGAAATGGTAAAGTGGAGCGGTATGGTATTACAAACTGTGTGGAGGAGAGGTATTACAATATGGATGGTGTATTGTATGTGAATGGGAGCCGTATTGCATATGAATGGGCGGACTGTATATAAACGATGGAGCGGTATTAAAAGTGGTGGACAAACAACGTTGTATATATGGATAGCGTTGGATATATGGATAGCGTTTTATATATATGGACAGACAACGTTGGATATAAAATGGAGTCGATTATAATACAATTGCAGATATATATATATATATATATATATATATATATATATATATATATATATATATATATATATATATATATTGCAGTCGACTGGTATTATATTAAATGCAGATGATATATGCAGTGTGTATGTGTGACAGCGTGGATATTATGTGCTGATAACAAGCGGTGATATTATATGCAGTGATATACAGCAGAGGAGGGGCGGTATATAGCAGAGGAGGGGCATAATGAAATGGAGATGGAGCGGTATGTAGCAGAGGAGGAGTGTTGTAGCACAGTGAACGGTGGAGATATGTGTTATATATGCTGCGTGGAGGCGGACAAAATGTATTAAAGACCGTGCGGTGGGGTAGTGAATGCAGAAGGAGCGTTATTACAAATGTTGTATTGTATGCACAGAGGTGAAGTGGTGTTAAAATATGGGAGGGGCGGTAATAAACTTGCAAAGCTGCGTTGTATAACATATGATCTATCATACCATTAAACACCGTTGTCGACTCATATGCTCTGGAATACCATTAAACACCGCTGTCGATTGGGAAGAGGTATTGTTAAACGAGGTCTATGACTGTATTGATATATAAATGGAGGGGCGATATATAGGTGTCGAGCCAGCGCAGGTAGGGAGGGAGGAGTATGGGGCGTGGGGAAGTGATGGGTAGGAGAGAGGGAAGGGAGCGTTGTTTAGGGAGATAGTAGATAGTGGATAGTGCATGAGGGAAGTGTGAGGGGCATTGGGTCGGTGAGGGAGAAGTGAGGGAGTTACAAAAAAAAACTGAAATGGAAGTTGCAGGTGTTGAGTTGCAAGAACTGCAAAAATTGCAGGGGCTGCAAAATACTCAGATATTTTAGGAGCTGAACTTGCAGAAGTCAGAGATTGTAGAATATGCAGAAATAGAAAAAAAAATGCAGAATTTCAGTATAGCAATAAGTAGGAGCAGCAAAAACAATTAATAAAAACTGACTGAGCAAAGGAGAGGGAGTTACACCACAGGCAGAAATGCCAATAGTGGGATTGGCTCTGATACCATGTCAAACCTGGAGGTAACTCCTCAAATCATAATGTGTATTAGCTGAAGAATGTACATGCATTTATAGATGGAGGTGAGGCTATTGGGATTCATCTCCCGATGACTCTTGGCATTCCTTATTTCCTAATATTAAATAATATACAATATTACATGTGCACACCCATCCCATAGGATTAGGTGTCAACAGGATCCATACCAACTAGACTAAAAGAAGAAAGATCTACTTATGCTCGAAAGGCTTCTTCATTGTGGCTTTTGACTTAAATGAAGATTACTAGAAAGCCTTAACGAGAGGCCCTTGGTTCTGGGGCGCGGCTGGGCTTTTCCTCACCCCATGGTTTCCAGACTTCAACCCTTCTACAGCTATCATCACCAAACTTCCCATTTGGGTTAGGCTCCCAAACCTTCCGGCGCATCTATGGCATGTCTCTGTTTTCCTAGCCATTGGAGACACCTTAGGACGTTATATCTCTACAGATTACTCAAGAAAGGACAATGGAATCTACACCTATGGTAGACTATGTGAAAAAATAGATATCAGCAAAGGACTACCGGATCAGATCAACCTCAAGATTGGAGATTTCCATTGGACACAAACCTTGGATTACGAAAATACAGCCTTCCGTTGCCGCCATTGTCATCAAACGGGGCACCTCCAAAATGCATGTTCCCAGTTCCTCGACAAAAAGAAGAATCTGAATCACAAACCGAAATCGAAGGGCTAGAATCCCTGTGTTACTCCCCCTCCTATGGATGACACAGACTCCTCCAGCTCGGATGAGGAGGAAATTGAAGCAGATGGGCAGAATGATGGGATTCTGTTGGATGCTCCCTCAGCCAGTCCTGCAGTCCCCTCTGCCCTGCCGATCTCTCAGAAACGCTCTCACGTGTCTTCGTCCTCTGACTCTGATAAGGATATTCTGCCCCCAGAGCAGAATAGTCTATAGCTAGTCATGGCTCATCCAAATTCCACTAGCTGGGTCAAAGTAAGCAAGAAAAAAGGGAAAAAATGTCGTTTGGCAGTATCCACCCACACTGGGCAGATACCTCTGTTCAAATCTAGCTTCACTGCATTCCCGTGTTTTCTTTTTCTCTTTCCTTGATTGTCATCCAGGAGCGAGGTAGATAGCCTATCACCTACGGCTCCCATGCTTTTCAGCTTTGCTTCCATGCAAGCTTGATTGTACTATATGTTTCTTATCTTAATAGAATTAGTCTTATTCAGAAAAAAGAAAGAAAAAGAAAAAAAAAAGGGAAAAAAGAAAAAAAAAAGGGTGACTTTGATCCCTTATCCTTTTTAGCATATACATTGATAAGATTGAAGAATGTTTGGAAAATGTAGTTTTCTTTAACCCATGCCCATTGGTATAGTAGTAATTTTTCTCCTTTATGCTAATGATCTTATTATTTTGGAAAGGAGCTATTACAAACTTGGTAAGCAACTAAGAAAAATTATTTCACATATAACATTTTAAATAACCATTCACACAACCAACTCAAAAATTATAAAACCATTGCTTTTAAGTAATTACAACTCTTTAAGAGATTATAACGCCATTATTTTTAAGTAATTTTTTTTTAAGAGATTATAACATCATTATTTTTATGTAATCAAAATTCTTTAAAACGGAAAGAGTCCACACCCTAACCAATGTGGCCATTTAAGGAAATTTACTAATGCAAAATAAAATCTGGTGAACAAGAGATTTTCTCATAATTAATCATCAACAAATGCACTTCCATGTTTTTTAAATAAAAATAATTAACCAATTAATAACACATTAATGGTCATTAGTATCTATGAGTCTAGGAGAATATGAGTCTTTAGATAATTCTATATATAGAACATATAATGACTAGCACAATTATATAAATTAAATGGCTCGTAAATTTCGACAGGCATCAAGCCACAATAGGCTCATGACATATCTCACATTATCAAGATTAAAAAAAATCATAAAAATTAACTAAATTATAACTTTATTTTAAATAATAATAGTTATTGTTATTGCTTCTAAAAAGAATATATATATATATATATATGATAAAGTAACAATAAGCAATAATAGGAACTTGGGTTATGGAACCCATCTGTTTGCCGATTCTCTAAAAAATTTTAGGTTTCTAACTTGTAAATGTCATGGTGTTGTTGTTTCGTTGGTAGCTTCAACAGATTCCTTTTCTGGTTTCTATAAGATGGTTAAGAGAACACGGGGAAGAAAGCCCACTGGAGACAAAGGCAAACAACCTATCTCCCAGCAGCCTCAGAAAAGAGGAAGAAAATCCATGAAGCAGCATCTGGAACCGCTTGTGCAAAAGTTTGCATCAGAGATTCCAAACTCTATTTGATCTCGCATTTATGGTTGGGAAAGTGAGGTTATAAAAAATTTGGATAGGGAGGATGATATGGCATATGAGGACATGCAAAATGTAGTCACTGACCCAGGGCACACCCGAGGCCGCATTTCTCTGTTTCAAAAGTCAATCAGAACTTACTGGTTGAGTAAATGCTTGCTAGCCAAGGCATTCATGTCGACAGCAGAATCCAAGTTTGAATTAACTCTGGCAGATATCAACAGAAACATTTAGGAAATTAATCTTTGCCAGTTTCATCAATATGCTAGGCTAGGAAGGATGGAGAAGGATATTAAGTCCATGTAGCAGGTTGAAGTTGAATTGCCACGTTCTAGTGCTAAAGTCCCTACACCTGTGGAATCAGAGGAAGATTAAGGATTTCATGTTAAAATGTTCCAGTATCTTTTTAGTGGCTACTACTCCTTTTGTGTATGTTATTATTTCCAGTCTTAGATATTAAGTATCATCAGATATGGTATAGATTATTAAGACTTTTTATGTTTTGGTTGACATACTTTGCACTTAGATGGCCAACAGACCTGGTTTCCTATGGACAGGTTGAGGTCTATTTTTGTATAGCTTTTGCTCGGCTTAAATTAATAGAAAATGGGAAGGAACTACCTAAGCTTACAAAAAAAAACAATAAGAAATAATAGTTTAATAACATAAATAAAAAAACAAATGGAAACATGTAATTTATGGATATGATTTTTTTTTAATCGAATTGAAAAGTAAAAGAGCATAACCATTTTTGAGATAAATCTCAACCTTGTATTCCTGATTATTACTAAAAATATTTTGTGGATATTACATGGAAGTTAAATCTCTATGATTTATTTAATGATTTTATTCCAAAATAGACATGCGTGTTAGAATTATGAGATTACATAACTATTAATTCATACTAAGAAACACACTTTCACCTAAATGGAGAGACACATTAAACCAAACCACACTTAACTAATTCCTATATATTTTAATATTTTAATAAATATAATTTTTATATTTTGTTCACGAACACTGGAGATCGGTAGCTACTACATGCATAGAAATTATCTTTGCAGATCCACCCAAAGTGATCACATCTCACTGGCTCATTACCAGAGCCTGACCTCAAGACCATCGAGGAGAATTAACCCCATGACATTGATGGACATTGGATAAACCAATGTTCCCCGTGTGTTTCACGACATGGACTAACTGCCTCTTATGGATCCCTACCTATGGCGATGTGATCTTTGAAAAACACATGCGGGTTTTGGTTTAACGATAAGCAAGTGATATCATAGCGCAGGTCACGATTTTGATGGACACTTGGCTCACATGGGGGGATATTATTGGAAATTGGATAAAACAACACTCCTATGTGTTTTGCAACATGGACTAACCATCTCTCATGGATCCTTATCTCCGGCGATGCAATCATTGACTAACATCTGCGGGTTGTGGTTTAACGACAATTTTGATTCCCAACAGACCTCCCATTAGTAAGGTGCTTTAACAATGTGAACTCGATCAATTGAGCTAACCCTTGGTTGTTTTCTTTTTTTTATGGCTCATTGTACAAAATATCGATATTATCTACATCCATGGAAAACCCACTTGTGTTTAGGTGAATGAGTTATCTTTCCTGTAGAAATTACTCCAAGAAAAAAACATGTCAATATAAATGAAATTGGAACTTAGTTGGGAAGAATAATACCAACACCTTCCTACTACCGAAGCGATACACCCACTTGACATATGACTTTTAAATAATATAAAATATTTAAATATTGTATATATTTATTTTTTACTAAACGATAATAAAATTTATATTAAAAATAAACATTTTAATAATCCAAAACTATAATTTTAATAAATATTTGAAAACTAAATTTTGTTAAAATATTTAATTGCTTCACACAAACTTATCTATGTGTTAGAAAAAATTACGTTCTGAAAACGTAAATCTCAATTAAAAAACTTATTATAATATTTTGACATTACCAATCAACGAAGGTCCAAAGTATCAAAGAAACACTAAAGGCATAAACCACAAATACGTTAAAAGAAAACCTAGGCGTATACTTTTTGATCATTATGATTTTTTTTAATTTGGTTAAATTCAACCTCCCACGGTTAGAAACACTAGGTACACGCCATTCAAAATTATCAAATATTCAACTTGATTATATTCATCTAAATACGGTTAGTATTACCTGTCACATGCTAAGGAGTATAGTATATCAAATAAGAAATATTCTTCAAAAATAAACAAGACATTGACTTTAACTAAGTTCACATATATAATAAGTTGTCAGCTGCTCACATGACTGCATAACATTATGTATAAAGTTGTCAGTTGCTCACATTAAAACTCTAATGGTATGTCATGTAGAAAGAGAGTCAAACAATATATATGATAAATAATGAGGCTTGGAGTAAACATTTATTATAATTAGTTTATTTAACTTTAGAAGGTAATGAATTATTAAGTCTAATGCAGAGATATTTTAATTTTTTTAAATTGAGATGCATTTCTTTTGTTATATATTTTAATAATTATTACATTAATTTTTTAATTATTTTTTTATATTTTATATGAGAAATATATATGTTTAGGTTTAAAATAACAATTTCTTATTATTACATATTATGTGCTAAACATGTTAAATGGAGGAATAAAATTTTAGTGGAGAAAATAATAAGTTTTAGAAGGATATATTTATTAAAAACTCAACATGCAACATGGTGAGATTTAACTCAATTGGAGAGTAATGACTTTTTCCCCAAAAACCTTAATTACATCTAATTAACAATGTTTCCTTAAATTTAGATGTAATAATATATTTAATGTTATGTTACCTTTATTTTGTAAGGTTACCTCTTTGCTTAATGATTTAATCTAGACATGCAATCTTTATGTCAGCTACATTTGAGTTGTCAGTGGAGTGGTTAAACCCTGTAATTGCTCAGATGACTACATTGAAAATCTATTATTACACTTTATGTCTTAAATTAGATGTAATAATATTTCTAATGTTATATTATTGTTATTTTATAATTTTACCTCTTCACCCAATGATTTAATTAAGATTTAACATCTATATGTCAAATCTACTTGAATTATGAATGATTAAACACTTTAGTTGTTTATATCACTAAAAAATATAACTAATGTAGCAATATAAACTAAATTGTTGGTAAATTTAAATAGGCATCAATCCATAACAAACATCAAAACACTTATGTCATAATACATGTGAAGTTGTTAAATTAAAAAGAAATCACAAAACTAATTAAGTTATAATTATATTTTAAATTATTATTATTATTATTATTATTATTATTATTATTATTATTTTCAATATGGTTCACAAACTCTGAAGATTAGTGACTACTATGTCCACAAAAATGGTCTCGTGTATACCCATGAAGGAATCAGTCCCGTCGGCTCATTTTGGAGCCTAACCTCGAGGTTGTCGAGGAGAATTGACCACGTGGCCTCTCGTAGCGAGGTGCTTATGCGATAGGTAGTTGACCAATTGAACTAACCCTCAGGTATATTATTATTATTATTAATTATAAAAATAATTAATGTATGAGTTAAACATATATACATTTAAAAAAACATGGAACAAGATTCTTATCCATGGAAATTTAACCCCACTCTGCCATGAAGAGTATTATTTATAAATAGACTTTGTTACAATATCATGGGCCAATGCCATGGCTTATCAATACCAAATACCCAAAAAACCATAAATCATGTCATATTCCACTTGTTCATATGGAATTTATTTTTTAATTAATCAATTTAATTAAAATAACAAAAAGAGCATAACTACTTTGTTGATAAAACTCAAATTTTGATTTGTGTATACTACTAGAATATTGTAGAATATTCCATGGAGGTTAAATCTTCACCATCCACCTAATAATTATTGATAACTAAATTATAATTTTGGAAGCCCTACTCCAAAACAGACATTCCTATAGACAAAATAATAATTTTGAATACCTATGGTTACACTCTATATAAGAGAAAGAGAACCACACACACAAAAAAAAAACATTTTGAGCATTATATAGTGAATCGAGATTTAAAAATTGAATCAGATGTTCAATAAGGTTTTCCCTCACTATGGTGCAAGTTTCAACCTTTAAAACATCGTACAAAAAAACCACGGGGGCTTGACTAAATAAACCTCTGACATAGCACATGCATTTGTGGCATACTAAACAATACCCTTAATTTGACTACATATTGGAAAATACCTCCAAAAATCACTGTATTTTACCACCTACCAATACGAACCCAAAACACCTTCCCAATTTAAAAAACCCCTACTTTCATTAGATATTAGAGGTATCGACTTTTTCATTAACAATTTGTATACCCCTTTATATTTTTTCATTAACTTTGAGCTCCATTTTTTATATATAATATATAAAGGCCCTTTACCCCCTATTATATGCTCAATATATTATGTAATTTTTTTCCTCAATATATATCCCCAACATGGTATAGTATTGCTCCCCCAGTGAAGCCCCCATGGAAAGAACTTTATAGTGAAAATGTCAAGATGACCTATTTACCCCATAAATCACATTTTAGATTCAACTTTTAAACTGCAATAATGACCCCAAAACTCTTCCTCAACTTCTTTTTCTCACCTTGTGTCTCTTTAAATTAGAGGAAAAATTCGAGACTTATAACTTAAAGGTGAAATTAAATAAAAAACAACATGCATTTAATAGGCAAGGCATGCATGCAAACAATCAACCCATGAATTTGGAAATTTATTAATACGTTATCTAACGATAAGGAAAGAATTCCAAAATAAATTCAATTGCTTTAATCATATGTTAAGAAAAAAATTAACAAGTTTACCAGCAACATAATTCATATCCTCCATCTGATTATTTTTCATAGATAGGTCCCATTAAAAAAAACAAAGCTTGTTGAGAATAAATAATTTCAACTATTACACTTTCATACATATATTGCTACTATTCATCCAATCATAGGAAAGATTGTACTATAGTATTTCTCGCAACCAACCATCCCAAAGGCCGGATTCTTGTTGTGTTGAGTGAAAAATAAACTTAGGGATTTAGCACACATTTTTCAGACCAAATGTAACATAGAAGTGGAGTCCACTTTCCTTCGTAGACATGAAAAACTTAGTGTTCAAATTTTCCATCTTTGAACAGACTCATAAAAATTCACAAAAAGATCATGTAATTCTACACATCATTAGGAACAACGTTACCGATGAAACGAGAACTATTACCTCAATATGAGAATTCTAGCCCAAAAACAAAAAGTGTATATGTCAGAACGATGGTTTTTTTTAGGGTAAATTTTCAACATTATTTTTTAAATGACAATAAACACCAATATTTTTTTTTTTTTTGCAAAAAAGATGAGAAAAACATCTTCAAAAAAAAAAGTGTTGATGCTATAAAAAAAAATAAAAGAAAAAACCAGTTTACAATTTTGACATTTTTTAGCAATGGCATTAAAGATAAAATGTCAGGACTTTGAAAAACCTTAAAATTCTAAAAAAAATTGGACATGATGTTAAAGATAAAATATTGTGTCTCAAATTATTATAATTCCAAAAATTTCCATCCATGTCATTAAACATAAAGTATCTTGACTATTTAAAACGCTAAAATTGTAATGTTTTTCAACCATAACATTAAAGATAAAATATCATAATTCATAAAAACCTTAATATTTTGACAAAATTTCAACCATGAATAGATTGGAGGTTTCTGTGGTGTATATTTTTAGATATAAAATTCAGAATCTCCACAGTCTTCATTTTTTGTCATATTTCAACCATGAAATTAAAAAACTTAAGTTTTTAACATATTTCAACCATGAAATTATGGACAAATTATATGACAAATAATTTTTAAAAATGAACACATAAATGAAATATTCATTATTCAAATAACAATTTTTATTTTAAAGGCTGAAAGTATAACTCTTTTCAAATATTAGCCTAAGACAACATATCCCATTGAAAGAAAAACCTAAAAAAAAATAAAAAAAAAATAAAGTGTCCCCTTTTAATGAAGCAGTAAAATTTCAACATCTTTATAACTATCTCATACCAAATGATATCGTTAAATCATATCATGGCAATATCACTGTATATTTGAAAAAATCAACATTAATTTCTAATGTGTTTTTTCTTTTAATCAAAATATCAACTTTGGTAGATTGAATATAACACAAAATATTTTTGTAGTTCATTGTTGCATTGTGGATATTCTAAATAGATGAATTATTCATAATTAAAACGTATAATCCAATGAACATAGAAATGACTCATAACTTATGTAAGATCATATGTAAGTCAAAATATTTATTTCAAGTTACCATGTGTTGGGCCAGAATTGTAATCTACGGATAAATTACGCTTCCCTAGATAGGTGCTAGTCTAGAACAATAGGTGAAAGACTATACTACCATTTCTCCTAACTCAGAATAGGTACACAGAGAGGATTGGAGGCTTACTTGTTTCAGTCGCTTCCAAATGGCTCATTTCTGTTGCTTCCACTATAGCGTCAAATTCAAGCGGTTTGTTGGGTGAATGCTTCCTGCAAGAAAGAACAATGAAACATCTGAAGATGCAATAATATAGATATCTATTCAAGGAAGTTAGCTAAATCAGTTAAGCATAAACTACATTCATCAACCAAGATATTACAATATTGAAAATCAAAGTTAACATAGATGCATGTAGGGAAAAATAAGAAGTACTCTTTATTGATGATAGAAGGAGAGGTTAAAACCTAGTGACTGATTTGAAGTGACATTCCAGCATATTTCCCAAGTCTCATCACAACATAAATCTCTCTAGCACCAGCTCCACAAATCAAACTCTCAATTGAAAATTCTCCAGCATTTCTCTACTCAAATTATTCCTCTTCAAACACTTAGATCTGTGTTCAATTTATAGATGAACTGTAGGTTGTTTTGAAATCAATAGCTTTCCAAAAATAGGCAAGACATGTTTCCAGTCATGTAGATGTCAAATGGACACTTGGATCCGAAGCTTGACACATGTGAACTCTTCTAGAAGGCACTGGCCAAGAGGAGATTCTAGAAAAATGAGAATTTCGCTCCCAATGTGACCAATGCACCTTTGAATGTCAGGAAGTGCTCTGCAAAGTAGCCTTGCATGGGGCTACCTGCATATGAAACGCACTTAGGCCCCTTAGATCCTGTGTTGGTGAGCTCTCATATGCTAAATAATCAGCTTCAAACCATGGAAACCTTTGCTTGATGAAAGTCACTGTTTGATTTGTCTTTTTTTCTGTCTTAGGGAATATAGCAACTGATATGATAGGGAATGATAGACCCTTGATCATCGGTCCTGGAGATGATGCCCAATTAACCAGGTCATTCGGAATGGTGCCCAAATTTACCTATAACAATTTCTCCCTAAAGCATGAAATCCAAATAATAAGAACATTTGATTGAGATGCTTTACACTGTGATGAGTCTGGAAACAAAGCGGAATGGTCACCTGCATCAATATTACAATAAATTACATCATGATATATCCTCTATTGATCATAATTGCTGAGGGTAGGCATTCCCATAGTCAGCACATAAAACAATCTAATAACATGTACATAATTCAGAAAGTCGTCTACATTGGAATGTTGCCCAGATGCAGACACGCCTACAGATATAGGCCCATGTTTGGATGACAATTTGTATGTAAGGTCACCGTACAGATGATGGGTATAACAATCCTGAAATCGCAGCCTGGATGGCTGAAACTAGATCCAGGGTCTTCTTATCTCATTCACTTGATCATTCGGGTACAATTCTAGCCATGGGAATATATGATTTGTCGTCGAACATGGAAATAAATCGATTGATTACCAACCAATGATATGAGATGTTAACAAACACGAGAGAGCCACCATTAATGTCAATGTCCCTCAAGGTACTGTAGTACATTTCGTAAGGCGTGGATAGATGATTTGATATCGAACGCCAAACAAAATCTTTCAGTCAAAAGTCTGGAAGCAAGGATCTTGTCGATGCTATAACAAGCCTCATGGTACTGGAATCTGATGTTTCAAAGTGAACTTCCTAGATATTGATTTTTCGTTGACAGGAAGTCACCTTATTGAAAAACTGGAGTTACTGATTTCGGAGACAAGGGTATGACTTGATATATAAATTTTCAGGGATGATGGTCATGAAAATGAAGGTTTATGAGTATTGCAGATGGATGAGTTCTTAATCACTAGATGACTTCTCTTGAACATATCGGCGACACTGTGATGAGTTGGCAGCATTGACCCAAAACCGAAGTGAAGGTATGATGAACCATAGGTGTGAATGAACCGTCAAGATGATTACCCAAACAGTCATGGACATGTAGTGAAAGAAGTGTCATGTTCAAGAGCGACATGCTACCAAAAAGAAACTTTACTTGCTTTTCCCAAATTTTCCCTGGTCATTTGTCGACCAGTACCTCTTTATTTTTTAACAAGCTTGAGGAGGATAATATTTGCTTGATCTATAATTCAACCCTTTGGGCGAATAAAGTATCGCTATTTAATAATTTAAGGAGTCTAGCAATGAATGAAACTCGATTCTTGCCATGATCGACAACTCCGTTGCTATTTTATGTTTTAACGATCTTAACAATAGTGATACCCCGGTCCTTTTTCATATTTAGAGAGTCTGAAAAAGAGGACGAAAGAGAACTCCAAAAGTACTTTTTCGTAAATTTGTCTCTCAGATCCGAAAATTTGTAAAATAATATCTGAAAGAACCTCTTTGGTCATGTTTAACCAAGGTATTCCTTTTTCGTAAATAATCCATCTCAGTCCGGAAAAGGGTTAAACTTATACTAAGTAGATATCAATTCATTTACTTTAACGAGCTCGAAATGACAAGTGCTGGGCAATATTTTCACATTATCGGAGTTTGAAAAGAGTTGAAAGAAGACTCCAGGGGTTCCTTTTTTGCTGTTATCAAAGCTCCAAAAAGAGATAAAAGTGCACTTCAAATCCTTTTTCGTTTTTATCAAAGCTCGAAAAATAAGGAGAAAAAGCATGCTTTGTGGCCAAGTCTTTCTTTGAAATAAATCTGCACGACTAACCTGTTCGTCAGTTGTATTTCCTGTTTAGAACAACATCAAATGGATTAAAAATACCTATTTCATGATAAAAACATAATAAAACTATAGTCATAGCAATAAATTTAAGTTGAAATCAATGAAATGACTATATAAAGTAGTTTCACTATTCATTTTTACCATTTCATAGTTACCATTTGCATTTTGGAGCTCTAAACCTGATTTTTCCCCTGAACTTCAGTTGTTGATTGCGGTCATTTCTGTGGATAGATTTCCTTGCCGTTTGATCCAGGTTAGTAGCATGAACCTGCTCTTCCTTTCAGTATTCATTTCATTCCCATTCCTTGCAAATTTTTAGGGTTTTAAGGCCCCTAGGGTAAATTCTTCCCAAATTGGGGGAAACGCACCCTTGAACATCGAAACTTGCGTTGCATAGGAGGTATAGTGAAGGATACCTACATGTGCAACACACTATCTTAACCCAGGGAGTGCGTTGGGCGCAGTTCAAGTTTTTTATTTTCATGATGTGTCCAAAATTTGCCTAGTTTTTTGCAATGAATGGTATCTAATGGATCTTGTGGTTGATTTTCAGGTTTCCATCGGATTATAATGACGATTACATGGAGAGAAAGAGAACATGAAGAATAAGATATGATTACCTTGAATGATCCAGGTATTGTAAGAGCTTTAAGAGATTGTGGGCTACTTAAGTACTTCAAATTGTCGGGAATGAGTAAACAAATAGAACTTCTAGAGTTCCTTGTTCGAGCATGGGATCCGGTGATAGAGGGATTTCAAATAAAAAATCAAGTGTTGTCCATAACAGTTGAGGATGTGTATTTTCTCACAGGGTTGTCGAGGAGAGGTTTGCCCATTTCTCTCATAGGGTCTATCGTTGGGGGAGAGATAGTGAGGGATTATGTTATGCAGTATTGCTATCCAGGTTCAGAACCTAGCAAATATGGGAAAATAAACATCCGTGATGTCAGGGATTTTCCTTTGAGAACAATCCTATTCACGATCGCTAAAATAGCTGGCACTGTTACACTCCATGTAGTGAACAGATCGTATATGCAGTATGCGCTGGAATGCTTAGAGCCAACAATCTTCAGCTAGTTTGAAGATGTTCTATCTCAGATAAAGGAACAACTGAATAAATAAAAGGGAGGAAGGAAGTAAAATTTCAGCTATGGTTCAATCCTTATCTCCTTCGCTTTGGAATGGATTCCATTGATGCAGCCACAACATGTAACATTGGATATATCTAGTCCTAGAGATCCTCGAATGTAGAGATGGGTAGAACTCATGGGTTGGCATGCAGGCCAATCGACCGTTGTGTTCTCGACTACATTCTTCGCCTGGTTGTGACGATAGATTATCACCGTCGATGAGTATGCATACGCAGGCGTCGACTTTCGAGGAGATCTAGATCTAGTTTTACCAAAAGGCGCTCAGTGGGGTGCAATAGGTAAGAATGATTTTACCATGTTTTTTGATTTTTATAAGGTTTATAAAAATGTTTTTGTGTTTTTATTTCTTTCCAAGACTAAACTAAATGTTTAATGTAACGCAGATATTGGTTGCGTTCAACCAGTAGAGAAACCAGAGCGCGAAGTGGATGCGCCAACAGAGAGGGCTGTCAGGAGAGAAGTCCTTCAGGACGTTGATATGGCTGAGACTTTGGATAAGCTTCAATAGCACATAGAGGGATTGACCTTCGAAATTCTGAATTGCCGGATCGAAGAGCTTCCCATGTGTCTGCAGTGACACACAATTGGGGTTCCTAACCGTTGGATGCGGTTGCTCTGTAGGATTGCTAGATCTATAGCATGTTACCACGAGCACCACTAGTTTACTTGTGATCTTTGTATAAATTTTGAGGTCGGATGACCAACGTGTCTTGGGCACAAATTCTATAAAAAACCTATAACTATCTATCTATATGTTTTCAGAGTTGTTCCTATGTTTAATGCGTAATCCTATTCAATGATGTGAATGTTTTATTTACCTATGTCACAAATGTTTGTCTAAAACTTGATTGGCTAATGAATCAGTTAAAGTGTTCAGATTTTTGGAAATGTGTTGATATTGGATGAAATAAAAATTTCTTTCCAAAATTCGAACTCTTAGGAAAAATCTAAGAAGTATTGGATTTCTAACAGTATAAACACTAGTAAGTTGTAATACCATGAGTTGTGAGTCTAACCTTATGATTATGCGGTTAATACCAAATGAAATGACATCAGAGAGAAGTTCGATCAATGCGCTATACTCAGTGACATTGTTCATCGATCTACCAATACAAATCCCTTGAAAACTCACTAACTCTCCGTTCGGAGCGAAAATGGCCCACGCTGCAGAGGATAGATTCTACATACTATGACTAGCACCATTAGCATATCCAACAAATGGTTTCAAAGATTCAGACATCTGCCATGAAATGTAAAGTGGATTACTAACATCAAGAAAACTCTAAAAAACAAATTAAGATAGTGAATGCAAATCAACAACATATAAAAAATATAATACAAAAAATTACTACGCTCATGATTAAGCATAGTAACATTTCAAATACAACCCATTTCTAGGTTGTGCCAATGGAATTCCATCATAATCAACTAACTCGTAGGCACCCTTAGCAAGAACTCTTTTGACAATATAGGGGCTATGCCATAATGGCTCGAATTTCCCTGTACCTATTACATCAGCTTCTTGGTCGTAAAGAAGGACCAAGTCGTCCTTTGAGAAGATGCGAGGCTAGAAATTTTTGTCATATTGCACATTTATACGTCTCTTATGCATTTCGTTGGCCATTTGGGCTTCACGATGTGTTTCATCTAGATGGATGAGGTTAAGGAGACACGCTTCTTCTTCTGAGGTGTCAAGTGACAAGTGTATCGTGAGTTTTAATGATGATATTTCGCATTGGATTGGTAAGATAGCTTCCAGACCATACACCAATTGAGAAGGATTAAATTCGGATGCGTTTCTAACTGAGGTTCGATACACCCACAAGGCAGAGTACAAGATCAAGTGCCAGTTCCTTTTACGGACTCCTATCATTCGTTGAAGAATTCATTTAAGGATTTTGTTAATAGCCTCAACTTGTCCATTTGATTGTGGATAATGAGGAGTAGAAGTATCATGCGACAATCCTAACTTGGCTGTCAATTCAGACATCATATGGTTGTGAAAATTCTTCCCATGATCCGTAAATATAGCCCGTGGGACCCCAAACCGTGCAATAACATGGTTGAATAAAAACAATACAGCTGTTTGTCCTGTGTTATTAAATCTAGGCATCGCTTCAGCCCATTTGGTAAAATAGCCGACCACAACAATAATATAACCATGCCCCCCGGACGAAGGAGGGTTACAGGTCATGAAGTCAATACCCCATTTTGTAAATGGTCCAGTAGAGACAACAGGATGCATTAGCGCTGGCGGTTTGCAGATTTTACGGTAAAAATATGGCATGCATGACAACTTCTCATTGTGAGGATATAATCTCGAAAAATAGTAGGCCAAAAGTAACCAGCACGGAGTATCTTTTGTGCTTTAGCATATCCAGATAAATTTCCACCTCAAGCCCCAACATGGAAATCATTTAACACTTTTTCAGCCTCCTCATGAGTGAGGCACCTCCTTAAAATGGTATCGACACCACGATGATAAAGTGTATCGCTGACGATCAGATAATCTTTTTCTTGGTATCGAATACGTCGCTGATCAGAGTGAGAGGTATTAGGTCGAAAATTTTGGGTTTATAGATAAATGATGAAATATCCATACCAGGGATCAGATGATCTGATCAGAAACAGAGACTCGTCTGGAATAGATGGTTCTGATGTAGTTGCTGTACTATCAAAGGGAAGGTCACAGAGAAGCTCAACCAAAACTAAATATTTCTTTGACTTGGATTTGATGAATTCCAAATCAAATTACTGCAAAATGACCATCCATTTTGAATATTTTCCTCCTAGCAATTGATGTGATAAGATGTAAGTCATGGGGTTGCAATCCGAAACTATTGTTGTTTTTTGGAGCAGGATATAATGGTGAAATCTTTGGATAGCTTGAACAGCTGCCAAGGCGAGCTTTTCCACGTACGAGTACTTAACTTCCATATCATTGAGATTATGACTCAAATAATAGATCGGATGTTCAATTCCATCTTCTACTTGGACCAAAACCATAACGATGGTCGTTTCAGCCGTGACGATATATAGGAAATAATCATTTTGATAATTTGGAGGATACATTAATGATGCTCGAACAAGATGGAACTTGACAGCATCAAAAGAAGCTTGCGTAACTTGGTCCTAATGGAAGGGAACCCCCATTTCGGCATAGTTTGGAATGAACCTTCTCAGGAAGTTAGCATTTCCTTGAAGTTTTTGTATTTGAAGTAGGTTTGATGGCGTAGGAAAATCAAGAATGGTCTGAACCTTTAGTGGGTCTATTCGAATTCCTTCTTTTGAGACTATGAATCCGAGAAATCGACCAGAACCTACAAAAAACACACATTTGTGTAGATTGAGGGGTATCTTGTAGTGTCGGCAGTGTAAGAAAATGACTCTCAAATGCATCGGGTGATCAGTCCGATTTTGTGAATGTGCTGGTAAATCATCTAGATATGGTTGAACAATGTGCTTGATGTCGTGAAAGCATAACCCATTTCTCTCTGAAAAGTTGCACCAACATTCTTTAAACCAAACAGAAGTTTCCGATATGCGAATGTGCCCCAGGGAAAAATGAATGATGTCTTATGTTGGTCATCTGGGTGAATATTGATTTGATTGTAGCCAGAAAATCCATCCATGAATGAAAAAATTTCGCATCCAACACAATCGTCAATAATCTAGTCGATAAAGGGAGTAGGATAGTTGTCTTTTGGACAAGCCTAATTGACATCCCAATAATCGACGCACACTCTAATGGTTCCTTGTTTTTTCATAACAGGAACGATATTGGAAACCCACTCAGTTAGAGGAACAGGGTAAATGAAACCAGCACGCAAAAGTTTTTCAACTTCTGCTTTGATGGCAGCGGCTTTCTTTGGATGAACAGGACGAAGCCATTGGCGCACCAGTTTGACATTAGGATACATATTAATAGAGTGTTCAACTATAATAGTATCTATGTCTAGTATTGCCTCATAAGACCAAGTGAATACGTCACTAAATTCATGAAAAAGAGAGCGATATGAATCAATTTATGATGGAGAACAAGATACACCGACATGAATATTTTCCACAATGCTAGGTTTGGTCGAACTATCGATAGAAATCATTTCTTCAATATTTGATAAGTTTCATTCAGATTCAATTGCATTAATTGGAAAATAATTCGAAAATAAAGTTTCGATGGATGGGTGATATAGTTCACTAAGATTATTTTCTTCATAATTTGGAATATGGGAATGATGATGATAATCTTCCCATGGTTTTCCTTCAAACATCATAGCTTCCAAAATATTTTCATCTATCAAAAATTTTGAGGAAAATGGATCAAATGGAGTACCAAAATCTAATTAAAAAACAACCCAAACACTTGGTGACGCTGATTTCGAATTTTCCACCCAAGCCAAATAGATTGATTGTTGTTGTAGCTCAATAGGGCTAGGCAGTAAAAAATCATCCAACATAGAAAAATCAGAATCACCCGTAATCTTCCTTAAGCTAGATAGAGCAGAAGAGATCATGGAGCAGGTCTCTATGCTTGCAATTTCTGTCGACGTTGTGGGTAGCGGTAATGCAAAGGTTCCCATAAGAGTGGAATCCTTTAAGAGTCCTACACCAATGTTCTGGATTTCTAGTTGGGGCAAGTGAAAAAACGGAACACTTCCAATTACCTGCGAAGCAAAGGCAAAAAAGGATAATTGATTAATGACTGTGATTGTACCTTTATGTGGAAAGGAAATCATTCTAAAGTATGTAGAAACAATGGCAGTCATTGCATATACCCATGGTCTTTTGAGTAAAATATTATAGTCAAGGGGTCCGTCAACAACCTCGACATCAATATTTACTATTTTTCCCCCTAATTCAACTTGCAGGTAATTGATAATACCACAAGGTTTATATGTTCTTCCATCAAAGACCTTCAACGTTGTTGATGATTGTGATAATCGTGGTGAGCCAAGTAAATTCCAACAGTTTAGAGACATAATACACGTATATGCTCCCTCATCAATAATAGTGCAATGAACAAGGTGATTGAGAACATTTACTTGTATGGAGAATGCCAATTCTGCTGGTAATTACAACACATAGCCCGTATGATTAAAGACGACAAGATTAGAATCAGTTGGATCAATTCCACCAATGGCCGACAATAAAGCCTTCTTCTGGGAGGGACAATTTTGTAATACCTCAAGAGTGGACATAGCTGAAGGGGATTGAGCCAAATCTTCAACTATATTATAATTTTGTGCAGTTCTTGCTCGAGGATTATATGCTGATTTATGAATTACTCCCTTTGGTGGCTTAGTCGTCAATTCAGGAATAACAGGAGGTGGTACTGATTCATTAGATGGATTTTTTGTCGAGGTATTAGGTTGATCAGTGGTCGGACTACCATAGTCTTTATTCTGTGTCGACACCAAAATATCTTGTGAAGGTTTTGTGGTGGATAACATTAACACTTGGAAACTAGGAGCTGGATCTGTAGCAACCAAATTTGTGTCCGGATTTGGAAATGGGTCTGTCAACACAACTGATGCATGAGAAGTCTTGATGATTTTTGAGACTTTAGCACAGTGAGGAAAATCCCTAACAAATTTTACCTCGTTACAGATTATGAATGGCTAACGAGGTTTCTGTGTTCCAGACGGTTGATCAGATGATCTTTCCTGCGGGTTAGAAGTTTGCTTTTTCTTTGATTTTCCATTTTTCGTACCTCCTGGTTGCTTGTCAGTTTTGCCTTTGTCAAATGACATAGCATTAATTTCGGAAGTGGGGGCAGGATCAGATGTAGTAGTGTGGTGTGTGTTTGCAGTGCCTATCAAGCCGTATCCAGCATGAGAGTCCTTTATTTGAGGAGGAACATTGAAATTAGATCGCAGCACATTAGGGATTTTTTCATAAAGCGTGCCAGACTAAGTGTAAATTAAGTATAAATATTGAGCACGAGTGATAACTTGCTCTTCTGTGATGATGCCACCTTTAGCCACATCCTCAGTTATAGATGGTAACAGGGATTTAACGAACCATTCAGCAAGGAGCTGATCGAAAACAAATGTCTTAACCATTCGTTGACGGTGATGCCACTCATGAATATGATCTGAAATGTGAGTAGCATTACTCTATCTAAAATTGGTCAAGAGTTTCGTTCCAATTTCGTATCTGATCGGTAACTAGAAATGGGTCAAAAACACAGTAGCTAAGGCAGTGAAATTGTTGAAAGAGGCTCTAGGTAACTCAATGTACCATTTAGCAGTCGGACTTGTGAGAGTACGTTGGAAAAGACGTAGTCGAACAAAATCATTATTCAGGGAATTTGATGAACACCATAAATGATAATTCATGACATGAGTCGACGGATCTTCTCCATGGTTTCCATTGAATTTAGGAATGTTGGAGGGTAATTTATGAGGTATCACTGGCCACCAAAGAGCTTAATTTATAGGATCATTGGTTAATCGGTTTAAATCTGGTAATTCTAAGGTTGCAACAAAAGGAAACTATATATTAAGGTCAGTTGAGCATAGCCAGGGTAAGATGAAATTTCTTGGGAAACGGGTCTTTGAGCACCAGCATATGGAATTTGATGTTGGTAACCAATAAAGGGGTTGTTTTGCATGGAAAATGCTTGAGAATTCCGTTGACCAAAACCTGGATATGATACTTGTTGAAATGAAGTTTGAGGCATTTGTGCTTGTGGCTGCCAAGTGGTCTATCCACCAATGTTATAACCCAAATTAGTGTAAGTTTGATTCGTTTGATATGTATAACCAGGTTTCGTTCGTGACATCCCATAAAATGGTGCACCAACTTGTGAATAAATGATCCCTGATACAGGTTGTTGTAAATTAACCAAAGTATTTTGAGTCTGTGGACCCAACATTTGATGCTATTGAGTCTAATAACTTGCCTGATAAGGTTGATGTACAACATTTTGATTCTGTAATAGGGCTATAGATGTATTAACAAGTGGTAATGAAGTGGGTGTAACAGGTTGAACCGGTTGATATGAGTGTACAATCGTTTGTGGTTGGATATGTAGAGTGGACTGCCATTGACAAACATTCATGTCAACATTAGTTTGACCAAAATGTGACTGAGTATTGTCGTATTGGGTGACCAAAGGTTGCCCCCCAGCATAAGGAGGATAATAAGACATAAAATAATTTTCTCCAAATGCTGGGAGTCCAGTTGATATGGTACTTAAAGGAATTGACCTGTAAGGACCGACTTGATATTGCCCTGATGATGGATGTAATGAATCAAGTTGTTTAGTACTAACTATAGGACTACCAGTGAAAACACCAAATGATGACATTGGCAAAGACCATGAACGTGAAGGTGCACCAGAGAAAGCGCTAGATAATGATTTGTAACCTGTTGGGACCGAAGGGCCACTGTGCAGATATGAATCTGGTGAGGTTGTGAACATCGACAGAGTAGTGAGGGTAGGAGCTGACATAATTGGAATAGCTGACCCAACCGAAGATGTTGGTTCAGACATGGTTGTATGACCAAATCTATACTCTCCAAAATCAACAGGAGATTGAATGGCAATGGGATCAAAAAAAGAATATGGAAACGATTGAGGAAAAGACTGGTATAGGTAAAGGTCTCCCCCAAAATGGGTTGGACTTAAAGGTGTATTAGGTTGTGGGATTTCTTCAATCGCAATTAAACCAGGAGGAAGAACTTCATCGTCAGGCCCAAAATATATTTCATACGGTTGACTGTGTGATATCAGAGCTTAAATAGCGATAGAACTTTGTGGGATGACCAAGGTAGGAACAAATTCTGGTTGTTCGAATTCAGGATTCATATTTTCTGGAAAAGAAGAGACAGGATCTGGATCAATTTGTGATTGAAAAACGTCGGGTCCAGGAGGTATGGTATCAATGATTGAATGGATCGTGACCACAGGTAGCTGTGAAGACTCCATTTCGACAACAGTAAACAAACCGGGATGTGTAGAAACAATTTGAGCTAGCTCTAGTTTAAAAGATGATGTTTCACTAGAGGTACAAATTGTACTCGATTCGACAGATCGTGATCGCCTTTGCCTACTAGAAGTAACTTCCAGTGGTAAAGGTGGGTTTAAAGCTAATCTACGCGAACGACAGGGGATAGGATTTTGTTTTTCCATGATTACTGATTTATTTTAACCAAAAAATAAATAAACAAGAAGAGGGTAATGCCAGGCAAAAGGGTTTACCAAGAAACTGTGAACTGCAGAATACCTCCTGGCGAACCAAGAAGTACAGGCAGCTAATCTCCCTGAATGATGTGTTTGGTGTATCACAATTTCAAGGCAGTAGAATCGGTTCACTATGGATGGATAACACCTAAAATTTGTCCTCCCAAATATACCCAAAGGTACGTGGAGGCCCAAGTCCATATTAGTGTTGTCTGATGCGAAACCGCACAGTGAGAGCACCCCTTTATACTTATCGTACTGTAACATCGCCCGATATACCTGAAAGTACGTGGATGAGCTACGATATTCTTACGTACGTGGAGTGAGGTATCACACTCGGAATGTATCGCAGACAATTTAACGGCAGCTGCTATGTTTTACGATGCCATAACACGTCTCTAGCCTAGACCTTCTAAATGTTATTGTTATGGTTCCAAAGCGTTGTTAAGTAAATTGAGATTTATTTTATGTTGATCTTGCTTAACAATTTGCCTTTCAGGTTCATCGTGATGATGTATATGAAATTCTTAAGATGCAAGCTAAGAATGATAAAAAAACCTTTCACTTTCAGCTTTTTCAATGAAAAACCTAGCTACTAAGGGAACAGAGAAAATAATTTGAGAGCAAACAAGTCAATGAACAAAAACAAAATCAATGAATCTCAAACTAAATGCAGATTTCCTAATGTTCCTTTTGCAAAACACACACAATCCTACATGCAAATGAAAGTTTTTCTTTTCAGTTTCCTTAATGTTATGAATGCAGAAAAGAAACTAGGTGCACTAGATCAATAATTCAAATGCTTTTTACTTTTGAGAAACGAAGAATATAAACAAAAATTTCTCTTTTGAAGGAAAAACGAGGATTTCAACAACAATTTTTCCTATTAAGGAAATGAAGATTTTACGACAATTTCCTATTTCGAAAGAAAATGGTTCTTATGCAATCATAAAAAATACTTTGAAATCAAATTTTCAATGATAAAGAAAAACTTTTCTAAACAAGCATTGAACAAATTTTCAGCCAAAGGAGGACGAAGTATAAGATTCACTGGTCAATTGAGCATCAAACATTTCAGAACACAGCAGCAAACAAAACTCAAGCAAGTTGCAAAGTCAAATTCAAGAGAATTTGGTCACTTTCAGGAGTCAACACAGTCTTAAAGGGGAGATAGTGCTCTGCCACGCAGGCTTGGAAGAGAGACAATGCTCTGCAAAGCACTGTGTCCAGTCTAAGGGTGCATTGGGCGTAGTAGAGAAGGAAAAATACTACTGTTTAACTCACTGTCTTTGCAAATTAAGCTCTGAAAAATTCTAATGTTTATGTTTAACAGCTACTGGGTGGATAAACAAAGCAAATCAAAGACTAAAACACCTAGAACTGAGAGAAATTCTCCTAGTATGGTCGCTAGTTTGTTGGGCTAGAATTGTAATCTACGGATAAATTACGCTTCCCTAGATAGGTGCTAGTCTAGAACAGTAGGTGAATGACTATACTATCATTTCTCCCAACTCATAATAGATACACAGAGAGGATTGAAGGCTTACTTGTTCAGTCGCTTCCAAATGGCTCCTTCTGTCACTTCTGTTGCAGCTTCAAATTCAAGCGGTCTGTGAGCTAAATTCTTCCTGCAAGAAAGAACACTAAAATAGTAGAAGATGCAATAATATAGATATTTGTTCAAGCTAGTTAGCTAAATCAGTAAAACATAAACTACATTCATCAACCAAGATCTTACAATATGGAAAATCAAAGTTAATACAGATGTATGTAGGGAAAAATAAGAAGTACTCTTTATTATTGATAGAAGTAGGGGTTACAACCTAGTGAGTGATTTGAAGTGACCTTCCAGCAAATTTCCCAAGCCTCATCACAGAATAAATCTCTCCAGCAGCAGCTTCACAAATCAAACTCTCAATTGAAAATTTTCCAGCATTTCTCTACTCAAATTCTTCCTTCTCAAACACTTAGATCTGTGTTCAATTTATAGATGAACTGTAGGTTGTTTTGCAATAAATAACTTTCCAAAAATAGGAAATACATGTTTCCATTCATGTAGATGTCAAATGGATACTTGGATCTGAAGCTTGACACATGTGAACTCTTCTAGAAGGCATTGGCCAAGTAGAGATTCCGGAACAATGAAAATTTCGCTCCCAATGTGACCAACGCACCTGTGAATGTCGCAACGTGCTTGATCCGGATTTATGCAGGAAAAAAACACAATACAAAAATAACCATAAACATAGAGATGCCGCGGAAATAATGCATCATTTCATTAATATCAAATAATAGAAATATGCTTATAGACATAATGGAAATAAAATAGCTAGGGTACTGGTAGCGAATATCTGAGAAGAGATGTGGTGGCTACAGACCTCTGAACTATGTTACAATGAGGCTCAAGGGCCTATTTATTATCGAGAAACAATGGAAAAACTGAAAAATCCAAAAAACTAACTCTAGGAGATGAAGCACCAAAACTGTGGGCCCCGTTTGGGTAAATTGGTGTTTCAACTTCCCGGGGACATAACTTTGGCATCCGATATCCGTTTGACACGCTCAATAGCTCGTTATAAATATCTATCCGAGGACTACAACTTTTGAGTGAGCAACATTGGTCTCCCATGTTTCTCCCTATTTTCCCAAAAAGCGTCGTTTAGGGCCTCAAAACGGCTCCGAAAATTCAGGAACCAAAAAAATGCTATAAACATTAAGTTGTGCTACAACTTAAAAACTGAATGAACTGATGGTGGGAGTTCAAATCGAGAAGATGGGTCACCACCAATACCCACCTGGATCATTAAGGCCCCAAAATGGCACCGGGAGTGCAGGACCCGAAAACCTGCTAAAAATAGTAAGTGGTGCTGAAGGTGAAAAGCTGCAAGAATTGATGGTCTGGGTCCAAATGGATTAGGTGGGTGGCCACCGATATCCACTTGGATCATTCCTCCCTCCTTAGTAAGCAATGGTCCCCATTGCATTGAGATCGTCCCTGAGATGAAGCAAATTCTGTTGAATTGGGTATCATGGACCTACGGGCAGACATGCTGGATGCGTTTAGTAAATTTGATTTCTTTATCAGCTTCAGACAGTACATGTGTGGATTCTGTATGTGTATTTGCAGGAGGTATGGCAACATCAGGTGGCAGTGCGTTGGGGGTCAAATCAATGGAGTGTTTGTCCTGACAGTGTAGAGGAACCTTTGTGAGTGAGGAGAAAATGTCCTCGTATTCCTCCATGAATTTGTCGATTTTCCGTAGCCGTGCAGGGGAGCCCCGTTTCGAGGTTGTGCCCACAATATTATTCTTTCACTGTGAGCGAGTTGTAAGGAAAATGAATTTCCTGGTTTGGGAAACAATCTTACTGCGTTATTTTGCAGTAGTCAAAGAGATGACAGGAGGCGGTACTACCTTCGGTATCCTGTACAAGTTATTTCCCAAAGTAATAATAATAGCACGATGCCTAAACTCATACACAGCATGTCGCCTCCACAAGTATGGTTGGCCCAATAATACATCAGCTACATCAAGAGGAGCAACATCACATAATACCTCATCCATGAATGGCTTGATGCTATATGGAAGGCGGCACTATTGGTGGATGTGAATATCTCTCTTTGGGTGAAGTCACTCAATGTTATATGGCTGCGGGTGTGCTATGGTCGGTAGGCCAAGCCGCTTCATGACCTCTTCTGAAATGAGGTTCTTTTGGCTTCTGCTATCGACAAGAAATTGTAGCAGAGAACCCTTCACCCACATTTGCGAATGGAAGAGGTGCTCCCCCTCCTCTAGATCCTCTCGGTCCTCCCTCTACATCTTGGTGGTGGAAACAATGGCACTGGGATCTGCATCAATGATCTGGTTCCCTTTGTCATTTCCTTTATCTTGTTCTGACTCAGGATCAGAAAATGCATCTGATTTGGGTGCATTTAGATTGGCCACCAATGACTGTTTGGCCCGACACTCGTTTGTGCTGTGAGTGGGGCTGTTATGAAATTAACACCACTTCCCTATGTCCTTCTTTTGATTTTTGGTGTTGTTCTGAGTCACACCACTTTGGCCTTGCCCCTTGTTCTTTGGTTCGCTGACACCTTTCAGATTCATAGATCCAAAGTCTCGCTTCTTCTGCTTAAATTTCTGCTCGATCTTGGCAGCATAGCGATATGCCGTGCCAAGCGATGTAATGTCGAGGAACTCCATTTCCTCCTAAATTTGTTTGTGTAGATAGCTATGGTACTTGAGCACCAAATGTCTCTCTGAATATTTAATACCCAACTTTGTGCGCAAGGTATGGAATAGATTCGTCAGTTCATGCACATCTTGATCCCTTTATTGCCGTAGCGTGGTCCATTGGATGTATTTGTCCTCATAGCTCCCCACGGGGTAATATTGTTCCTTGATGCCATCTCAGAATGAATTCCAAGTGGGTGTGGCCGAGAACAGAGAGGGTTCCCCTTTGTCCTCTTGCTAACGGTAGGTTTCCCACCAGTCTTTGACATGGGGGGCGGATTTGAGGAGTGCAAAGATAATATTTTCTCGGTCAGAGAAATCATGGACTGATAAATACCCTTCCAGCAAATTCAACCATTTATCTACGGCGTCTGCATCTATTTTTCCTTCAAATATAGGAATATCAAAGTTTACCTGTACCTTGAAGGGATTGGCACCTCCAGAGTGGCTGTTGGATGTAGATGCTCCGTAGGTGGCCAGTCGTTGAAGGATCTGAGAAAAGTTATCCATCATCGCGTTCCTTTGTTTCTTGAGGGCCTCCTTGCGCAATATTTTGATAGGATCTCCTACTCCCTTGTCTTTCTTTTCTTCCACCATGGGAGGTCGTCGGGGTTTGCGAGGCTGATCTTGCAAGGGTTCAACCAGATCGAGCCCTAACTCCTTATACCCTGACCGCGTTAGGGACATGCAAAGAAAAACAAATAAAGAGCATACTGCTTTGATACCACCGATCTGGATTTATGTAGGAACACAACACAATACAGAAATAACCATAAACATAGAGATGCAGTGGAAATAATGTGTCATTTCATTAATATCAAATAACATAAATATGCTTATAGACACAATGGAAACAAAATAGCTAGGGTGCTGGTGGTGAATCTCTGAGAAGAGATGTGGTGGCTATAGACCTCTGAACTGTGTTACAATGAGGCTCGAGGGCCTATTTATTATTGAGAAACAATAGAAAAACTGAAACGTCCAAAAACCTAACTCTAGGAGATGAAGCGCCAAAACTGTGGGCCCCGTTTGGGTAAATTGGTGTTTCAACTTCCCGGGGATGTAACTTTGGAATCCGATCTACGTTTGACACGCTCAATAGCTCGTTAGCAATATCTATCCAAGGACTAAAATTTTTGAGTGGGAAACATTGGTCCATGACCCATGTTGCTCCCTGGTTTCCCAAAAAGCGTCGTTTAGGGCCTCAAGACGGCTCAGGAAGTTCAGGACCCGAAAAACTACTATAAATATTAAGTTGTGTTGCAACTTAAAAAATGAATGAATTGATGGTGGGGGTTCAAATGGAATAGGTGGGTGGCCACCAATATCCACCTAGATCATTAAGGCCCCAAAACAGCTTCGGGAGTGTAGGACCCGAAAACCTGCTAAAAATAGTAAGTGGTGTTGAAGGTGAAAAGCTGTAAGAATTGATGGTGTGGGTCCAAATGGATTAGGTGGGTGGCCACCAATATCCACTTGGATCAGTGCTTTGTAGAGTAGCCTTGCATGGGGATACATGCATACGAAACACACTTAGGCCCCTTAGAGCCTGCGTTGGTGAGCTCTCATATGCTAAATAATAAGCTTCAAATCATGGAAACCTTTGCTTGATGAAAGTCTTGCTTGATTTTTTTTGTTTCTTGTCTTAGGGCATATAGCAACTAAAATGATGGAGAATGATAGACCCTTTATCATTGGTCCTGGAGATGATTTCCAATTAACCAAGTCATTAGGAATGGTGCCCAAATTGACCTATAACATAGCACCTCATGTAGAGGCATATGGAGCACTTGCTCCAACCAGAGGGATTCTTGTATCATTGCAAGGAATTCCCTAGGATCTCATATGTGGAGATCAAGGCACAACCCATGATCAACATGTGCCATTGTTTATAGATTGTGAAACCATGCAGATAAAAGGAGGAGGTAGGGAGGATGACCAACATCATATGATGAGGAGCACACACCCCTATATATTTCAGAGGGTTGATGCATAGAAGAGGGATATTGAATTGCGCAATGAGGGCGGGGACAAGGCTGTCCATTCATATATGCAGTCTACTCTTGGTATTGATGTCTCATTGCATGGAGGCATTTCACCGGGAGAACACCAGATCAACAGATGATGAGGGATGCTTCACATTTGGATGCACCACTTATTGATTCCAGAGGGGTGAAGACCTTGGGTGAGCTTGATACAATTCGAAGAGTCTTGGGTAGACTCAAGGAGAGGAGAGGCATTCTCTCAACATCATCATTACCGACTCTCATTTCAGATTCTGCGTTGTGGTAGGAGCAACATGGGAAGGATAGCAGCCTTCCAACTTGCATCTTTGGCATGAGAGATGTCAAAGAGGAGGACAGCCATATGACATATGTTCTTTGTGATAGATCATCATCACTGTCACTATGGAGGATAGATCCCTATTGGAAATCCTAGCTATTGGTGGATTATTCCAAGGATATTTTTACTTGTATGATATTGGATGGCCAGTTGCATGAGGAGGGAAATCCGTTTAGATATGAGGTCATCTACTATCATGGTAGGATCTTCTTATATAGAGCTTCCAAGCTCGAGGAGAAGTTACTACAAGCAGCTCATGAATATTTCCTTTTTAGCCACACTTATTCTATGAGAGCATACCACACCATCATGGAGGGGTACACTTGGGAAGGCTTTGAGGAGGAGATATATCAACATTTGAGGATATGCATGGATCATGTGGAGATGGAGGAGATACATAACTCTTTGGGGGAGTTATCAGAACCACCTCTTTTCTCTTTGAGAATGAGAGAGGATTTATCTATGAGCCAATCAATTTGCATGAGAAAAGAATATGGTAAGGGTACTATTTGGTTGCATAATGACTTGTATAATGAATATGTAAATTCCTTAACCATATATGTGTAGGAAATTGCTCCAAGAAGGAGCATTCTTTCTTCTATACTTCATGGTCTTCTTGAGGCCATGAGTAGTATTGATGATGGCCAATCCCTAGGAGGTCTTGGGGAGATGACATCTTATGCAGAGCATGCTCACTTTGCACCATATATCATACACTTTCTCCAAAATTGTGAGGAGATTGGGGTAGCAATAAATTGGTTAGGAAGTCACACATCATGCCATTTTCTGATGCAATTGAGAGTAAAACTACGCTGGTTTCATTTGAGGGACCATTATCCTTCTCCCTTGTTACATATGGTAGCTTGTATGATTCTCATTATGGTTCCATTTGTTGATGTTGTTCTTATCTTTGTGGGGATCATGTTGGGAGGAGAGACACATTCGTTAGATGTGTCCATGGGGAATGAAAATTCCCACACATTTTATGTTCCATGCTTCAATAGGCTCGTATGGGAGATGGCTTGCCATGTTATGATTGGAAACATCAGTTAGAAAAATTGAGCTGTGACCACTTGAGAAACTGTTGGTACCTTTGAGGACTACATGAAACCTTCAGTATCTTTCTCATTTGGGTGTCATATGGTGATCATGTCCTATTCATCATATATGGGATGGTTTGGGCCAACTTGATTTATGACATTGGAGAGAGGATCTTTGGATATCTAGTCTTCTTCTTGCCACTTGAGGGAAACATCATTGCAGCCAAAGATCAGCAGATACTCTACACTTATCATAAGTGGAGAGAAGGACAGCGTGGGGTAGGATATTTTGTCTACCATGTTTAGTTATTCATCCCACCTACATTGCAGGAGCCAAAGGTGGAGGAGAATTTCCAGGAGTTACCATTTTGGAGGGTGGCTCATTTTGTATGGATGATAGTTTGGGGATGGAGGATCCAAATGGGAATGATGGTTCCCAATGAATTTTAGATACCATGCCTAAAAGGGACCTCTATACAGCACATTATTGCCTGTTTGAGTATTTTACTTCTCCATGATGATAGCTATTTAGCTAGCTGGCATGCTTGGGAGGGGCAATATGGAGATTTATTGATGAGAGAACGTCTTATTCCTTGGAGGAGTTTAACATATGTGGATGCTATAGGAGGAGGAAGGGAGATTTCTCAGTTCTATCCTTGCATATGCTTGAGGACAAGCAACATTTGGGAGGGGAGGACTGTAATATTCCAAAATTAGCATGCAGCTAATTGGAATATTGATTTTTTCTTTTAACATCTAAGAGATGAATAAATGGGTAAGGAGGCCCATACAATTCTAAAATAGAAATAAAATCCCTCATGATGTGAAAAGGGATCATTATAATAGCTATATTTAACACCCTCATGATGTGAAAAGGGATCATTATAATAGCTATATTTCACACCCTCATGTGTGAAAATGGGCAATTATATGTGGAAAAGATCAAGTTTGACCAAGTCAACAGCGCTGGAATGGAAGGTGGAGATCATCTATGGAGACAGCGCAGTGATAGTGGGAGGAAGATTCCTTGCTGAAGGAAACCCAATGAGTGGGACCCAAGGTGAGAAGGCTTCCACTTGTTTATAAGGAGGGCAAGGCAACCATAGCAAGGTATGTTATTGATTATTGGATTTGTGGTCTGCATGACTATTGTGCATTCTTCAGTTGTTTAGTTGAGATTGTTGTGCTACTTAGCACAAGGTATTCATGTTTAGGAATTCCTTCTAATTTCTTGAGAGGCCTCCTGGAGGAGCTTTGCACTTGATTTCTCCATATTCAGTCTTGATTCAAAGCTACCTCCTTCAGCTACAACACAATTTCTGTTTAGAACTGGGTTGTGTTGCAGGGTGTTGTAGTGGAGGGTTGATAACACCACTTCCGGAGCTTGTTTTTCAGAGGAGGAAGCATTATTCCCTTTGGGAGATCAGTGAGGAAGATTCTGGAGCAGATTTTACATCTTGGCACTTGGCCAACATATTTTCCATCTCCTACAGTGTAGTGTCCCTCCATGTCTACGTTATTTCAGTGAGCAATTGCAGTGAGGGGTTGCAATGTTTGATTGGAGGGTGGGATCTTCAGTGATTGGATCAGCCTTTCACTTGAAGGATCCATTGGATGAGATTCATTAATCATATGAATAATCTAAAACCATATTCATCTAGTTCTTGAGTTGCAGCTACTACTCAGCCCTAGGGTTACACTCCAGCATTTTTGTATTTTTTCATATTTCAGGAAATCATTTTCGGATTGTCTTGAAATTATGATTGGGAGTTTAGATATTTACTACGGAAACTTCTTGAGACATAAATTTGTAGATCTATCATATTGTACATTTCCAGTAGTAGTTCACCACCTAAAACTGCGATGTATTTGTTCTTGGGTATTCTTCCATGTAGCAACATTTAATTTTGGGGATATGTATTCATGGGAGGCTTGTTTGCCATGATTATTTTAGTTGTGCCCACTTCTATTTGTACTTATTTTTTGCTGATTTATATAATAAAATGGTTCCATGGTTTCCACACATTTTGGTGTAATGTTATTCACTGTTATTTCTAGTTTTATGTTCATATATTGCTGCTTCCACATTAGGGAATACTACAAGCATTGTACAAAAATTTTGCCTAATTTTTTGCATGAAAAGGATTCTAATGAGTCTTATGGTTATGTTTAATGGATTCATCGGACTAGAATGACAATTACTTGGAGAGAAAGAGAGAATGAAGAACAAAACATGATTTCCCTTAATGATATGGGTATTGTAAGAGCCCTCAGGGATTGTGGGTTATTAAATTACTTTCGCTTATCAAGAATAAGGCAAAAAATGGAACTTTTGGAGTTCCTTGTTCATGCATGGGATCCAAAAATTGAGGCATTTCAAATTAGGAACAAAGTGGTTCCAATTACAGTGGAAGACATATATTTTCTGAAATTATTGTCGAGGAGAGGCCTACCCATTTCTCTCTCAGGGTCTGATCTCAAAGGAGAGATAGTGGGAGACTATAATTTGCAGTATTGCTACCAAGGGGCATAACCTAGAAAGGAAGGGAAAATAAACATCCATTACGTTCGTGATTTTCCATTGAGAACCATCTTATTCATGATCACAAAGCTTGCTGGTACCGCTACACTACATGTAGCGAACAGATCATATATGCAGTATGCGCTAGGGTGCATGGAACCAACATTTTTCAACTGGACTGAAGTTTTACTCTCTCAAATGAAAGAACAACTGAGCAGGGAAAAGAAAGTAAGGCAGAAAAACTTCAACTATGGTTCGATCCTCATTTATTTTACTTTAGAGCGGATTCCACTGATGCAGCCTTAGTATGTGACATTGGGTGTATCTAACGCTAGAGATGCGAGGATGCAGAGATGGGTAGAATTGATGGCTAGACATGCAGGCCAATCGTCCATCGTGTTCTTGACTGCATTCTTCGCTTGGTTTAGGTGACATATTATTTCCATCAATGAGTATGCATATGCAGGAATCGATTTTTGAGGAGATCCAGGCTTAGCTTTACTAGAAGGCGCTCAATGGGGTGCAATTGGTAATAATGTTTTGACCATGTTTTTTAATTTTTCTAAGGTTTATAAATGTTTTTTTATTTTCATGTTTTCCCAAGACTAAACTAAATTTTTAATGTAATGCAGATGTGGGTCGAGTTCAACCAGTGGAAGAGCCAGAGCATGGAGTAGGTGAGCCAGTAGAGAGGTTTTTCGGGAGAGAAGTCCTTCAAGATTTAGAAATGGCTGAGACTCTTGCTGAGCTTCGGCAACACATAAAGGGGTTGACCTTTGAGATTCCAGATTTCTGGATCAAAGAGTTACCCATGCGACTGCAGTGTCACACTATTGGCGTTCCTAACCACTGGATGCGATTATTGCGTAGGATAGCTAGATCGATAGCATGTTACCATAAGCATCACTAGTTTACTTTTGACATGTTGCATACATTTTTATGTCAGATGACCAATGTACCTTGGGCACAATTTTTTGTAAAAACCTATAACTATATATCTATTTGATTTTAGTTTTTTCCTATGTTTATCTCGCAATCCTATTTAATTATGTGAATGTGTATTTACATGTGTTGCAAATATTTGTTTATAACATAATTCGCTAAAGAATCATTCAATGTGTTCAAGTTTCTAGAAATGTGTTGATATTGAATGAAATCAAAATTTCTTTCCAAAAGTCGAACTCTTAGGAACATACGATGCAGTGTTGGATTTCTAATAGTATAAACACTAGTAATTTGTAATACCACAAGTTGTGAATCTAACCTTATGATGATGCGGTTAATACCAATTCAAATGGCATCAGATATAATTTCGATCAACGCGCTATACTCAACAATATTTTTTGTAGATCGAACGATACAAATCCCTTGAAAACTCACTAACTCGTCATTCAGAGTGAAAATGGCCCACACTGTAGAGGATAGATTCTGCGTACTACGACTAGCACCATCAGCATACCAAAAAAATGGTTCCAAAGATTCAGACATCTACGATGAAATGTAAAGTGGATTACTAACGTCAATAAAACTCTAAAAACCAAACTAAGACAGTAAATGCAAATCAACAGCATATATATACAATATAATACAAAAAATTACTATGCTCATGATTAAGCATAGCAACGTTTTAGATACAACCCATTTTGGGGTTGCGCCAACGGAATTCCATCATTATCTACCAATTCGTAGGCACCCTTAGCAAGAACACTTTTGACGATATAGGGGCTATGCCACAGTGGCTAAAATTTCCCTATACCTATTACATCATCTTCCTGATCATAAAGAAGGACCAAGTCGCCCTCTGAGAAAATGTGAGGTTGGACATGCTTGTCGTATTGCGCCTTTATACGTCTATTATGCGCTTCTTTGGCCAATTGGGTTTCACGATGTGTTTCATGAAGATGGATGAGGTTAAAAATACATGCTTCTTCATCTGAGGTGTCAGGTAACAAGTCGATTGCGAGTTTTAATGAAGGTATTTCACATTGGATTGGCAAGACAGCTTCCAGACCATATACCAATTGAAAGGGGGTAAATCCGGTTGTGCTTCTCACCAAGGTTGGATATGCCAACAAAGCCAAGTAGAGGATCAAATTCCAGTTTCATTTATGAACTCCTATTATTTTTTGAATAATTCGTTTAATAATTTTGCTAATCGCCTCAACTTTTCCATGCGATTGCAGTGTCACATTATTTGCGTTCCTAAACACTTGATGTGGTTACTGCGTAGGATAGCTAGATCGATAGCATGTTACCATGAGCATCACTAGTTTACTTTTGACATGTTGTGTACATTTTGACATCAGATGACCAATGTGTCTTGGGCACAAATTTTTGTAAAAACCTATAACTATCTATCTATTTTATTTTAGTGTTTTCCTGTGTTTACTGTGCAATCCTATTTAATTATGTGAATGTATCTTTACATGTGTTGAAAATGTCTATTTATAACATAATTCGATAAATAATTAGTTAATGTGTTCAAGTTTCTGGAAATGTGTTGATATTGGATGAAATCAAAATTTCTTTCCAAAAGTTGAACTCTTAGGAACATACGATGCAGTGTTGGATTTATAACAGTATAAACACTAGTAAGTTGTAAAACCACAAGTTGTGAGTCTAACCTTATGATGATGCGATTAATACAAAATTAAATGGCATCAGAGAGAAGTTAGATCAACGCACTATACTAAGTGATATTGTTTGTAGATCAACCGAAAACTCACTAACTCGTCGTTCAGATCGAAAATGGCCCACGCTGCAGAGAATAGATTATGTGTACTACAACTAGCACCATCAGCATACCCAACAAATGGTTCCAAATATTCAGACATCTACAATGAAATGTAAAGCAGATTACTAATGTCAAGAAAAATCTAAAAAATAAACTAAGACAGTAAATGCAAATCAACAACATATATATACAATATAATACAAAAAATTACTACACTCATGATTAAGCATAGTAACGTTCGAGATACAACCCATTTCGGGGTTGTACCAACATAATTCCATCGTTATCTACCAATTCGTAGGCACCCTTAGCAAGAACTCTTTTGACAATATATGGGCCATGCCATAGTGGCTCAGATTTCCCTGTACCTACTACATCAACTTCCTGATCATAAAGAAGGACCAAGTCACCATCTGAGAAAATGCGAGGCTGGACATGTTTGTCATATTGCACCTTAATACGTCTCTTATGCGCTTCGTTGGCCAATTGGGATTCACAACCCGTTTCATCAAGATGGATGAGGTTAAAAGGACACGCTTATTCATCTGAGGTGTCAGGTAACAAGTCGATTTCGAGTTTTAACGAAGGTATTTCACATTATATTAGCAAGATATATTCTAGACCATATACCAATTGAAAGGGGCTAAATCCAATTGCGCTTCTCACCGAGGTTCAGTATGCCCACAAAGCCAAGTACAGGATCAAATTCCAGTTTTATTTATGAACTCCTATCATTTGTTGAATCATTCGTTTAGGAATTTCTTTAATTTCCTCAAATTTTCCATTTGATTGTTGATAGTAAGGAGTATAACTATCATGAGACAGTCCTAACTTGGCAGTCAATTCAGTCATCATGTGATTACGAAAATGCTTACCATGATATGTGACTATAGCCTGTGGGACCCCAAACCGTGCAATGACATGGTTAAAGAAAAACAATGCAGTTGTTTTTCCTGTGTTGTTGAATGTAGGCATCACTTCGTCCCACTGGGTAAAGTAGTCTACTATGACAATAATATAACCATGCCCCCCATACAAACGAGGGTTATAGGTCATCATGTCAATGGCCCATTTCGAAAATGTTCCGATAGATTAAACATGATGCATTAGTGCTCATGATTTTCGGATTTTACGATCAAATATCTGGCACGCATGACAACTTTTGACCACGAGGATGCAGTCGTGAAATATGCTAGGCCAAAATTAATCAAGACGGAGTATCTTTTGCGTAGTAGCATATCCAAACAAGTGTCTACCACAAGCCCCATCATGACAATCATTTAAAACTTTTTCATCCTCTTCATGAGTGAGGCACCTTCTTAAAATTGTATCAAAACCATGACAATAAAGTGTATCATCGATGATCAGATAATATTTGGCTTGGTATCAAATATGTCACTAGTCAAAGTGAGAGGTATCAGGCCGAAAATTCGGGGTCTAGAGATAAATGATAAAATCCCCATACCAAAGATTAGATGATCCAATCAGAAATAGAAACTCGTCAAGAATAGATGGTTCTGACGTAGTAGTAATACTATCAGAGGGAAGGTCACAGAGAATCTCTGCAAAAAATAAATACTTCTTTGACTTGAATTTGATGAATTCAAAATCAAATTCTTGCAAAATGACAATCCATTTTGAATACTTTCCCACCAGAAATTGATGTGATATGTAAGTCATGGGGTTGCAATCCAAAATGACAATGGTATTTCAGAACAGGATATAGTGGCGTATTATTTGGATAGTTTGAACAGCCACCAAGGCAATATTTTCTACGTATGAATACTTTACTTCCGTATCATTGAGATTATGACTCAAATAATAGATCGGATGTTCTATCCCATTTTCTACTTGGACCAATACCATAGCAATGGTCATATCAGTCGTGACGATATATAAGAAATAATCACTCTCATAATTGGGGGGATACATTAATGATGCCTGGACAAGAGTATCCTTGAAAACATCAAAATAAGCTCACACAACTTGGTCCCAATGGAAGGGAGTCCCATTTTTCTAGAGCCGAGTAAATCATTTAGCCATTTCAGCGTAGTTGGGTATGAACCTCCTTAGGAAGTTAGTCTTTCCCTAAGGTTTCTGTAACTAAAGAAAATTTGATGGCGTAGGCAAATCAAGAATGGCCTGGACCTTCAATGGGTCTATTCAAATTCCTTATTTTGAGACAATGAATCCTAGCAAACGACCAAAACCAACACAAAACACACATTTATGTGTATTGAGGTGTATTTTGTAGTGTGGGCAGCGTAAAAAGATAGCTCTCAAATGCATCGAGTGATCATTATGATTTTGTGAATACACGGGTATATCGTCTAGATAGGGTTGAACAATGTGCTTGATGTCATTGAAATCATAATCCATTGCTCTCTGAAAACTTTCCCCAACATTCTTTAAACAAAACGAGATTTTTCGATAAGAAAACGTGCCATAAGGACAGATGAATGTTTTCTTATATTGGTCCTCCGGGCTGATATTGATTTGATTGTAGTCAGAAAATCCATCCATGAATGAAAATATTTTGAATCCAGTACAATTTCCAATAATCTAGTCGATAAATGTTGTAGGATAGTTGTCTTTTGGACAAGCAAGATTGACATCCCGATAATCAATGCACACTCTGATGGTCCCTTATTTTTTCATAACAGGAACGATGTTGGAAATCCACTCAGTTAGAAGAACAGGGTAATTGAAACCAGCACACAAAATTTTCTCAAATTCTACTTTAATGGTAGCAACCTTCTTTAGATGAACAGGACGAAGGCGTTGACGTATTGGCTTGACATCAGGGTACATGTTAATAGTGTGTTCAACGATACTAGTATCTATTCCCGGCATTTCCTTGTAAGACCAAGAAAATACATTACGAAATTCGTGAAAGAGAGAGCGATATGTTTCGACTTCTAATGGAGAACAAGACACGCTGACATGAAAGTTTTCTACAACGCCAAGTTTGGTATAAATATCGATAGAAATGGTTTCTTCAATATTTGATAAATTTCGCTTAGAATAGATTGCATTAATAGGAAAATAATTCGAAAAGAAATTTTTGATCGATGGGTGGTATATTTCACTAATATTATCTTCTTCATAATCTAGAAGATGGGAACGATGATTATAATCTTCCCATGGTTCTCCTTCTAACATCAAGGTTTCCAAAATATTCTCATCTGTCAAGAAAGTTGATAAAAGAGGAGCAGATGGAGTACCATAATCTAACGAACGATCTACCCAAATGATTGACGACGATGATTTTGGATTCTTCACCAAAGACAAATAGATTTATTGTTATGGCAGCTTAATGGGGTTGGGTGACAGAAAATCATCCAACGTAACAACTTCAAAATCACCTGTACTCTTGCTTAAGCCAGATGGAATGGAAGAGATCATGTAGCAGGTCTCTATACTTACAATTTCTACTAACGTCGCATGTGGCGGCAATGCAAAGGTTCCCATGAGAGTGAAATCCTTTAAGATTTCTACACCAATGTTCTGAAGTGTGAGTTGGGGTGAATGAACTAACGAAACACTTCCAGTTACCTGGGAACTAGAGGCAAAAAAGGATAGTTGATTGATGACTTTGATGACACCTTTATGTGGAAAGGAGATCATTCTAAAATATGTAGAAAAATCACAGTCATAGCTTCTACCCATGGCCTTCTAAGTAAAATATTGTAGTCAAGGGGTACGTTAATGACCTCAAATTCAACATTCACTGTTTTTCCCCCTAGTTCAACATGCAAGTTATTGATAATACCACAAGGCTTATATGTACGTCCATCGATAGCATTCAATGTCTTTGGTGATTGAGATAGGCGTGGTGAGCCAAGTGACTTCCAACAGTTTAGAGACATAATGCACGTAGATGCTCCCTCATCAATAATAGTATGGTGAACAAGGTGATTGAGAACATTTACTTGGATGGAGAATGCCAATTTTACTGGTAATTACGGGACATAGCCTGTATGATTAAAGACTACGAGACTAGAATCTGTCGGATCAATTCCACCAATTGCCGACAAAAAAGCCTATTTCTGGGAGGGACAATTTTGTTGCACCTCAAGCATTAACATAGTTGAAGGGGATTGAGCCAAATCTTCAACTATATTATAATTTTGGGCAGCTCTGGCTCGAGCATTAAATGTCAATTTATGAACGACTCCCTTCGGTGGCTTGATTGTCAATTCAGGAATAGCAGGTGGTAGTATTGATTCCATGGACAGATTCATGGTCGAGGTAGTAGGTTGATCAGTAGCCTGAATACCGTAATATTTATTACGCATTGACACCAAAACATCAGTCGATGGCTTCATGATAGACAACATAAGCACTTGTGAACTAGAATTTGGATCTGTAGCAACCAAATTTTGTGTCCAGATTCGGAAATGGATCTATCAACACAACTGATGCATGCGAGGTCTTAACCATTTTTGAGACTTCAGCACAGTGAGGAAAATATTGAACAAAGTGTTCCTCATTACAGATTATGCAAGGATAATAAGTTTTCCTATTTCCATTCGATTGATCAGATTATCTTTCCTGTGGGGTAGAAGTTTTTTTTTTCTTTGGTTTCCCTTTTTTCTTACTTCCAGTTTGCTTGTCACTTTTTCCCTTCTCAGATGACATGTCATGGATTTTGGAAGAAGGCGCAGGATTAGATGCAGTAGAATGATGTGTTCTTGCAGTACCAATCATACCATCTTTGGCATGAGAGTCCTTTGATGGAGGAGAAACAATGAAATTAGATCGCGGTGTGTTAGGAATTTTCTCGTAGAGCATGCCAGATTGAGTATAAATCAAGTCTAAATATTGGGCACGAGAAATGACCTTCTCTTCAGTGAAAACACCACCCTTATCCACATACTCACTTATATATGGTAACAGGGACTTAATGAACCACTCAACAAGGAGCTGATTAGGAACAAATGTTTTAACCATTCTACGACGATGACGCCACTCATGAATATGATAAAAAATATGAGTAGCATTAGTCTATTTAAAATTAGTCAAGAGTTTCGTTCCAGTTTAATATTGTATGGGTAATTGGAAGTGGGTCAAAATAAAAGTAGCTAGGGAAGTGAAATTATCAAAAGAATCTCTTGGTAACTCAATGTACCACTTTGCGACCGGACTAGTGAGCGTCATTGGAAAAGACGTAATCGAACAAAGTCATAATTTAGGGAGTTACATCAACACCAAAAATCATAATTCATCACATGAGTCGACGCATCTTCTCCAGGGTTTCCATTAAACTTAGGAATATCTGAGGGTAATCTATGAGGTATCACTGTCTAGCTAGGAGCATAGTTAATTGGATCATTGGTCGATTAAATCCGGTAATTCTAAAGTTGCGACAAAGGGCAACTATCGATTAAGGTCGGGTTGAGCATAGCCAGGGTATGATGGAATTGCTTGGGCAATGGACCATTGAGCACCAACATAAGGAATATGTTTCTGGTAACCCAGATAGGGGTTGTTTTGATAAGCAAATGCTTGAGAATTCTATTAACCAAAACCTTGGTACGATACTTGTTGAAATGCAGGTTGTGGCATTTGCACCTGTGGTTACCAAGCGGTCTATCCACCAATGTTATAACCAAAATTAGGATAACTTGGATTTGGTTGAGGATAGGTATAACCTGGTTGCGGCTATGACATCCCATAATATGGTATTCCATCTCGCGAATAAATGATTCTGGATACAGGTGGTTGTTGTAAACCAATCGAAGGAGTTGGAGTCTGAGGGCCCAATACTTGAGGGTATTGAATTGAAGGACCCACCTGAGACAGTTGAGGTATAATAGTTTAAGTCTGTAACAAGGGTAAATATGTATTAACGAGTGGAGTTGATGTGGGTGGAACAAGTTGAACCGGTTGATACGAATGTACAACAGTTTGTGGTTGGATAGGTAGAGTGGGATGCCATTGACAAATATTCATTCTGACATTAGGATGAAAAAATAATGACGGAGTACTGTCAAAGTGGGTTACCATAGGTTGCCCCCCAGCATGAGGAGTATAATAAGTTGGAAAATATTTATCTCCAAATGCAAGGAGTCCACTTGAAATTTTATTGGATGGAATATACCTAGATGGACCGACTTGATATTTCACTAATGATGGATATAAAGGATCAAGTCGTTCATTACTCACTATATATTTACCAGTTAGAATACCAGACAATGACATTGGTGAATTCCATGGGTTTGAGGATGCAGTAAAGAAGGTTCCATATAAAGATTGATAACCAGGTGGGATGGAAGGGCCACCATATAAATGTGACTCTGGTGAAGTCGTGAACATCAACGATGTAGTGAGATCATGTGTTGTCGCAATTGGAACAGATGGTCCAGCCGAGGATGCTGGCTCAAGCATGGTTGTTAGACCAAATGTATACTATTGGATCGATGGGAACTTTAATAGACACAAGATCAAAAAAAGTAGAGATGGGTGATTGAGGAAATGACCCATACAAGTAAAGCTCTGCCCCAACATGAGTTGGAGTTAAAGGTGTTTCCTCTTATGGTATTTCTTCAATCAAAATTAAACTAGGTGGAAGGATTTTTACGTCAGGCCCAAAGTATATTTCAGGAGGTTGACTGCGCGATATGGGAGACTCAATGGCTACAATAGATTATGGGGCAACCGATACAGGAACAAATTCCGGTCGTTCAACTTCGGGATGCAAATGTTCTAGAAAAAAAGAGATAGGATCTGGATCAACTTCCAGTTGAACAACGTCGAGTTCGGGAGGTATGGTCTCACTGATTGGATGGATCGTGACCATGGGTAGATGTGAGGACTACGTCCAAAAGTAGATGAACCATTATTTGTAGAAGAAACTTTTGCCGACTCTGGTATATGTGAGAATGATGTCACACTAGAGGTACTGATGTCGCCTTCGCCGACCAGAAGTGGCTTCCGGTGGTAAAGGTGGTTTCAATTCTATTCTATGCGAAGGATGGGGAAAGGGATGTTGTTCTTCCATGATGATTGATTTATTTTATTACCACAACAAATAAAAAAATAAAACGGTAATTCTAGGCAAAAGGTTTACCAAGAAACTATGAACTACAGAATACCTCCTGGTGAACCAAGAAGTACAGGCAGGCAATCTCCCCAAATGTTGTGTTCGGTGTATCACAATTTACAAGGTGGCCAACTTATTTCACTATGGATGGATAGAAACTTAAATTTTTCCTCCCAAATATACCTGAAGGTACGTGGAGGCCCAAGTCCATATTAGTGTTGTTTAATGCGAAACCGCATAGTGAGAGCACCCCTTTATACTTATCGTACTAGAACACTTTCCTATATACCAGAAATTACGTGGACGAGCTCTAATATAATTACGTACGTGGAGTGAGGTATCACACTCGGAATTTATCATAGACAATTAATGAAAACTACTATGTTTAACGACGTCAGAACACGTCTCTAGCTTAGACCTTCTAAATGTTATCGTTATGGATCCAATTATTTTTTAGGTAAATTGATGTAAATTTTATGTTGATATTGTTTATCAATTTTCCTTTCAAGGTTCACCGCGATGATGTGATGTAAATTCCTAAAATGCAAACTAAAATGATAAGAAAACTTTTCAATTTTAGCTTTTTCATTGAAAATCCTAGCTACTAAAGGGAAAGAGAAATTAGTTTTGAGAGCAAACAACAAAGATCACAAACTAATATGCAGCTTTCCTAGCTTGTTCCTATGCAAAACACATAATTCACTATATGAAAATGCAGGTTTTTCTTTTCATTCCCTTTATTGTGATTGTAAAAAGGAAAATATATGCATCAAATCAACAAAAAACAAATTCTTTCTTCTTTGACAAATGATGAATTTAACAACAATTTCTCTTTTAGGAAAAATGAAGAATGGAACTACAAATTTTCCTACAGGAAACGAATAATTTAACGAAAATTTCCTTTGTGAAAGCAAATGGATCTAATGAATAAATAAAATACTTTGAATTTTATTTGTCAATGATAAAGAAAAACACTTAAATAGACATTGAACAAACTTATTTTTCAAAGGAGGAAGAATCGGGAAAATTCACTGGTCTCTAAGAGGTATCAAAAAATTGAAAACATAGCAAACAAAAGGTCGAGAATGATGCCAATGAAAAATTGAAATTGAAATTGGTTGGTTAAGGGGGCAATGCAATCTCTAAGGGGAGACAATGCGTTGCAATGCAACCCTTAGTGGGAGACAGTGCACTGCAACGCACCGTGTCTTGAACAACAGTGCGTTGAGTGCAACAAAGATTCAATATTCAAGCTATAGAACACACTTCTAATGCAATTATTTGATTCAAAAGTCTAATAATTGATAGTAGATGCTACCGGGTGGATAAGCAGAGGAAAAAACACTAGAAATGATAGGAAACTCCCCAGTGGAGTCGCCAATTTGTTATGCGGAATTATGAATTACGGATAAATCAAATTCACTAAATGTGGTGCCATGCATTTAGAACAACAGATAAAATAATTTTTAGACACTTTCTATAAGAGTAAATAGACACATAGAAAGATAGAGGAACCTAATTTTGATCCAAGCATTTTGTATTCTCCTTCAGTTTCTTTTGTTGTAGCTTCCAATCCAACTTAGATCACCAGACTAGTTCCTACAAGTATAAACACTAAACAACAAAGATATTGCAATATACATATGCCTATTTATCTTAATCAGTTAAGTCGATTGAACATGAAACATATATATGAGTTAAGAATCCATCATATGATAAATAGAAGCATAAATAGATACATATATGGGAAAATGAACAACAATCTTTATTAATGAGTAGAAGGGGGAGATTACAACCTATGATCAATTTGATCTCACCAGCTCTAGAATCATTCCAGCCTCGTCAGAATCAAAATCTCACCAACAACATATCACTTCTATCACTCTCTCAATTGAGAATCCAACAACGTTTCTTTACCAAATTTGTTCCTTCCCTAGCACTAGGATCTGTGCTCAATTTATAGGGAAACTGAAGGTAGTTTCTCAATCAATGACTTTCTAATAATAGGAAAGACATTTTTCCAATATCATAGGTGTTAGATGGACACTTGGACTAAAATTTTGACACTTATGGACTCTTCTAGAAGGCACTGGCCATGTATAGATTCTGGAACAATGAGAATTTCTCTCCCATTTGACCAACACATTTTTGAATGTTAGGAAGTGCATTCCAGTGCACCCTCGAATGGAGGGAGATGCATATGCAACACAGTTTGTCCCTTGAGAGGCAGCCTTGGTGAGCTCATAAGTGATATAACATATACTTCAAACCTTGGAAACCTTGCAATAGAAGTCATGAATGGTTTGTTCTTGTCTTAGGGCATGTAGCAACTGAAATGATACGGGATGATAGAACCTATTTCATCATTCCTGTGGATGATGTTCAGTTTGACCATGTCATGGGGGATGATGCCCAAATTGACCTATAATAATGGCCAATATAATGTTACTCCAACATGGAATATGAGAAATATGGAAAATTTCTTTATAAATGGAAACATCCGCAAAACACCAATAAGTTAATAGGCCTAATATGGCCAACTCAAAATGTCACCTCATAACTCTACTACCCAATCAGATCCTACCATGTGGAAAATTATGTCATGTATTTTAGATATCAAGATATCAGTGATTTTCATTATATAACCCTCCCAAAATCCCAAGATGTTGATATATTAAGATTATATCTCAACATGCCACGTCGATCATTGACATATAATGACCAATTTGAATGATGGTATGTGATGATGTGTCCAATCCCACATGGTACTACTTAAATGTTCCACATATAACTCATGATCACAGGTTTGGCATATCAAAATGGATAATTGCAAACGAAACATCATCCCTCACATCATCCCTTAAGGGACATATCATCCTTCAAACCTTATATATTGAATGCATTTAGCACATCTTCCATCAGGTCCATGAAATAGTGGAAAAAGTTAATGCAAATTACAAGAAGATTCATTATTAGCATCGGGTGCCACACAAATTCCAAGTGAGTGAAAAAGTTTGGTTACATTTGTAGAAGGAGTGCCTCATTGGCCCCCCCTGCAAGCTTCTCCTGCTCTGATATGGGTCCTACACCATCACCAAGGCTTTAGGGGACAATGCATTTGAGCTCTTGATTCCACCATTCCTTGGCTTGTACCAAGTATTTAATGTGGAACGATTGCGACCATACTTTCCCCCATTGTTAGACATATCCGACATTGTTGAGCAGTTAACACCAACAAAGCTCAACCCAAGTTGCATTAAAAATTCCACAATTAATAGGATCATGGACACAAAAATCAAGAACAATCACCAACAGAGGATCCAGTTATATCGATTTTTCAAAGCAGGACAACTCCTTCACCACAGCAAGTGGTTCACCAGGGACTAGGTTCAACAGAAATTTCTTCACCTCATGGAGGTTTTGCATAAAATGGGAACCATTTCTTCCTAGGGGTGGAGGACTAATACAAGTGTATATTGGTGGACACACACCTATTCCACCTATAATTCCAACCAATTTCATCAGTTTCCTTGATTATATTAGCATTTACTAGTTTCGGTTGTTTTTTGAGGCCTAAACTTCCGGAGTTGTTTTGACCCCCTAAACGAAATTTTTTTGAGTTTTGCAGTATGCCCATAGTTGGGCTTTCCTCTAATATTGTAGTACTCGGAGAGATATTTCCAAAGAGGTATTTTCCGCACCAAACAAATATCATATGACCAAGTTATGACCAAGAGAAGTTGGCTTCCCAGATAACCTCAATGGGGCCCACAAACTCATGGCGTTCCATATCTTGGGGTTATGGTTTTCGTTGTTTAGGGTTTCGATTGGTTTTTCAATAATAAAAATGCCCTTAAGCCTCATTGTAACACATTTCATAGGCATGTATCTACCACATATCTTCTTAGAGATAAGTTACCATTGTTTGAGCTACTTTATTTACACTATGCTTGTAAGCATCTCTCAATTATTTGATATTAATAAAATGAGGATTTATTTCTATTGAATCTGTATGTTTATGTTTATATATGTATTATATTTTTTTCATGCATAAGTCCAGATCACCAATGAAAAAAAGGCTTCTGAGGATCATTTTGCATCTTTTTTCAAAAAACCTTTTGTGAGTTTTAGCTTGCAACTCTCTCTCTATTGTCCTTCTCTCATACCCTTGCACACATAGAGAAATATTGGAGCATTGTTGGATAATTTTTGGAGCACTCTAGTTTTCATGGGATTTGGAGAAAGAAGCAAAGGAAAAGTAGGAAAGTGCAAGGGAACAGTTGGATCAACGACTACTGTTGGATTTCTTTGCAGGTATCGAGTTGAATGTATGATTTCATTGCTAGTTTTGGCATGAATGGTATATGCATGTGGTTATTTGGTTATGATATTTCATTGGCATGGATGATTCCCTATATTGACAGTGGTTTTTCCTAGCCTTTCCATTTGTTAGATAACCATGTTGTTGTGGGTTTCCCACTTGATTTTTTTCTTAATAGTGTTCATGCTCCTTATGGTTGTGGGTTGAGTTACTAGTTCCTAGAGCCTTAGTTGGCCAAACACTTTGGAAGCCCTCGAACAACTTGGTTTGAGTTACTATTCTTGGAATCCTTGGCCGGACAAATGATTTGGAGCCCTTCTTGGGTTTATTTACTATTATTGGAGCCTTGGCTGGACAAACGCTCTGGAGCCCTGCGATCGTTGTGGGTTGAGTTAGTAGTCCTGGACTCAGGTTGGGAAAAATTCTCTATAGCCCTGCACATCTTGGGTAGAGACCAATCTGGTGATGGTTAGTGATGTATGATAGTGAGGTGGAATGATTGGTTGAGGCAGTTTTGCCTCTAGAAGCCTTGGTTTGGTTTTTCTTGGTTTATTCCATGATATCCCACATTGATGCTTGGAATATGGCACGGGTTTGATTGGCTGAAAGAGAGATTTGATTTAGCCCAATCTATGGTTGGGTGGTACGTGGAAATCCCTAACTTGGTTGGATTTTGAATATGTTAATAAGAGATCTTTTCCTCCTGTATTTTAAGAGTAAATGTAATTATTATGATGTGGCTTTGATGGTTGTTCTACCATTTTTATTATTTTGGTTATATGTTGGTTATAAGCATGTTTTTATGACATATTCTAACCATGGCCCTTATCATGTTTTGATTGACAAATGAATGGTTACTGAATGCATGACCTAATATATGTTATTCCAGCTATTGTAAGACACAATTAGACCTTATTGATGGTCCTTAGATAAGTATCAGAACTCCATGTTCAGATAGGCATTCATGACCTATAGATTTCATGTTCACTATATGTTTGTGTAATATCCCAAAAGGGAGAATTCAATAATACTGAAACAAAATATAAGAACTGCAACTAAGTAAAAAAAAATATAAAGACAACACCAGAATATACATAGAAGTTGAGCCTTTTTATTATATGGAGAGGATTTAGTTACACAATGTACAAAATATGAGTGGATATAGCCAAGAAAATGGCCTAGAATCACCCTGCAAACATGATGCAACTAGCACTACGTAACTGGTGATATTACAAGAAGCAATACTGAGTTGTCCCTTTTACTGCTGATGTACATGAAACTGCTACGAAGGGAAATGGATATCTATGGAGCTCAGGAGCACTAATGATGCCAAGATTCAAGATGTGGCCAAAGTGATGGGAACCCAAGGTAACCCAGAAAGGATTTTCCAGATCTACAACTTTGGAAAATCACCTTCCTAGGGTTTGATCCTTTGACTGCTTGATTATACATATATGAAGCTAGATCTGATCTAAATATGGATGCAATATGTTCTACAAACAGGTCTGAGCTTTGAGGGCTAATCCCTCCTTCAGATCTACAAGTCAGGAGCTTGAGATATTGTCTCCTCTTCTTCCTCCTTCAAGTTGCAGCCACTGAATATGCAGTTGCTACAGAAACTGTATTGTATAAGAGAGAGAGGCTCCATTCCTACTGAAATATGTTGCAATAGACTCTAGGCTAATGGAAATAGGGATGTCAAGGTGAGGGGATGATCCCTCACAGGATTACTAGCTGAAATACTAGTAACTTCCTTCCTCCTTTGGATCTGCAATGATGGACTGCGCAATCCTTGATGGGACTGTTGTTGATAGGAGGTCAACAATTTTTGGCCTGATGCCATATCTGAAATTAAGCCCTGGGAATGTTGATCTTCAAGCCCAAGGTGATAGGAATAATCCTACACCGATTCTCCAGCTAAAATACTCAAGAAAACCTCCACCTCCAAACTAATCTTCAGAAATTGCGTAATTATTGAAGGTAGATGTTCCACAGAGAATGGAAATGATATGTGGAACCAATGCCTGATGAATAATGAAGTACAACCCTCTTAAAAAATCTACTCAATGAAAGAGTTTGGATTCCCAACCAGGAACACCCAGTTATAAACAACACTTGCAATCTTAGCTAAACAACCAAAGAAAGCATGGAATGTCACATGAAAATTATAGATCTAAATAGACCTTTATATCTATAATCAATAGCCTTATTCATTATTTCCTTCATCCCCTTTATATATTTTATGATCCTTCCCATGCCTTGGCCCACCTCTAAACTGTGTTGTGCATATGGACATAATCCTCCATGTTTGACTGTGTTGTCTCTCAAAGAAATCCATCATGTCTACATACAATGTACACCCTCTTCATCATGTGTGCATTAATTTCACCACTTCCTCCATCACTTCATCATGAATGTTCTATGCTCTTTCATTAGATGCCTTCCATGATCTCAGTTGACTGCTTCAACCTCCATGATCTATCTCATTAATGAGACATGATATCCAATCCATTCACATTAGTAGTTGCTCCACTACCCCATTATGTAGATCTAGGCTTAGTTAATCCACATTCACACATAAAAAGTGGATATTTATTTATATTGAGGATTATGGGTCCCTCCACCATTTTATTTACTTAATTCATTAAGAAAATTAAGAACTCTAATATTCCAAATGTCATGTGAAAATTTGGGAATATTATAGTCCTCCCCAGAAAAATGTTGCTTGACCTCAGGCAACTAAAAAAGTAGATGCAAAGCCATCCATTTCCCTCCAAATGGCATCCACATAAGGAAGGCCTCCTCCATTTTTCTGCAACGTATCATGCATGTTTGGTTCCAAAGTTGTCTCTCAAGAATGTATAGAATGACCTCCAACTGTATGGTTAGATTTCCTCCTTCCACCATGAAGTACCAAGTGACAACCATATGATGTCCAACATCATCATCAATACATGAGATACATAAAATAAAGTGGTTCTTCCCACAAAGGAAAAGCTCCATCTTAGAATAAATTTCTTCATCCCATGTTTTATGAAGTACGTTGAGCATTGACATGCCCTCACCTTTAGCTCTGTTGGCCTTGTTGGATCCAAGCATCATTCCAATATTATGCAAAAGAAGAAATATATATATATATATATATATATATATATATATAGACCAAAGTGTCAAACCATTTTCTCCCAATAGTAACCACTGGAGTAAGGCCCTTTTCTTCCATCCTCCATCTCCCTCATGCAAGATAGATAGGCAAAACTCCCCCAAAAGTAACCAAAGCAACAGGAGATCTTACTGCCTTTTCACATCATCATGTGAATCATGGAGCAAAAAAAACATACTAAAGGACATATGGAATGTCATATCAGCCCAATACAAACAAAATCCATTATCACACATCATGAGAGTATTATTTCATATTACCAACAATACAAAACACATAAACATGGGAGATGTCATATGATGGCCAAACTCCCAAAATGAACATGCCTTATTTTGTTGCATTCTATCATTGATAAAAAAGGCATGAATTAGAAAATCATGAGCTATTGGGTGGTAACCATACTCACCCAAAAAAAGCCAGTGCATCCATGCCTCCTTCTTCATTACATGAATGTTTTTCAGGGCATGGACCAAAGAATTAGGAGCCTTTGGGTATAACCAAACTCACCCAAGAGAAACCAACGCAACCAAGCTTCTTGCTGGCCTATGTAATATATTTGCAAGTGGTCATACAACCCCTTGCTTATCATCCTCGCCCACTCATCCCAATGTGGATGATGAATGATGTATTGCATAAACATGGTAACCTCCCTTTTTATAATACCATCCTCCCCAAACTGATGAAGAAATTTTCACTCCATGAAATATTGAAGTGCACCTCCCATGATATCTCTTAATGAGACCTTCTTCTCATCAATGTCCCTCCAAAACTATTGAGGTTTTGGATCTGCTCCAAGTAGAACTTTCTCTTTGAGCTGTGAGATGCTCATTGAGAAAGTGTCATCTGCAAAGGAGAAAATATTTCTCATCTCAAGATGTCTACCATTTATCATATTAACCTCCATTGCTTCATGAGTGAAGCTACCTTCAAAACGCTCCAAGAATAATGGGGCTCCTTCATTATATTTTCTACTAAGTGACAATGCTATAGACCTGCATGGTAATACATATGTTTTCTCAAAGCAAGGCACAATGCTGATCTCATAACCAGTCATTGTACATAGGATTATGCTCATCCCATTTTCTAAAACTCTACACTTCAACTCAAAGGGTTGAATTTAGTCCATCAATGACAAACTAGGATATATTTTCATATCCTCCTTAATTAGATCAAGGGTCCTCTACACTGTGATAGTTTGCTGCTTCAAATCAGCATTTTGTTCTAACCCTTGGTTATGCATTGGCCCTGATGGCATGTCCTCATAAGTTTCAATAAGTTCTACTGAAATAATATGTGAAGAATATGTATGCATACTTTGGATCAACTGATGTGTGGAAACTTCTTGCAAGAACACAATAGTTCCTCCAACTGGGACAATTATGTCTCCAACTGTTGGTAAGAGTGATGGTTGCTCTTCTATCAACTGTAATATTCCTCCTCTTCCTCATGCATCTCCTAAATCATGCATGGGACTCTATATGTTAAGATCTCAAGACTATCTTGCAAAGTTGCAAGTGTCTCTTCTGTATATGCAGGTACTTTTGTAGCTGGTGGTGAATGTGGTGACTCCTTGTCCAGAGTGACAAGATTGACATCCTCCTTTGTTACCTTAGGAAATGTCTCTTTGTGGCACGTCTATGTTTTCTTCACATAAAACTTCTTCCTCAACTTGTGAAAGAAATCTGAATATTTGGTCACCTTTGCATGCTCCATGTGACTAAACCTCCAATCAATGGCTTCACCTAAAAGATGAACTGCTGCAATTTGGAAAACCTCTTTTTCAGCCACAGGATGTAGCATGAAAAAAGTATCTAACTCTTTCCTCTAAGCCTTAACAGTGCTTGAGGAAGATCCATAAAATGTAGGCAAATAGAATCTATTGTGCTTCTTTCTTGTATTGCTGCTATAGGATCCTCTTTCTTCTTTAATTTGGAAGAATTGTTGGAGAGTTAGCTTCTCCTTGAATGCTCTAGATTGTGCTTTGTACTCATCAAGATATAGACTGAGAGTCTCATGAGTCTCAAGTTTTATTCTTTCGACATTGCTATACCATTCACATTCTTCAAAGAAAGTGGGCGTAGTAGATCTATGAGGAGATCTATGATTCTCCGGTTTTCTTTTTTGCCGATAGGAAGTGCTTGGACCTTCCTCATCAAATTTTCTCCTTGGATCCTCCTTTTTCATTTCTCCCTCCATTTGTTTGAACTCTTTGGAGAGATATTTCATGGATCTAAAGAGAGGAGGGGAAAAACTATAATCCTCGTTCAAGATAGATCTCATCTATCTGCTTCTTCTTTTGATGAAAAATATGAAGTGTCCACAAGCTGAGCCATAGATGATGTTCTGATACCACTGTAATATCCCAAAAGGGAGAATGCAGTAATACTGAAACAAAATATAAGAACTGAAACTAAGTAAACAATAAATTTAAAGACGACATAAGAATATTCATAGAAGTTGAGCCTTTTTATTATATGGAGAGGATTCAGTTACACAATGTACAAAAGATGAGTCGATCTAGCCAAGGAAATGGCCTAGAATCACCTTGCAAACATGCTGCAACTAGCACTACATAACTAGTGAGCTTGTAGGAAGCAATATTGCACTGTCCCTCCTTTTGCTGCTGATGTACATGAAACTGTTTCAAAGGGAAATTCAGATCTATGGAGATCATGAGCTCTGATGATGCCAAGATTCAAGATCTGGCCAAAGTGATGGGAACCCAAGATAACCCAGAAAGGATTTTCCAGATCTACAACTTTGGAAAATCACCCTCCTAGGGTTTGATCCTTTGACTGCTCAGTTATACAGATTTGAAGCTGGATCTGATCCAAATATGGCTGCAATATGTTCTATACACAAATCTGAGCTTTGAGGGTTGATCCCTCCTTCAGATCTACAAGCTAGGAGCTTGAGATCTTGTCTCCTCTTCTTCCTCCTTCAAGTTGCGGCTATTGAATATGCAGCTGCTATAAAAAATGCACTACACAAGAGGGAGAGGCTCTATGCCTACTGAAATATGCTGCAATAGACTCCAGGCTGATGGAAATAGGGATGGAAAGGTGAGGGGATGATCCCTCATAGGATTACTAGTTGAAATACAAGTAACTTCCTTCCTCCTTTGGATCTGCAATGATGGAATCCACAATCCATGATGGTACTGCTGCTGATAGGAGGTCAATAATTTTTTGTCTAATGCCAGATCTGAAATGAAGCTCTGGGAATGTTGATCTTCAAACCCAAGGTGATAGGAATAATCATACATCGGTTTTCTAGCTGAAATACTGAAGACAAACTCCACCTCCAAACTGATCTTCAGAAATTGTGTAATTCCCGAAGGTAGATGTTCTACAGAGAATGGAAATGATATGTGGCACCAATTCATGATGAAGATTGAATTACAACCCTCTTCAAAGAGCTACTCAATGAAAGAGGTGGGATTCCCAACCAGGAACACCCAGTGCTAAACAACACTTGCAATCTTAGCTAAACAGCCAAAGAAAGCATGGAATGTCACATGACAATTCCATATCTAAGCAGACCTTTACATTTATAATAAATAGCCTTCTTCATTGTTGCCTTCATCCCCTTTCTATAGTTTATGAGCCTTCCCATGCCTTGGCCCACCTCTAAACTACACTGTGCATGTAGACATAATCCTCCATGTTTGATTGCAATGTCTCTCCAAGTCATCCATCATGTCTACATACAATGTACACCCTCTCCATCATGTCTGCATTAATTTAACCACTTCCCCCATCACTTCATCATGAATGCTCTATGATCTTTCATTAAATGCCTTCCATGATCTCATTTGACTGCTTCAACCTCCATGATCTATCTCATTAATGATACATGATCTCCAATCCATTCACATTAGTAGTTGCTCCACCACCCCATTATGTAGATCTAGGCTTAATTAATCCACATTCATACATAAACAGTGGATATTTATTCATCTTGAGGATTATGGGTCCCTCCACCCTTTTATTTACTTAATTCATTAAGAAAATCAAGAACTCTAATATTCCAAATGTCATGTGAAAATTTGGGAACATTACAGTTTGAAAAAATGATTGTCATGGTTACGCCTGGTTAGGTTAGGTCCTTGATCAATTTTTTTGTTGGAGGATTTGTTTGACCTCCTTAACTGCACTTAGGAGGTTGAGTCAAGTCATACTAGCTCTTCCTCTCATGTTTAACGTCGCAGGCCAATGACATTGGGTAAATGTGGGAGGGGTGGTTACAAAATGGTATCAAAGCTCCCAAGTTTAAACACTTAGATTGGATGGGCTAGATGCATGTTGTTATGCATGCATTATCATGGTTAAGGTTTTTGTGCATGATTTCATTGCATGTATTTTATGCCATCACAATGTTGTTAGTATCTTATGATGTTGATATGTTGGTTGAGAAAGAGTAGGAAATGAAGATCATCATAGTGAGGTTGCATCATTGGACCTTTGGGTAAGAGTAAATCGTCATACAAGTTTGTATATTGGGCATGCAAGTATGTTGGTTAATGGTTGTTATAAGCAATATGGTTATGTACATGTCTGTCATTATATTTTTGTTGTAGTTACATGCATGATAGACGTTAGTTAATTAGTATGGTCATATGCAGATGCTTCAAATGGCCATGAATGATAATAACTTGGTGTTATATGCATTGTGGTCATATGCATGATGATTATGGTCATTGCAGCTAAGATCTTGATGTTATATGTATCGTGCTAATTTGGATTGGCATGTGCATATGGTTATGGTTAAGATATTCAAGTATGAGTTGATATATTTGTGATATTGTGTCATACTAATCTATACTAAATTTTGCAAATGTGATAGCCTCCCCCTAAGATACATTGAGTTATGAGTTTTATTATGTCATCTATTTGGTTTATATAACATGTTATTTCTATAAGTTGTTTGAGTGTTTGATTAATTACATGCTATAAGTATGTGTCTATTATATTGCATGAAGGAATGATCTTGTTTTAAGACTATTATACTAACACATTATGTGCTGAGACAAATGATATTTACTTGAGTGTAAGTGGGTGCTAGTTGTAGTATTATAATTTAGCACTATGAGTTGATTATGACATGATTGTTAGTCTTGGTAAAGGTTGATTTCAAATTAATAGATATGATGTCTTGATCTTTGGAAAATGTGACAGACATGTGTGAATAGCTACAGGGAAACATGCTTTGTATTAGCGTGACAAGGTAATATTTGATTTTTTTATATAACTAACAGTTGGGTGATGTGATATCATATAATGAGACTCAATTACAGAAAGGAAAAATAATAAAGCAAATGAATTGGGTGAGGATTCCTTTGGCTATGTTTGGAGAATGCATTTCCAAATGAATGAGTGCTTTGCATGAATATAGGATGTCTTCCTAACCTTGATTTTGTCTGCAATTATGTGGATATGCAATATATTCATGAATATGTACTTTACAGGTATAACAGGTGGTTTCTAGTTATAGTTGGACTTGTCAAGGAATTGGAATCCCTTGAGAGATATTATATGTAGGTTTTTAGTTACAAGTGAGTGTGCTGGGTACAACAAGGTAAGGTAACCAATATATTGTTATGTTTATTTATGCAGTGACAGTTATGTGTTTATGGCAGTATGATGTAGGGGATTGCATGGAAAAAGAGACTGCCATGAAATATTGAAGAATGCAGGGGTGGAGATTTCCCTTGGAGGCATTAGGAACCTGTTAGGTCCCTATAATTTGTCAGATTGGCAAGACCAAATTGAAAAAGGGTAGCATCAAACCAACTTTGGAGCCCTAGGACCTAGCCTTGCTAGACTCAAAGAGGGCTCTCTCTATATTTGTGTAAAATATGTAAACTTGATTGATTTTAGGGTTTTGATTTTAGGCTAGTTGTAATGATAGGGTTTGTTTGTATGTTTGGTTGGTTGGGTAGGTTGTCAAGTAGAACAGATAGAGTGAGAGAAATTCAAAAAATTGGGCTATGAAGTTTGCAAAAGGTCCTAAAAAGTACAACAATAGGTCAAGGGTGTTTCAGAGGGCAAGTTAGCAAAGCCAAATGGATCTTTAGAGCTTATGTGAGTGAAGTGAACATTAAATTGTGAACATATTAGGTGCAAAGGGCAGTTAAAAATCCTTTAAAAAATACTTTAACAAGAAGGGCCCTTAAGATCACTATGCATAAAGAAATAACCAAAGACAAGGCATACCATAAACTTCTTTGATCAAATTTCACCAAGTAAACCCTAAGACAACAATCCAAAAAACCCTAGAAAGAAAGAAACTTGTAAGTTGTCTATTGATTTCACCTTTAGGCAAAGAAAACATTCAAGATGACATATAGTAATGATCAAAGAGTAGGGAACTCCTAAATTCCTTAATCAAACTATGAAAGACCTTCAAAGAAACTATTTAAGATGGACTAAAGGACAGGGCAAACCATAAAATTCCTCAACCAAAACCCTAATCAGTATACTTCAAAGAAAAAACCTAAAAAATAATGTTTGAAGTTATACCAAAGGACAGGGCTAGCCATAAATTTATTTGGCATTGGCTCAATTAAATGATTATTAAGACACACAATCTAAGTGGAGATAGAGAGAAATTAATAATTCTCTAATCTGACCTAGAAGAGGAAAACATTAGAGAAATAGAAGCAGACAGACTTAAGGCGTTTCTAACAACATATCTTAAGCTAAAATTTCTATTCTATTGCAAGAGAAAGATGCACAATCTGGAAACATAATAAGAAAAGTGTAAAATAAGAAAAAAAATCACCATTAACAATGTTCATGAATCCGAAAAATGTGCTTATCTTATTGATATTCAGTCCAAAACCATCACAATGCTCCAAAGCCAAAAACTCCTTACAACTCAAAGTCTATGAAGTTTATCTCAACAATCAACCAACATGAACAATGAGGCCTCCATGCTGTATTTAACTTGCAAAGGAGGACCAAAATGCTAGCTAGGGTTTCAAAATATCATTAATTACACATAAATTTCATTTTTTCCAATGATACCATCCAAGGCCCAAGTCACAAATATCCTAACTTAATAAATGCAAAAATAACTCCTAACATAACTCCTCAACTAAATTTGGAGTGATTTTCCTATTAAGCCATCAAAATATATTTTTCGTTAACTCCTTGTATGTTTTGTTGACTTTTTGGCAAGGGTGCAGCACCAAGGTTCAAGGGCGTAGCACTAGGCCAAGGGCGCACACCAAATCTGAAAAACTTTCCTCTTTTGCACCTGAGATTTGGAGGCATTCCCAGTGTCCAAATGAGCTCCATAATAGCTCATTGGAAAGCATGTCTTGTCTAGTTTCCAAAAATTCCTTTAGTTTCCTGATTGGAGTCTATTTATCTGCTCAAAAACCCATTCTGTCAAGATTTCTCATGGTGCAGCGCCAGTGTTGAAAATAGGGAAGAAAGTTATTTTTTTGCTTGATTTTGGCTCTTTTGGAGGAGCAGTTTCGCTCCAAATGACTTGACACTTTGTGAGGGTGATGTACTTGGCCTAAGAATCATGAAAATTTCAAGTTTTCCTCCATTGGTTGCCCCAAAAAAGAGCACAGCGCCAGTGGCACTGCGTGCTTGACCCACAAAACAGTGAAAATTTAAAAAGCTCAAAAATATGCCAAAATTGGGATTTGTCTTGCTGATCATGTTTGGTATGTTTGTAGGGATGAATCGGCAAGATTTTCAAGCATTTATTTGTACTTTTCCTCTTTTAGGGCTTGAATATTTGCAAGGGCCTGTTTGATATTGGCCCTTGCAATCTAGTTTCTTAAGGCATAAAGCCTTGCCATCTTGTTTTCAATGTCAAGTCATCTCTTACTCTTCTCCAGCTGATCCTCTAGGTAAAAATTTTCCCTCCCTAGCCAATATTCCCTATCATAGTCTATTTCCATGGCAAGCAGCTCACTTGGACTGAGCTGCTCTGTCAATGTTGTCTCTTGCTCTCTTTCTTTGGCTAAGGCTTTCTTCAAACCAATTGTCCTTGGCCTCCTCCTAGGAAGCTGTTCTTCCTCTTCTTCAATGTCCTCGTGAATGTCCAAGACCTCATCTAGCTTTTCCTTGGCCCTTCTAGCCTCTTTCTGAGCTCTAATAGCTTTGATCTCATAGATAGCCTTCTTTGCCTCCAACTTCTTGTTTTCAAAATCAAAGAAGTGGATCACATTCTTAGCCCTACCTAGATTGGCTTGTAGATCTTTAATCTGAGAATCCTTGCTCTTGAGCATCATGTTAGTGATCCTCTCCTCATTTTCATCATCACTGTCAAGGTGAATAGGTTGAAACTCTTGTTCAGTCTCATGTTCATCCTCTTTTTCATCAATGTCTTGCTCTACAACCTTTTCCTTACCTTTTTCAAGCTGCTTTGTTGATGTAGGAGGCATGGCCCCTTACCTCTTAAGGGCAGCAAACACATGCCTATTTCCCCTCTGGTAGGTCAAAGGAAAAGGCTCAATGTTACTCATCTTGGTTCCATTTGTCTCACTGCTTGATGCACTACCATATGCCTCACTAACATCTTCCTCGCTGATTTATGCCTCATTTCTCTTTTCCTCACAACTTTCTGCCTCACTCCTTTCTTCACTTTTTGATGCACTAGTACCATGAGATAATGGTGAGGGATTGTGAAAGGATGATGAAGGAGGGTCATTAAGGGGTGAAGGAATGTGAGTGGATGGAGAAGTATGATCAGAAAGAGGTGATGGAGGAGTAAGAATGGGAGGATAAGATAATGAAGGTGCATTTTGCTGATGATGGGTTTGTGGAGAAGTAAACACCTCATTGGCAGTGAAGGCCTCCCATGGAATGCCTTTCTACTGTAGTTGGTGCATAACAACCATCTTGATCAGAGAATGATGGAAAAGTCTTTGCATCTTCTAAGGATAGTATCTCTTTTGCACTATGTAGGATATTTTATCACTGCTTCTGTAGATGTAATAGGGTATGTGAAGCATCCTCACTCTAGTAAATTCTACATATGAATGCCTTCAATGTCTCAGGCTTAAATAGATAAAATATGAAAAAAACTCATCTAAAATGTCTCCTACAGAAATGGCTATCCTTATCCTATCTATTCAGGTTGAGCTCATCCATCTAATCTCTCAAAATCTGGAAATTCCCATAAAATACTAAATTTGAGCTATTTCCTAGGGATTCCCATAAAAACAGGTCATGTTTGACCGCCTTTGACCGAGCCTATTTAAGCTCACTTTGACTAAACCAATATGTGTACATCCAATATTAGTTTCCAATATTTCTAAAAATGTATCCATCTCAAGCCTAAGTGTCCTGACAATATGACATCCATAAAGTCATTACGGGAATTTCTGGTCTGGTCCAAAAATGCACTTAAAATTCATTTTTTATAAAACTTCTAAAAATTGCAAAACTTAATTTCTATACCTAGATATACATTAATTGGACAAAATAGATTGAATATGGTGGTATATGATGGATAGCATGGTAATAAAGTGTATTTACTTAAACAAAATCAGATAAAAAACTATTGTAAACATCTCCCCCTGCTGATGTACAAGCATGTTCTCATGCTTGCTTCTTCCTTTTAGACCTCCTGAGTTCTAATGTTGATATTGTACCTGACCCAGATGCTTCCTGTTGTGTTGCTTGCAAAAGAGAATCTATACCTTTATACTATTCCTCTTTGTAGATCGAAGCCTTGATTTTTTTTTTATACTTGATATTTCATGAGTTTTTCTCTTTGAGCCATCAGAATGCTTGCATGGAAAGAAGATTGTTGTTTGTTTTCAATTTTCCCACTTCCTAATTCATTTTCTCATTCTCCTTGATCAAATTTTCATTTTTTTCTTGTATGTTTCATTTTCTCTCTTCAAATGCCTCTCCAATATCGTGCTTACCTCCGAATTATCAGTCAATTCTTTGATTTTTCTAAGGTTTCTCTCCTTTTCTTCTTATTTGGTGTCTTTAGAAAATGAAGTGGCTTCAATATCATCATTATCAAAATATGAGTCTCTTTCTAATGTGTTTTCATAGACCTCCTTTTGCAATCTTTCAATAATTTCATCAGCTTGTTTTGTTAAGGGAGATGTCTCAACAATTTGCACCTCGGGTTCTTTTTCCTTACTGCTTATGTCTGATGAACTCTTTCTTCTTTACCTCCTAGGAATGGATAGGAAGGATGTTTTTCTTTCAATCATGATTGTATATTTTTTCTTTTTTTACCTTGTTCTTGGATAAAGGGGTGAATTCATTATACACTTTGTTTCTTGAACTGGTTTGAATTTCTCTTCTATGGTTTGTTCTGCAAACTGATGTTGAGTTAGGAAATCTCTCCACATCACACCCTTGGTTCTCAAATGATAATCAACAAGAATTTTAATGAATCATTAATGATGGATTTGTGCCTCTTTTGGTTTGGTTTCACTCTTCACATTTTATATCATCCTGATCAATTTTTTATAGAAAAACTATGGAAAATTGATTTTCATATCTCCCTTGATGTGCTGAATAAATCTAATATGATAGAGGTGCATTATACTGTGCCTACTATCACATGTGAAGAATTACTGAATGATCAACACTAACTCTTCCCAAGGCTCATCAAACCATTCTCTTGGAATCCCCTTAGTTCTGTCAAATGACCCCTTTCTATTTTTTTCTATAAATAACATCCATCCCTTATCTTTAAAATGCAAACCCTTATGATATTGTTCTCCTGATAATGGAAAATCTAAGGCTTGAGAAATTGACTTTGGATTTAAGGGAATGACTAAATTTCCCACCATAGTTTTCTCATGTTTGTAATTATTTATGAATTCCTTTGTAATTTTCTCATTATTCCCACTAAAATTCTGAAGAAAACCTATCATAACAGCTTGGTAAAGTTTTTCTAATGTGTCTTTCTCGCAATGCTCGATCTGGAAGTATTTAGGTTCTATCCTTGTTGTCATGTTTTTTGAAAACCAATTAATGTATCCTTCCACTTTCATCATTCTCATTTTGAAAAATTAAAATTCATGCAGTAGATCTTTGTTGACATATGCATTATGGTGGTAAGGCTTACCTCTTTTTGATGCCCTTGACAAAGAAGTGAAACCAATCCTCTTCAATCTTTGTTCTCTTGAAAAAAATGAACTCACTGCTTCTACAAACACAACATTTTGATTTAGAAAAGATTATAAAAACATAAAAACATATTTTTATTAATCTATTCTTCTTATCTTATCCTCTATTTCATCAAAAAAAATAAAAAAACTCTTCTGTCTCTGATTGTATAATTCTCTGTCTTTTGTTGATTGTGTAAAAAAATTAAAAAATTGTATACCAGAGTGTCTTTTTTTTCTTCAATTTCACACAAAATTCCTTCTCTCTTAAGACAAAATAATCATGCATTCAATCTCAAATGTCCTAAGCTCATTGTGTGCAAGAAAATTTCAAAGAATGGCTCATTGTCTCTATATCAACATTCATCAAAAATCTCATCAAAAATTGGTTTACTATGTTTTCAAAATTCATAAAACATTTCTCTCTGTATACAAAAACTTTTTGACCATGTTTTAATTTCTTCTTAGCCCATAATTTAATCTCTATCTTTGCAAAAGCTCACCAAAAATATCTTCTTTGTTTCAAAATGTCTCACTGTGTGTATAAATGAAATTAATTTTCTCATAAAAACCATTCATAAATCAAACAAATGATGCCACTATGTGTTAAAAACAACACTTTGTTCTCTGTATGTATCAAAATCAAAATCAAAGACTGTGTATACAACCTCGCATGAAGAAATTAAGAATTCACCTAATCTGGGAGTGATTTTCGTGATATCTCTGAGGTGACTTGAGTTTTTGTGTTTAGACAGCGCCATTTCAATCATAAATCTCCCTCAATATTTCCAAGGATTCACTCATTAAATCAATGAAAAATACGTGTTGACTAGTGCCGGAGTTTATGTGAATGGTGGTAGTGACAAGTTGTGTGGCAATGACAAGTTTAAATAGTGGCTGAAGAACTCATTTATAACCTGTAGTTTCAACTTGTGTTCATACAAAATCCCAAGATTTGTTTATATGAATATCCATTTCATTTAATGAGAAAAATTTGGTTTTTTTCTCTTACCTTCGTGCCCATGGGATATCTGCACTTTGATAGTGTGTTTGATCGAGACGACTGCGAGATCTCTTGGCTCAAATCCCATTCAACTCCACTCTTATTCTTATCTCTCCATCCTTATGTTGCTATATATTTTTCTCGTTTCTCTATGCTTGATTTCATCTGTTCTTTCACAACCTTCTTACATTTTCCTCCGTTAATTCATTCTTCACAGGGTATTTCAAATGTGTGACGATGGTTTGCATGAAATTCAACTCCCTCACTGATCCTGCAATGGATATGATGGTGAAGAAAACATGGTTTTTCAAAGGTCTGAGGTTTGAAAATGGCGGAGGCTCTTACCAATTACACAGGGTTTGCATCACTGTGTTTTTAAATTTTTTTTATCGTTCTTTATTCGCCGACCTCTGACTGTGATGCCTTTCTAGATTAACCTTTCTGACCTGCTTTGTGTACTTGCTCCACAGTGTATTCCTCCATCATCCACATTCTCGGTTCTATTTATTACATAGTCCATCTCTCATCTTCTATTCATGACATATGCTGAACATCCACGTTCTCATTCATCTCTCCCATCAAAATGCATCATACCCATCGAAAATGCATCATTGCTTTCCATACCATGCATCATATTTTCGTTCATTCCATCACATCATTTTAACTTAGGTTAGCTCATTGCATTTGCATTTTGGTTTTTTTCATAATTTCATTTTCCGCCCATATACCTTAGCTTTAATCATATATATGATTGTGCCCTAAAATTATATTGTTTTGATATTTGCATATTGTGCCCTTAAATGATATTATCTTAGGTTTTGATCTTTGTATATTTTAATTTTAAAAATGACCAAAGAATGGTCATGTTTTAAAATTAAATTTTTACCATGAAACTAACCTTTGTTTTATTTTTGTAGGTCCAACAAGATTTTGATAATTGAGCTTTTTATTTATGATCCTTATGTTTAAGAAAATTAGGGTGAGTGTGATATGGATAAGGAATATGAAATGATATATGGTTTATGGAATGATAGTTAAATGGTTAGGATAATGGATATGGATAAGGATATAATGGGTAAAATAATGAATAGGAATATGAATGTAATGAGTAGAATATGAAGGTAGTGAAATGTAGGTAAAATATGCATATCAAGTACTAAATTAGTCTTAACAATCTCTAGAATATTTTTTAAAATTTGAAATTTTAAGAGAAAAATTTGACTTAATGTACTTGTACTCTCGTAAATTGTTTTATGTCCATGTTGCTCTTTGGTCAAATGATGGTCGACATTGTATTTATTATCATAATGATGGCTCTTCTAGGATATGTAGAAATTTAGAGACTTATTTTTGCTTTGCATATGATTATTGATTTAGGATGATGTTGTTCAGGTCCTTTATTTTGATGTTTCAGGTCCCTTCTGTCATGCTCTTCAGGCTTGAATATTGATGTAGTCTAGGTCCCTTATGAAATTATGTTATTTTAGGTCCCTTCTGAAATATAATTTTCAACACTGCTTCAAGTTTCTTCTGTCATATGATACAGTTCCATTCTCGATAATATTATCAATGATATATCAGGTCCCTTCTGCACAATATTTTCAATGATATATCAAGTCCCTTCTACATAGTATGTCCAATGATGTATCAGGTCCCTTCTGCACAATATTTCCAGTGATGTATCAGGTCCCTTCTACATAGTATGTTCAATGATGTATTAGGTCCCTTTGTACTTTGTAATTCAGGTTCCTTCTTCAATTCAACTGCTAAAACTATTTACATAGTTTTATTACAAGCTTCCCCCTTGCTGATGTGAATACTTGTCCTCAAGTCTTGCATGCCTTGGAGGGTAAATCTGCAAAAATCATACTGAAGTAAAAACAAAACAAAAGCATAATTCATATTGGCCAAACAATTTGGTTTTCCGATATGAATTCGAGTTTTTCATGTGACAGTCTCTTGGATTTTCACAACCAAACTCTTTTATTATTTTTTATTTTTTTTATTTGTTTTATTTTTTATATATTTTTATTCTTTTGGAGTTATGGAAGACATATTTCTATGTTGTTCCATTAGTTCTAAATCAATATATGTTGAGATTATTTTCATAAAATCCTCTTTATTTATACGCTTATTGTAAACTTTAAGCCTATGTCCATTAACAACAAATGAAATAGATGCTTCGTCAATTGTTTTTATTTTTACAACTCCATTGTCAAAGATTTCTTCTATCTCATATGGCCCAGGCCAATGAGTTGTAAAATTTGCCTTGAAATATTTAAACTTGGAGTTGAAAAATAATGCTTAGTCTTTGAAACATTTTATTCTTAACGAATCGATCATGCCATTTAATTTTTTTTCTTGCACAAGATATGTGTGATCTACTGCTTGTTGTCGTATCTCATCCAGTTGATTTAATTCCATGACTCTTTGTTGTTGTGCCTCAGATAATTCCATTCGCAACTTTTCTGCTAACTTGAATGTATGTATTTGAAATTCTATGGGTAACATGAATTATTTTCCATACACCAACTGATATGGACTCAACCCAGTTGTGTTTTTCCATGTTATCATATATTCCTATAGTGCATCTCTCAATTTCTCTGACCAGTCCTTTCTATTCATTTGTACAGTCTTCGTCATTATATTCTCTAGGAATTTGTTTGTTTACTCCACTTTTTTGTTTTCTTGAGGATGGTATGGAGTTGATTTTATATGTTTGATCTTGTACTTCTCTGTAAGATCTAAAACAAGCTTTGATGTGAACTGTGTGCCTTGGTCAGTTACAATATGTCGTGGAACTCCATACCTTACAAATATTTCTTCAAATAGAAAATATGCAATTGTATCTTCTATTTCTCATGCCACTGCCTTTGCCTCCACCCACTTAGTTACATAATTTATACATACCAGGATGTAATTCTTTCCATTTGATGGTATGTTGATTAGTCCCACAAAGTCTAGATCCCATTGCTCAAATGGTTGTATCAGTACTTGTGGATTTAATGGAATTTCATTTGATGCCACCGGTCTTCCAATTCTTTGGCAATTGTCACATCTCTTTACATAGGCCTTGGAAAATTTGAAAATTTCTTGCCAGTAGTAGCCAAGTTTTAGCACTTTGTATGTTGTCCACTTGTCAGGAAAATGACAACCACATGGTTCGTCATGACATGCTTTCAAAACATATATAATCTCGTCTTCTCTAACACATTTTTTTATTATAAGATCAGAACTAGCATAAAAGAGGTCACCATTGACCCAACTATATCTAGCAATTTCTCTAATTATCTTCCTTTTATGTTTATTTATGTAATGAGATGGTAGGATGCCAAATGATAAATAGTTAGCTATATCTGCAAACCATGGATTTTTGGAAGTTATATCAAATAGATGGTCATCTGGAAAATTATCTGAAACTATATTTGGATCACCAGGTGAATGAATTCTTGATAGAAAGTCTGCTACTTGATTATCCTTACCTGGTCGATCTTATACAGTGATGTTAAATTCTTGCATCAATAACAACCATATAGTTATTCTACCATTTGTGATTTCTTCGTTCATTAAATATCTTATGGTTGAATGATCCGTGTGGATGAATAATTAATAACCTGTTATGTAATTTCTAAATTTATTAACTGCATGTTCTAAAACTAACATTTATTTCTCTGTAACAGTATATTTCAATTCTTTCGGTGTTAAGTTTTTGCTTGTGAAGTATATGGCATAATTAAAATGATTCTCTTTCTGTCCATGTGATGCTCCTATAGCAGTGTCAGTGTCTACAATGGTAACCATAGGGATCCCTTGATCAACATATTTTTCAATGGTTGTATTTATGGGTATGAGAATAGCTAAACTTCCAATGACCTGGATTGTGGGTGGATCTCTTTTTCTTCCACCAGATTTCTTGATGCATAACTCCTTTATTGTTTTTCATATATTTGAATATCCTTAATTTCTTGCAACAAAGGAATTTTGACATATGTATTTTTTAATTCATCCAGAATATCAAATTCAGGCAGAGATATTGGGATTTTCTGTTGTATTAACCTCTCTGGATATGGTGGAGTCTAATTCATGATGGATTTACCCTTCTGAATTTGTTTTTCTGGTTGATATTGTTGAATTTTTTCTCCTTGTTTAGTTTGTTCTTCTATTATTGGAGGAGAATCTTTATGTAACACCTTCCTAGACCTTAAGTAGACATCTTGTATGGGAAGAATGGAATGTGTAGGATAATATGTTGCCTCTTCCACATTGTATCTTGGTCTATCCACTTTGTTACTTGGATTAGCTACTGGCTAAGATGGAAATTGTGTTGGTCTAGGAGGTGGTTGGTTAGTATAGGCAGCTGAAGCCATTGAGGTTGAGTTAACATTGGTTGATTTTGGGGTGGAAATGGAATTGGTTGATGTTGTTGGAATTATTGGTATTGAAGGTATGGTTTTTTAGGGTATGGTTGTTGATATTGATATTGTTGAGGGTACATATGATGAGGTGGCTATTTTCCATAACCATATCCCCTCCAACCTTCTATAGGTTGGTTTTTATATTGTTGTGGAGGCCAAGCATGCCATGGCATTGGAGTGTTCCATCAATTTTGAGGAGGATATTGAAAATTCTGGGGGTTTTGTTGAGGGAATTGTTGAGGCATCCTTGGTTGCCAAGGTCTCCTTCGTGCCATATAGTAGAGAGATTCTACCCCTTGCATTTCTTCCATTTGCAACTCTTTTAATTTAGGACAGTTTTCAGTTTCATGATTCTCTGTGCAAATTCCACACACTTGTATACCTTGCAAAGGAAATTCCCTAAGTGGATGTTTTTGCCTACACTTTGGATAGAAGATTGCTAATATTTCATCTTGTTCTTCATTTTTCTTCTTAGCTTTTAAGACATCTACTTGTGTTCCCAAAGTTCTTGAAAGATCTATTTTGAAATTTTCTAGTAAAATTCCTATTTTTTCTCTTGTTACTCTACTTGCTGCATGTTTGGAAGCTCTTGATGTAATATCTCTCTTTCCACTCTTTGCTCTTCCCCTAGATTATTTCTGACAAAGTTCAGCAATTTCTTTAAATGGTAGATTGGAGATATCTCCTTCTCCCATCACATTAAGGATATCTAAATATTCATCTATGATACCCTTAAGAAAGATTGTACAGATGGTATCGGGATTTAGAGAATGTTATTTGGATTTTTGCAAATTGTAAAGAAATCTTTCTAAATACTCCTCCAAACTTTCATCTTCTTGTTGTGTCATTCTAAAAATGTCTTCTTTTGAGTCTCTAGCCCTGCAATAAGCTTGATACTTTTAAAGAAAAAATTTCTTCATATCATCCCAAGAAGCTATTATATGTTCTCCTAAACCCATAAACCATTTTAATGTTGTTGCTTTCAAAGTAGCAAGAAAGAGTCGAAGCTTGTGCGTATCATCCATGTATCCATAAGTTATACATAAGATATCAAACTCGAACATAAATTAATCATGATCTTCTCTTGACATTACATAAAAGTTAGGAAATACATAAGGTGGAATGTTTTTCATTTTTACTTCTTCTCCTAATATTTCTCTTGTATCTAATATTAGAAATCCAAAAGTAGCTTCCTGATCATTGTTATTTTCTTGTTCATTATCAAGTAGTCTTCTATTTTTATTTTCTCTTCTTGCTTCTTCTTCTATATTTCTTAGTTCTTCTGCTCTTTTATCTTCCTCTCTCTTTCTTTCTTCCTCTCTTTTTCTTCTTCATTCCCTTTGTTATCTCTCATATTCAATTCTTTGTTTAGGAATCAAGATTGGCATATTAGATCCTTGTCCTTCTTCAACCATTTCTTGTTCAAATATTTGTAGTGTTTCAATATGAGCTTGATTTGGAGTTTATTTAACCACTTTAATTTGTTTGAGGACAGGTTTCTCTAATTGTTCAACAACTAGTTTTCTTGTTTCCTTTTGTTTTCCTAAGGAAGGAGTTTATTTTGGTGATTGCTTTCTTTTTACCTCCAAGGCTAACAAGATCTGTCTTTCAACTAGAGTTAATCTTTGTCCTGATCTCTGTTTTTCCTTTAAATCCTCTATATTAGGTCTTCCAGCAACTGGTGTTATTAGTCCTATGGAAGGATGAGTTGTTGAGAGGTTTTTCTTAACAAATCTACCCTTCTGATATCTATCTCTAGGCATAAAGAAACATAACTTGAAAGAAAAACTATGTTTTTGTTGTTTTTAATGTTTTTTTTTATCTTCCTAATTGACCACTTCGAAATATGCTTCCCCGACAATGACGCCAAAAATTTTGGGTTGTTTACTGGGTAAACAAACACAAGTATTTTATTATCAATCCAGGCTTGTAGAACTTAGAAACATCTCCAATATATATGGGTTTAAACTATAGTCAAGTTTAGAAGATGAATTATTAATAATAAAGTAAATGCATATTAAAAATATAAATCTTAACTATATAATTTCTAATTCAATTATGTAATAAGCAGCAGAAGAAGCTCCTAACTTAGGAGAACTTGTTTGTCCTTCTCTTACAAAACTACTTCATGAATTAGAAACCAAAAACCACTAATGAACAATAGATCAAGATGCATGAAAGAATAACTGAAGAGGCTCCTAACTAAGGATATATTGGTTGTCCTTCATTACACATTCATTCATCATTAACACCATTGATGGAAAACATGAACTTCAGAAAATCATTTAAAAGAAGGAAAGATGAATTCTAGCTCTAGCTCTTGATCAAATAGAAGGAATGTTTAACTTAAATGTTGGATTTCCCCTTCATATGCAGAATATAAATTAGAATTATATTCATCAGCAATCATAAAACATTATCATACATCTAATTAACATATTAGGCATAAAACAAAACTAGTTCAAGAAATTGCAACTATAATAACCAGAAAGTGCACTTAGCTCGGTGTGGGGGCCCTCCACCCTTGCCTCCCACACTGTGAGTACTTTCAACTACTGAAACTCAGTCAATAAATCACCATATATAACAGTAGAAAATGAAATAGAACAGGTCTTTCCATTAGCTCCCAAATTTTCAGAAATATCAAAGTTAAGTTACACAAATTCTACATATGAATGCCTTCAATGTCTTATGCTTAAATAGATAAAATATGAAAAAGAAATCATATAAATGTCTCCTATAGTCATGGATATCCTTATCCTATATATTCAGTCCAATATCATCCATCTAATCTCTCAAATCTGGAAAATCCCATAAAATACTAACTTTGACCTATTTCCTAGGGATTCCCATAAAAATAGGTCATGTTTGACTGCCTTTGACCGGGCATGTTTAAGCTTGGTTTGGCTAAACCAATAGGTGTGCATCCAATATTAGTTCCCAATATTTCTATAAATGTATCCATCTTGAGCCCAAGTGTCCTGCAAGTATGACATCCATGAAGCCATTACAGGAATTTCTAGTCTGGTCCAAAAATGCACTTAAAATTCAATTTTTATATAAACTTTTAAAAATTGCAAAACTTAATTGATATACCTGGATATACATTAATTGGAAAAAATAGAGTGAATATGATGGTATATGGATGGATAGCATGGTAATGAATTGTATTTACTTAAACAAAATCAGATAAAAAACGAGGACGAACACTTAGCTTCTATAAGAAACTCACTAGCTTCTACAAGAAACTCGCTTGTCCATTATATTAATATATATTTAAATAGGTTCGGGATGGCTATTATAACCGTCACATAAATTTGTGTTTAAATTGACCTCAGTAAATGGCTTCCTAATAAAATCCTCATCAATTGGAATGGCCTAACCTTTTTGCAACCAGTGGACTTCAAAAACACAAATTCTTGCTATAGGACATGCCACCAATGAGGTTATCGCCAAAATTATTTCTCTTCTTCTCAAGTTCATTTTCACCCCGTGAATGCCAAGAAAAATAATTAAGGATTTCAAGGCCCAACAATATCCAAGAGGATCTAAGAATTTCTCAACTCATAAGCAACACAACATTAAACAACAAAAAGCTTGTGCAGTGAAACCTAGTTATTCAAGCTCAAATTAGCCCCATGTAGTGTGATATAATTCCTCATACTCTAGGGTCCATCCCTTGAATGGAGAAGAAATAGAAAAAACCATGATCTTAGCTTTTTCCACAAGCAACCACAAACATCTTCATGAATCATATCATTCAAACAATGATAAGGAAGAAGCCACGGTTGTAGACCCTCCATAATTGGAATTTCTTCAAGGAAATGCAACCATTATCTCCATTCCATATGCTATTGACAACTTCTCTAGATGGATTGATGTTTGCAATTAAAATGAAGAAGACCTTTACAAAACCCCATGATAATTCCTAGCAGCAAAGATAAGAATATCAGTATATGTATTTGTATTTTTAACCTTAGGTTAGCTTGTCTTTTGGTTTTATATTTGGTTGGATTTCCGTAGTGACCGACCAATCCAAATTTCTCATATTTTCATGTAATATCTTGTTCAAAAGGTAATACAATTTTTAATTCACAAAAAATTTATATGCATAAGTGTAATGAGCTATAATTTTTTGAGCATGTAGTATTAAAAAGGCATGGTTTTGACCCATGATATTGACCCATGATATTGTAATAAATCCTATTTACAAATTAAGAATCTCCATGTTCAACTATGGAAAACCACATTAAAACATAGTCAGTCATGCACAAGTTGGTTAATCATGATCAAATGATCTAGGTGGATATCGGTGGCCACCCACCTATTCCACTTGGACCCGCACCATCAATTCTTATAGCTTTTCACATTCAGCACAACTTACTATTTTTAGAATGTTTTCGGGTCCTCCACTCTCGGAGCCGTTTTGGGGGCTTAATGATCCAGGTGGATATTGGTGGGCACCCACCTATTCCACTTGGCCCCCCACCATTGTCTCTTTCAGTTTTTCAGTTTCGGCATAACTTACTATTTTTAGCAGTTTTTCGGGTCCCGAACTTCCGGAGCCGTTTTGAGGCCCTAAACGACGTTTTTTGGGAAAACCGGGAGTAAGTTGGGTCCATGGACCAAATTTTCTCACACCGAAAGTTGTACCTGATATTTATAACAAGGCGTTGACATTACAAAATGAGATCGTATGCCGAAGTTACGTCCCTAGGAAGTCAAACAATTTACCCAAATGAGGCCCATAGTTTTTGCGCTTCATCTCCTAGGAAGTTAGGTTTCTTTTTGGACGTTTAGAGTTCTCCATTGTTTATCAATAATAAATAGGCCCTCGAGCCTCATTGTAACACAATTCAGAGGCCTGTAGCTGCCACATCTCTTATCAGAGATAAGCTACCAGTGCCCTAGATAGTTTATTTCCATTATGTCTGTAAGCAAATTTCAATTCTTTGATATTAATGAAATGAAGTGTTGTTTCCACTGAATCTTTGTATTTATGGTTATATGTGTATTCTGTTGTGTTCCTACGTAAATCCGGATCAATGGTATCAGAGCGGGTCTTCTCTTTCTCTATTTTTCTTTGCATGTCCCCAACACAGTTAGGGTATAAGGAGTTAGGGCTCGATTTGGTTGAACCCTTGCAAGATCAGCCTCAGAAACCCCAACGAACTCCCCACCATTAGTTCTTTCAGTTTTCAAGTTGCAGCACAACTTACTATTTTTAGCAGTTTTTCGGGTCCTGAACTTCCGGAGCCGTTTTGAGGCCCTAAACAACGTTTTTTTGGGAAAATCGGGAGTAAGTTGGGTCCATGGACCAACGTTTCTCACACTGAAAGTTGTACTCGGATAGATATTTATAACAAGGTATGATACGCGTCAAACAGAGATCATATGCCGAAGTTACGTCCCTAGGAAGTTGAAACACCAATTTACTCAAATGAGGCCCATAGTTTTTGCGCTTCATCTCCTAGGGTTAGGTTTTTGGACGTTTAGAGTTCTCCATTGTTTATCAATAATAAATAGGCTCGATTCTTATCAGAACACAATTCCAGCTTGTAGTCGCCGCACTTCATCGCAGATAAGCCAATGTTCCGTATAGTTTATTTCCATTATTTCAGAAGCAAATTCCAATTCTTTGATATTAATGAAATGAAGTGTTGTTTCCACCGAATATTTGTATTTATGGTTATATGTGTAATGCCCATTTCCTACGCAAATCCCATCAGGGGATCAATGGTATCGTAGCGGTCTTCTTTCTCTATTTTTCTTTGCATGTCCCCAACACAGTTAGGGTATAAGGAGTTAGGGCTCGATTTGGTTGAACCCTTGCAAGATCAGCCTCAGAAACCCCAACGAACTCCCCACCATTAGTTCTTTCAGTTTTCAAGTTGCAGCACAACTTACTATTTTTAGCAGTTTTTCGGGTCCTGAACTTCCGGAGCCGTTTTGAGGCCCTAAACAACGTTTTTTTGGGAAAATCGGGAGTAAGTTGGGTCCATGGACCAACGTTTCTCACACTGAAAGTTGTACTCGGATAGATATTTATAACAAGGTATGATACGCGTCAAACAGAGATCATATGCCGAAGTTACGTCCCTAGGAAGTTGAAACACCAATTTACTCAAATGAGGCCCATAGTTTTTGCGCTTCATCTCCTAGGGTTAGGTTTTTGGACGTTTAGAGTTCTCCATTGTTTATCAATAATAAATAGGCCCTCGAGCCTCATTGTAACACAATTCAGAGGCCTGTAGCTACCACATCTCTTGTCAGAGATAAGCTACCAGTGCCCTAGCTAGTTTATTTCCATTATGTCTGTAAGTAAATTTCAATTCTTTGATATTAATGAAATGAAGTGTTGTTTCCACTGAATCTTTGTATTTATGGTTATATGTGTATTCTGTTGTGTTCCTACGTAAATCCGGATTAATGGTATCAGAGCGGGTCTTCTCTTTCTCTATTTTTCTTTGCATGTCCCCAACAGAGTTAGGGTATAAGGAGTTAGGGCTCGATTTGGTTGAACCCTTGCAAGATCAGCCTCGCAAACCCCAATGAACTCCCATGGTGGAAGAAAATAAATATGAGGGAGCAGGAGATCTTATCAAAATATTGCTCCAAGAATCCCTTGAGAAACAAAGGAATGCAATGATGGATAACTTTGCTCAGATCCTTCAACGACTGCCCACCTACGGCGCATCTGCATCCAACAGCCACTCTAGAGGCGCCACTCCCTTAAAGGTACATGTAAACTTTGACATTCCTGTATTTGAAGGCCAAATAGATGCAGATGATGTAGATAAATGGTTATATTTTCTAGAAGGGTATTTCTCAGTCCATGATTTCTCCAACCGAGAAAATATTATTTTTGCACTCCTTAAAGCTGCTCCCCATGTCAAAGCTTGGTGGGAAACCTACTGTGAGAAAGAGGACAAAGGGGAACCCTCTCTGTTCTCGGCAACACCCACTTGGAATTCATTCTGAGACGGCATCAAGGAACAATATTACCCCGTGGGGAGCTATGATGACAAATACATTCAATGAACCACGCTACAACAGGAAAGGGATCAATATGTGCACAAACTGATGTCTTTGTTCCATACACTATGCACAAATTTGGGTATTAAAGATTCAGAGATACATTTGGTGATCAAGTACCATGACTATCTGCACAAATAAATTCAGGAGGAAATGGATTTCCTCGACATTACATCGCTTGGCATGGCATATCGCTATGCCACCAAGTTCGAGCAAAAATTTAAGCAGAAGAAGCGAGACTTTGGGTTGGCGAATCTGAAGCTAGGGAAAGGTGCCCCTGAATCGTAGAACAAGGGGAAAGGCCAAAGAGGGGCAACTCAGAATAACACCACAAATCCAAAGAAGGACACAGGGAAGTGGTGTGAATTTCATAACAGCCCCACTCATAGCACAAACAAGTGTTGGGCCAAACAGTTGTTCGTGACCGAACTAAAGGCACTCGAATTAGATACACTTTCTGATCTTGAGTCAGAACAAAAAAAAGGCAATGAAAAAGGGAATAAAATCATTGATGTGGATCCCAGTTCCATTGTTGCCACCACCAAGATCCAAAGGGAGGATCCTGAGGATCTAGAGGAGGGGGAGCGCCTCTTCCATTCGCAGATGTGGGTGAAGGGTTCTCCACTGCAATTCCTTGCCGATAGCGGAAGCCAAAAGAACCTCATTTCAACAGAGGTCATGAAGTAGCTTGGCCTACCGACCATAGCACACCTGTAGCCATATACCATCAGGTGGCTTCACCTAGGGAGAGATATCCGCATCCGCCAATAGTGTTGCCTTCCATACAACATCAAGCCATTCATGGATGAGGTTTTATGTGATGTTACTCCTCTTGATGTAGCTAATGTATTATTGGGCCAACCATACTTGTGGAGGTGACAAGTTGTGTATGATTCTAGGCCTCATCCTGTTATTATTACTTTGGGAAATAACTTGTACAGGATACCAGAGGCAGTACCACCTCCTGTCATCTCTTTGACTACTGCAAAACAACGCAGTAACATTGTTTCCCAAACCAGGAAATTTATTTTCCTTACAACTCACTCACAGTGAAAGAAGAATATTGTGGCCACAACCTCGAAACAAGGCTCCCCTACACGGCTGCAGCAAATGGACAAATTCATGGAGGAATAGGAGGACATTTTTTCCTCTCTCACAGAGGTTCCTCTACACTATCAGGACAAGCACTCCATTAATCTTACCCTCGACACACCGCCACCTAATGTTTCCATACCTCCTGCAAGTACACATAAATAATCATCACATGTACTGTCTGAGGTGGATAAAGAAACCAAAATTACTAAATGCATCCAGCATGTCCTCCCGCAAGTCCATGACATCTTCGACAAATCTAATACCCAGTTCAACAGGATTTGCCTCATCTCATGGAGGATCTCAATGAAATGGGGACCATTTCTTCCTAAGGAGGTAGGAATGATCCAGGTGGATATCGGTGGCCACCCACCTATTCCATTTGGACCCATGCCATCAATTCCTGTAGCTCTTCACATTCAGCACAACTTACTATTTTTAACAGGTTTTCGGGTCCTGCACTCCTGGAGCTGTTTTGGGGCCTTAATGATCTAGGTGGATATTGGTGGCCACCCACCTATTCCATTTGAATCCCAACCATTAGTTCTTTCAGTTCTTAAGTTGCAGCAAAAATTACTATATTTAGCATTTTTTCGAGTCCTGAACTTCTGGAGCCATTTTGAGGCCCTAAACAATGTTTTTTGGGAAAATCGGGAGCAACATTGGCCCATGGAAAAATATTTCTCACACTAAAATTTGTACTCCTCAGATATATATTTATAATGAGGTATGATATGTGTCAAACAAAGATCGTATGCCGAAGTTACGTCCACAGGAAGTTGAAACACCAATTTACCCAAACAGGGCCCATAGTTTTAGCGCTTCATCTCCTAAGGTTAGGTTTTTAGACGTTTAGAGTTCTCCATTGTTTCTAAATAATAAATAGGCCCTCGAGCCTCATTATAACACAGTTCAGAGGCCTGTAGCCACAACATCTCTTCTCAGAGATAAACTACCAGTGCCCTAGCTAGTTTATTTCCATTATGTCTGTAAGCATATTTCAGTTCTTTGATATTAATGAAATGAAGTGTTTTTTTTGCTGCATCTTTATATTTGTGGTTATATGTGTATTCTGTTGCGTTCCTGCATAAATATCAATCAATGGTATCGGAGCGGGTCTACTCTTTCTCTGTTTTTCTTTTCATTTTCCCTGCACAGTCAGGGTATAAGGAGTTAGGGCTCGATCTAGTTGAACCCTTGCAGGATCAGCCTCGCAAACCCTAACGACCTCCCATGGTGGAAGAAACGAAAGATGAGGGATCAGGATATCCTATCAAAATATTGCTTGAGGAGGCCCTCAAGAAATAAATGAATGCGATGATAGATAAATTTTCTCAGATCCTTCCATGACCGCCCACCTATGGTGCATCTCCATCCAACAGCCACTTTGGAGGTGCCACTCCCTTCAAGGTACAGGTAAAATTTGACATTCCTATATTTGAAGGGCAGATAAATGAAGACATCGTAGATAGATGGTTAAATTTTCTAGAAGGGTATTTCTCGGTCCATGATTTCTCCGACTGAGAAAATATTATTTTTTCACTCCTTAAAGCTGCTCCCTTTGTCAAAGACTCGTGGGAAACCTACTGTGAGCAAGAGGACAAAGGGTAACCCTCTCTGTTCTCGGCCACACCCACTTGGAATTGGTTCCGAGATGGCATCAAGGAACAATATTACCCCGTGGGGAGCTATGATGGCAAATACATTCAATGGACCACGCTGCGACAGCAAAGGGATCAAGATGTGCACGAACTGAAGAATTTGTTCCATACCCTCTGCACAAAGTTGGGTATTAAAGATTCAAAGAGACATTTGGTGCTCAAGTACTGCGGATATCTACACAAACACATTTAGGAGGAAATTGAGTTCCTTGATATTACATCACTTGCCGCGGCATATCGCTATGCCGCCAAGATTGAGATAAAATTTAAGCAGAATAAGTGAGACTTTGGATCTGTGAATCCAAAGCTAGGGAAAGGTGCCCCCGAACCATAGAACAAGGGGAAAGTCCAAAGTGGGGTGACTCAGAACAACACCACAAATCCAAATAAGGACATAGGAAAGTGATGTGAATTTCATAACAACCCCACTCATAGCACAAATGAGTGTCGGGCCAAATAGTCATTAGTGGCCGAATAAAAGGCACCTGAATCAGATGCATTTTCTGATCCTGAGTCAGAGCTAGACAAAGTCAATGAAAAAGCGAAGAAAATCATTGATGCGGATCCCAATGACATTGTTGCCACCACTAAGATCCAGAGGGAGGATCCCGAGGATCTAGAGGAGGGGGGGGCCTCTTCCATTCGTAGATGTGGGTGAAGGGTTCTCCACTGCAATTATTTGTCGATAGCAGAAGCCAAAAGAAACTCATTTCAGAAGAGGTCGCAAAGAAGCTCTGCCTACCGACCATAGCACACCCACAATCGTATACCATTGGGTGGCTTCACCCAGGGAGAGATATCTACATCCGCCAATAGTGTCGCCTTCCGTACAACATCAAGCCATTCACGGATGAGGTATTATGTGATGTTTCCCCTCCTGGTGTAGTTGATGTATTATTGGGCCAAACATACTTGTGGAGGCAACATTCTATGTATGAGTCTAGGCCTCGTGCTATTATTATTACTTTGGGAAATAACTTGTACAGGATACCAGAGGTAGTACCACCTCCTGTCATCTCTTTGACTACTGCAAAACAACACAGTAAGATTTTTTCCCAAACCAGGAAATTTATTTTGCTTACAACTCGCTCATAGGGAAAGAAGAATATTGTGGCCACAACCTCAAAATAGGGCTCCCCTGCACGGTTGTAGCAGATGGACAAATTCATGGAGGAATCCAAGGAAATTTTCTCCTCACTCACAGAGGTTCGTCTACACTGTCAGGACAAGCACTCCATTGATCTGACCCCCGACGCACCACTACCTGATGTTGCCATACCTCCTGCAAGTACACATAGAGAATCCACACATGTACTTTCTGAGGCTAATAAAGAAACCAAAATTACTAAACACATCCATCATATCCGCCCACAGGTCCATGACATCTACGCAAATCTAATACCTGGTTCAACAAAATTTTCCTCATCTCATGGAGGATGTCAATGCAATGGGGACCATTTATTCCTAAGGAGCGAGTAATGATCCAGGTGGATATCGGTGGCCACCCACCTATTCCATTTTGACTCATGCCATCAATTCTTGCAGCTTTTCACATTCAGCACAACTTACTATTTTTAGGAGGTTTTCGAGTCCTGCACTCCCGGAGTCGTTTTGGGGCCTTAATGATCTAGGTGGATATTGGTGGCCACCCACCTATTCCATTTGAACCCCCACCATTAGTTATTTTAGTTTTTAAGTTGAAGAGAAACTTACTATTTTTAGGAGTTTTTCGGGTCCTAAACTTTTGGAGCCCTTTTGAGGCCCTAAACAGTGTTTTTTGGGAAAATTAGGAGCAACATTGGTCCATGGTATGATGTTTCTCACATCGAAAGTTGTACTCCTTGGATAGATATTTCTAACGAGGCATGATATGCATCAAATGGATATTGTATGCCGAAGGTACGTCCCCAGGAAGTTGAAACGCCAATTTACCCAAATAGGGCCCATAGTTTTGGCGCTTTATCTCCTAGGGTTAGGTTTTTGGAGGTTTAGAGTTCTCCATTGTTTCCCAATAATAAATAGGCCCTATAGCCTCATTGTAACACAGTTCAAAGCCCTATATCCACCACATCTCTTCTCATAGTTAAGCTACCAGTGTCCTAGCTAGTTTATTTCCATTATGTCTGTAACAAAATTTCAGTTAGTTGATATTAATGAAATGAAGCATTGTTTTTGCTACATCTTTGTATTTATGAATACATGTGTATTATGTTGTTTTCCTTCATAAATCTGAATCAGTGGTATCAGAGCGGGTCTTCTCTTTCTCTATTTTTCTTTGCATGTCCCCAATGCGGTTAGGGTATAAGGAGTTAGGGCTCGATCTGGTTGAACCTTTGCAATATCAGCCTCGCAAACGTCGACGACCTCGCATGGAAAAAGAAAAGAAAGACAAGGGAGCATGAGATCCTAAAAAAATATTGCTCGAGGATGACCTCTAGAAACAAAGGAACACAATGATGGATAACTTTGCTCAGATCCTTTAAGGACTACCCACCTACGACGCATCTGCATCCAACAGCCACTCTGGAGGCACCACTCCCTTCAAGGTACACGTAAACTTTGGAATTCCTGTATTTGAAGACCAGATAGATGCAGACGTCGTAGATATATGGTTAAATTTGTTGGAAGGGTATTTCTCAGTCCATGATTTCTCTGACCGAGAAAATAATATTTTTTCACTCCTTAAAGCCACTCCCCATGTCAAATATTGGTGGGAAACCTATTGTGAGCAAGAGGACGAAGGGGAACCCTCTATGTTCTAGGTCACACCCACTTGGAATTCGCTCTAAGATGGCATCAAGGAACAATATTACCTCGTGGGGAGTTATCATGACAAATACATTCATTGGACCACGCTGCGGCAACAAAGGGATCAAGATGTGCACGAACTGACGAATTTGTTCCATACCCTATGCACAAAGTTGCATATTAAAGATTCAGAGAGACATTCGATGCTCAAGTACCGTGGTTTTCTGCACAAACACATTCAGGAGGAAATGGAGTTCCTCGATATTACATTGCTGGGCATGACATATCTCTATGCTGCCAAGATCGAGCAGAAATTTAAGCAGAAGAAGCAAGACTTTGGATCTGCAAATCTGAAGCCATGGAAAGGTGCCCCCGAAACACTGAACAAGGGGAAAGGCCAAAGTGGGGTGACTTAGAACAACACCAAAAATCCAAAGAAGGACATGGGGAAGTGGTGTGAATTTCATAACAGCCCCACTCATAACACAAACGAGTGTTGGGAAAAACATTCATTCGTGGCCAAACTAAAGGCACCTGAATTAGATGCATTTTTTTATCCTAAGTCAGAACCAAACAAAGGCAATGACAAAGGGAAGAAAATAATTGATGCGGATCCCAGTGCCATTTTTTCCACCACCAAGATATAGAGGGAGGATCCCAAGGACCCAGAGGAGGGGGAGTGCCTCTTCCATTCGCAAATGTGGGTGAAGGGTTCTCCATTGCAATTCCTTGTCGATAGCGGAAGCCAAAATAACCTCATTTCAAGAGAGGTTGTGAAGCAGCTCGGTCTACCGACCATATCACACCCGCAGCCGTATACCATCAGGTAGCTTCACCCAGGGATAGATATCCTGCACTCCTGGAGACGTTTTGGGGCCTTAACGATCAAGGTGGATATTGGTGTCCACCCACCTATTCCGTTTGAACCCCCACCATCAGTTCTTTCAGTTTTTAAGTTGCATCACAACTTACTATTTTTAGCAGTTTTTCGGGTCCTGAACTTCCGGAGCAAGATGGGTCCAAGCACTAAAGTTTCTTACATCGAAGTTGTACTCCTCAGATATATCTTTCTAATGAGGTATGATACATGTCAAACGGAGATCGTATGCTGAAGTTACGTCCCCAAGAAGTTGAAATACCAATTTACCCAAACGAGGCCCATAGTTTTTGTGCTTCATCTCCTAGGGTTAGGTTTTTGGAAGTTTAGAGTTCTCCATTGTTTCTCAATAATAAATAGGCCATCAAGCCTCATTTTAACATAGTTCAGAGGCCTGCAGCGACCAAATCTCTTCTTAGAGATAAGCTACCAGTGCCCTAACTAGTTTATTTCCATTACGTCTGTAAGAAAATTTTAGTTCTTTGATATTAATGAAATGAAGTGTTGTTTCCATTGCATCTTTGTATTTATGGTTATATTTGTATTATGTTGCATTCTTGCATAAATCTAGATCATTGGTATCGGATCAGTTCTGCTCTTTCTCTGTTTTTCTTTGCATGTTCCCAAAATGCTCAGGGTATAAGGAGTTAGGGCTCGATCTAGTTGAACCCTTGCAAGATCAGCCTCGCAAACCCCAACGACCTCCCATGGCGGAAGAAAATAAAGATGAGGGAGCAGGAGATCCTATCAAAATATTGCTCGAGGAAGGAACATGATGATGTATAACTTCGCTTAGATTCTTCAACGACTGCCCACCTACATCGTATCTGCAACCAATAGCCACTCTGGAGGCACCACTCCCTTCAAGCTACAGGTAGAATTTGGCTTTCCTGTATTTGAAGGCCAGATAGATGCAGACACCATAGATAGATGGTTAAATTTTCTAGAAGGGTGTTTCTCGGTCCATGATTTCTCTAACTGAGGAAAGATTATTTTTTCACTCCTTAAAGTTGATCCCCATGTCAAAGACTGGTGGGAAACCTACTGTGAGAAAGAGGATGAAGGGGAACCCTCTCTATTCTTGGCCACACCCACTTGGAATTCATTCTGAGATGGAATTAAGGAACAATATTACCCTGTGGGGAACTATGATGACAAATACATTCAATGGACCACACTGTGGCAACAAAGGGATCAAGATGTGCACGAACTAAAGAATTTGTTCCATACCCTATGCACAAAGTTGGGTATTAAAGATTCAGAGAGACATTTGGTGCTCAAGTACCATGGATGTCTACAGAAACACATTCAGGAGGAAATGGAGTTCCTCAACATTACATCGCTTGGCATGACATATCGCTATGCCACCGAGATCGAGCAGAAATTTAAGCAGAAGAAGAGAGATTTTGGATCTATGAATCCGAAGACAGGGAAAGGTGCCCCCAAACCGCAGAACAAGGGTAAAGGGTGTGAATTTCATAATAGTCCCACTCATAGCACAAATGAGTGTCGGGCCAAACAGTCATTGGTGGCTGAACTAAAGGCACCCAAATCAAATGCATTTTCTGGTCCTGAGTCAGAACTAGACAAAGGCAATAACAAAGGGAACCAAATCATTGATGCGGATCCCAGTGCCATTATTGCCACCACCAAGATCCAGAGGGACGATCCCGAGGATCCAGAGGAGGGGGAGCGCCTCTTCCATTCGTAGATGTGGGTGAAGGGTTCTCCACTGCAATTCCTTGTCGATAGTGGAAGCCAAAATAACCTCATTTCAGCAGAGGTCATGAAGCAGCTCAGCCTACCGACCATAGCACACCCGTAGCTGTATACCATTGGGTGGCTTCACCCAGGGAGAGATATATACATCTGCCAATAATTTCGGCTTCCGTACATCATCAAGCCATTCACGAATGAGGTATTATGTGATGTTGTCCTTTTGATGTAGCTGATGTATTATTGGGTCAACTGCACTTATGGAGGCAACATGTTGTGTATGAGTCTAGGCCTAGTGCTATTATTATTACTTTGGGAAATAACTTGTACAGGATACCAGAGGTAGTACCACCTCCTGTCATCTCTTTCACTACTGCAAAAAATTGCAGTAAGATTGTTTCCCAAACCAGGAAATTTATTTTCCTTACAACTCGCTCACAGGGAAAGAAGAATATTGTGGAGGAATACAAGGACATTTTCTCCTCACTCACAAAGGTTCCTCTACACTGTCAGGACAAGCACTCCATTGATCTGAACCCCGACGCACCGCTGCCTAATGTTTCCATACCTCCTGCAACTACACATACAGAATTCACACATGTACTGTCTGAGGCTAATAAAGAAACCAAAATTACTAAACGCATCCAGCATGTCCGCCTGTAGGTCCATGGCATCTTCGACAAATCTAATACCTAGTTCAACAGAATTTGCCTCATCTCATGGAGGATCTCAACGCAATGGGGAAAATTTCTTCCTAAGGAGGGAGGAATGATCCAGGTGGATATCAGTGGCCACCTACCTATTCCATTTAGACCCATGCCATCAATTCTTCCAGCTTTTCAGATTCAGCACAACTTACTATTTTTATTAGGTTTTCGGGTCCTGCACTACTGGAACCATTTTGGGGCCTTAATGATCCAGGTGGATATTGGTGGCCACCCACCTATTCCATTTGAACCCCCACCATCATTTCTTTCAGTTTTTAAGTTGCAACACAACTTACTATTTTTAGTCGTTTCTCGAGTCCTGAACTTCCGGAGCCATTTTGAGGCCCTAAACGATGTTTTTTGTGAAAACCAGGAGCATCATGGATGCATGGATCAATGTTGCTGACACCAAAAGTTTTAATCCTCAAATAGATCTTTCTAAAAATGTATGATACACGTCAAACATATATCTTATCCCAAAGTTACGTCTCGGGGAAGTTGAAACACCAATTTACCCAAACAGGGCCCATAGTTTTGGCGCTTCATCTCCTAGGGTTAGGTTTTTGGACGTTTAGAGTTCTCCATTATTTCTCAATAATAAATAGGCCCTTGAGCCTCATTGTGACATAGTTCAGAGGCCTGTAGCCACCACATCTCTTCTCAGAGATAAGCTACTAGTGCCCTAGCTAGTTTATTTCCATTATGTTTGTAATAAAATTTTAGTTCTTTGATATTAATGAAATGAAGTGTTGTTTCCGCTGCATCTTTGTATTTATGGTTATATGTGTATTCTTTTGCATTCCAGCATAAATCTAGATCAGTCGTATCGGAGCGGGTCTGCTCTTTCTCTGTTTTTCTTTGCATGTCCCCAACACGGTCAGGTTATAAGGAGTTAGGGCTCGATCCGGTTGAACCCTTGCAAGATCAGCCTCACAAACCCCAACGACCTCCCATGGTGGAAGAAAAGAAAGACGAGGAAGTAGGATATCCTATAAAAATATTTCTTGACGAGGCCCTTGAGAAACAAATGAATGTGATGATGGATAACTTTGCTCAGATCCTTCAACGACTGCCCACCTATAGCGCATCTGCATCCAACAGCCACTCTGGAGACACCACTCCCTTCAAGGTACAGGTAAACTTTGACATTCCTGTATTTCAAGGCCAGATAGATGCAGACACGATGGATAGATGGTTAAATTTTCTGGAAGGGTATTTCTCGGTCCATGATTTCTCCGACTGAGAAAAGATTATTTTTTCACTCCTTAAAGCCACTCCCCATGTCAAAGATTGGTGGGAAACCTACTGTGAGAAAGAGGATGAAGGGGAACCCTCTCTTTTCTTGGCATCAAGAAAAATATTACCCCATGAGGAGCTATGATGACAAATACATTCAATGGACCACGATGTGATAGCAAAGGGATAAAGATGTGCACGAACTGATGAATTTGTTCCATACCCTGCGCACAAAGTTGGGTATTAAAGATTCAGAGAGACATTTGGTGGTCAAGTATCAGGGCTATCTGAACAAAAACATTCACGAGGAAATGGATTTCCTTGACATTACATCGCTTGGCACGACATATCGCTATGCCGCCAAGGTCGAGCAGAAATTTAAGCAGAAGAAGCGAGACTTTGGATCTGCGAATCCGAAGCCAGGGAAAGGTGCTCCCGAACCATAGAACAATGGGAAAGGCCAAAGTGAGGCGACTCAGAACAACACAAAAAATGAAAATAAGGATACGGGGAAGTGTTGTTAATTTCATAACATCCCCACTAATAGCACAAACGAGTGTCGGGCCAAACAGTCGTTGTTGGCGGAACTAAAGGCACCCAAATCAGATCCATTTTTTGATCCTAAGTCAGAACTAGACAAAGGAAATGACAAAGGGAAGCAAATCATTGATGCAGATCCCAGTGCCATTTTTGCAACCACCAAGATCCAGAGGGGGGATCCCGAGGATCCAGAGGATGGGGGGCGCCTCTTACATTAGTAGATGTGGGTGAAGGGTTCTCCACTGAAATTCCTTGTCGATAGCGGAAGCCAAAAGAACCTCATTTTAGAAAGGGTCATGAACCAGCTTTGCCTACTGACCATATCACACCCGCAGCCATATACCATTGGGTGGCTTCACCTAGGGAGAGATATCCGCATCAGCCAATAGTGTCGCCTTCTGTACAGCATTAAGCCATTCATGGATGAGGTATTATGTGATGTTGCTCCTCTTGATGTAGCTGATGTATTATTGGGCCAATCATACTTGTGGAGGCGACATGTTGTGTATGAATCTAGGCCTCATGATGTTATTATTACTTTGGGAAATAGCTTTTACATGATACTAGAGGTAGTACCACCTCATGTCATCTCTTTGACTACTACAAAAAACGGAGTAAGATTGTTTCCCAAACCAGGAAATTTATTTTCCTTACAACTCGCTCAAAGGGAAAGAAGAATATTGTGGCCACAACCTCAAAATAGGGCTCCCCTGCACGGCTGTAGTGGATGGACAAAGTCATGGAGGAATACGAGGACATTTTCTCCTCACTCACAGAGGTTCCTCTAGACTGTCAGGACAAGCACTCCATTGATCTGACCCTCGACGCACCGCCGCCTAATGTTGCCATAACTCCTACAACTACACATACATAATCCACACATGTATTGTCTAATGCTAATAAAGAAACCAAAATTACTAAATGCATCCAGCATGTCCGCCTGCAGGTCCATGACATCTTCGACAAATCTAATACTCAGTTCAACAGAATTTGTCTCATCTCATGGAGGATCTCAACGCAATGGGGACCATTGCTTCCTAAGGAGGGAGGAATAATCTAGGTGGATATCGGTGGCCACCCACATATTACATTTGGACCCACGCCATCAATTCTTGCAGCTTTTCACATTCAGCACAACTTACTATTTTTAGCAGGTTTTCAGGGCCTGCACTCCTGGAGCCGTTTTGGGGCCTTAATGATCCAGGTGGATATTGGTGGCCACCCACTTATTCCATTTCAACCCCCACCATCAGTTCTTTCATTTTTTAAGTTGCAGCACAACTTACTATTTTTAGCATTTTTTCGGGTCCTGAACTTCTGGAGCTATTTTGAGGACCTAAACGATGTTTTTTGGGAAAACCGGGAGCAACATAGGTTCATGGACTAAGTTTTCTCACACTAAAAGTTGTACTCCTTGGATAGATATTTATAACGAGGTATGATACGCGTCAAACAGAGATCGTATGCCAAAGTTATGTCCCCTGGAAGTTGAAACACCAATTTACCCAAATGGGGCCCATAGTTTTGGTGCTTCATCTCCTAGGGTTAGGTTTTTGGACGTTTAGAGTTCTCCATTGTTTCCCAATAATAAATAGGCCCTCGAGCCTCATTGTAACACAATTTAGAGGCCTGTAGCCACCACATATTTTCTTTGAGATAAGCTACCAACGCCCTAGCTAGTTTATTTCCATTATGTCTGTAATCAAATTCCAATTCTTTGATATTAATGAAATGAAGTGTTGTTTCCGCTGCATCTTTGTATTTATGGTTATATGTGTATTCTATTGCGTTCCTGCATAAATTCGGATCATCAAACTTGTAACATTCATGGTCAACATGGACTACCATCTTCATGGCTAGCCATAATTTAACCAAATTTAAAAATGGTCAACCATATTGAAACATGGTTAAGCAAGCTTAACTATGGTCAAACATGGTCACAAAGTTTAGCCATGGTCAAAATTGTTTAACAATGTAGCATAAATACATTGTTATATTAATGGTTAACCATGGTCAGTTATGGTCAACCTTGTGAATCCTCTTCAACCATTAATGTAACATTGATGTAAACAACAATATAATATTAAGACTAATGTAACATCAACCATGCTCAACTATAGTTGACAAACATTAATGTAACATAAATGCATTGCTACATTAATGGTAAACTAAGGTCAACACTAGTCAACCATGGTCAACCACCCTCAGTTATGGCCAACCTTGTCAATGAAGTTCAACCGTGTTGACCCTCTTCCACCATTGTTAACCATCATCAACCATCAACAACCCTTCGCAACAATGGTTATCCATTCTCAACCATGGTGAACTCTTGTCAACAATTTTTAACCATAGTTAGACAATGTCAACCATAATTAATCATGGTCTACTAATTTGTGGAATGCATGTAGATCGTGAACTAACACAACTACATTTATAAATTGGTTGATATACACCCATTGACATCAGTTTCTACCTTTCATGTGTTAATTTATATTGGTATAACTTTCATATGAGCTAATCAATATTTTAGAAGGTGGAAATCGATGTTGATCAGCATATATCAACCATTTTGTTAATTTAGTTATTCTAGTTGAGCAGAGACTCGGCTCATTCTACAACCCACTATGAGGGTCATGTTTCCTTTTCTAAAATAAAAATAAAATATTCTTTAAAAATTTAAAAAACAATTATTTGCTATAATCAAAATAAAAAACAAATATGCATATTTGGTTAGTTTTAAGTGTCACTCTAATTATGCCTACCATATTGGTTGTTGATAATATACAACTCAATGCAAAGGAGATATGGTACAAATATTTCACTCTCACTTATAAATAAAATATTTCCATGTCCATGTGCAATAAGGTAATTTTATATGAAAGACAAATAAAGTTGGTATTATTGAGACTAGCTGAGAGGTCCAGTCCAATATGCAAGAGATGTAATGTCTTTTCATGCCCTATCCTCTAAACATTTTGACTTGATCAAAATACATAAAAAATAAATTAAATTAAAATTAAATAAAAAAAATCAATGTAATGTAACATTTTAACTCCAAATAAAATAAAAATAACTCTATATTCAAATAAAAATTCTAAGCTATTTTTTTAAATTAATTTTTACCCATGGTATTAATGTGGAATATAACCCATTTAAAGGAGGGAATTAAGCTGACCTAGATCCATCTTAAATCTGAATAAGGAGATGGATCAAATCTCTTGAGATGGAAATATCTTAAGAAGCAAATATATTTTATCCAATAACATAATTTTATATGAAAGACAAATAAAGTTGGTATTATTTATATTTTTATATTCCAATTGGATACATAAATAAACCATTTAATACATGTTAACTAATTGAGCCTAGAGGATTATTCTACAACCCACTATTAGGGGGATGTGTAAGTATGTATGTCCATCATGTCCCTTTAAAATAAAAATAAAAGTTAAAAATTATGTTATAAGTAGAAAAATAAATCTACCAAGCAGATGGATCAAATCTCTTGAGATAGAAATATCTTAAGAAGCAAAGATATTTGATCCAATAACATAATTTTATATGAAAGACAAATAAAATTGGTATTATTTGTATTTTTATATTTCAATTGGATATATAAATAAACCATTTTAATACATGCTAACTAATTGAGCCTAGAGGATTATTCTACAACCCACTATTAGGAGGATGTGTAAGTATGTATGTCCATCATGTCCCTTTAAAATAAAAATAAAAATAAAAGTTAAAAATTATGTTCTAAGTAGAAAATTAATGTACGCTATAATTAAAAAAAAATGAATATGTTGTAAAGTAATTAGAAGTAAAAAAATATATATGAGTAAGATGTTTAAATCTAGTAATTTGGTTACTGATAAAATATTTTAATATGAATTACTATTGACATATACTTAAAAATATATTAATAATAAAAAACCATTTTAATTTGTCATAAAATGTCTCGATTTTCTTATTATGTAAAATATTTTAATGTCAATTGCTTTGACTATATTTTCATGTTATGTAATCCATCTTAAGTATAGATTTATCATGAACCCAGAGGGATACAATTTCTTCAAGTTCAAAATTTCTTAGAGTGTAAAACAATGTGTTATTTTTCATTGTTTAAATTGTATTTTTGAATGCTAAATAGAGTATATATAGGACCAAATAAAAATTTTAAGCATAATTTTTTTTCTATATATATGAAGTTGATATGACATAAAATAAATTAGTTAACATAGATCTTGAAATAGTTTATTTGAATCTCTTCTTGAAATATTTTTGAAAAGCATATGATTTAAACATATTCTCACATTTTTTTACTTCTAGTTACTTTACAACATGTTCATTTTTTTTAAATTATCGTTGACTTCATTTTTTATTTTTATTTACAAATCCCCTCTATCACAATCAACGACCAAAAAAAATTACTCATAATAATAAAAAAAAAAATTATTACAGTACTATTACCCCATCATCGCACAGGTCAATTATAATACAAACGTTACAAACTCTGTACTTCTATCTTCTATAATATATATATATATATATCTGATCCATAGATCTGCCACGACATCATCATTATGTTTAACTCTATGGATTACAATTTATATGCTCGGCCATGGCTTTTCATGTTTACGCTTTATATAATTTCACAATTCATACAAGGCATATGAATGTATTTAATCCACCAGTTATTATTGTGGTAATTAAGTCTGGGGTTAATATAATGTACACTTATTGACTTGATTTGTTCACGGATTATCTTAATTGTCAAACTGTGACTATGGTCTAGCTTGACACTTGGCATTGAGATTCGTTCAGTCGAGGGGTAGGTGTCATCTCCCATGGTGTGTTTGTACATAGCAATTTATTTGGAGATAGTTGTAGATCACGCCTTAGTTTTCATAGGGTTTGCGAGGGAAAGGGAACTAGAGTCTTCTGCCAGTTCTTTGGCTATGCAGTTGCTGCTCACCTCCATAGCGCGCGAGAAAGACGCCACCCTTGGTTGTTTTCTCCGTCAAGCTATTGGATTTAAGACTGAACTTCCTCCTCTCGGTAACCCCTCTCTGCCTCGACTTGTTTTCAACTGTTGCGCTGATTCCTTCTTTTCATTTCCTGAGTTCTGTCTCTCACCCAAAGTTTTTGCTAGCAGAGAACCAGAGCTTCTTTCTACTTATGGAGTTTTTAAACCCTGTCAAAAAACCTGGTGATTTCACGAGGAAAGGTACTCAGATATTTGTTTTAATTTTCGGTTCAGGTTCTTTTGTTGTTTACATCCGGTTGTAGGGTTTATATATTCAAGCGCTTATTTAACTCACCCATATGTCATTTCTTCTACAGGTCCAGGATTTTCGGGTTCCAATCCCTATAGGTATATTCTTATACTCTGCCTGATTCTCGGTTTTGACCCCCTTCTCAAGCGTTACCTGTCATGAAGTTCATTTTGGCTTGGCTATCTTTAACAGGGTTTATTTACCGCTTCTTTGCAGGTTAGTGGGTTTTGTCACTCGAACCCTTCCTCCAGTTCTTTTCTCAGCTCAAACCCTGGTAACGGCTGAACCTGTTTCTTTATTTCACAGGTACGCAGTAGCGTAATCAAAATCTTTCGGTAGCCATCTGTCAAGATTATTCAAGAGAGTTCCAGGGTTTTATTTTTTTTATACCAACCGACTTAGGGTTTATAGAATTTTTGCATCAAGAAGGCTATTGTCAGAAGGGTTAGGGTTTATAATGTCGTGGTTTGGCTGTTCCTGTTATATTCATGGTGTTTATGGACATTCAACTGTTAAACTGGCATGTTACTATGGCCGAGGCTTCATATTCTGTTTAGACTTTTGATTACATGATTTCCTGGTACTATGGTGCCCTATTGATCTGTTTTCGTTTATGTATAACTCTGTATTGTTATATTTACAAGTTGCCCTATTTCTACATGTAATTTTTATCACCAGTTAGCTGTATAATACTGCTATTTTTGTTCGAACAGTAAGCTTGTTGCAATTTAGTCTATTGACACGCACTAATGGCCTTGGCAAGGAAATATTTTTTGTCAAATGTGTTTGCGTTTATCGCTATGAATTCATTTTGCGCACAGGCTATACTCGACACAAATCGAGGGTTTCACTATTCTTGATTTTCGTTTCCTCCTGTAAAGTTCATGGATACATTCCGCACTAAGATATTGTATCTCTACGCCAATGTTTGTTCTGTGCCTAGAATATTACTCTCGCTGTGCTTGTTTCTCGCAGGGTTTTCTTTCTAGGTAATCTGAAAGAAAAGGTTTCCCATTTATTGTCACAGAGTAGCGTAATGCAGTCTTCTACTCACTTCTTATACCTCGGCTTACTCTATTTGAATTAGATTCCTAGGAGGTGTTCGGTTTCTCGTGTAACAGAAGGGTTGTGCATATTTGTTTTTTTATTAATGTCTTCCTAAGGAGCGAGGGAGGCCGGGTAGGGTTTAGGCCCAAAACCTGTGCCTGAAGCTCTCGCTATATTATCTATAGAATTGGCATGCAGAGTTTATGATGTTAATGTATTTACTACACACTTTTCTTCTCCATGCACAGTTATCGTTCCAATATTTTCTTTCTACTGGTATTTTTAGTAATGATAATAATATATGCACAGACAGTGAGTTCTTGCTCCTAAACACGTGACAATATTCATTCCAGTAGGGCGTAAAAATTCTAATTTTAATTTCTCTTTTAGAAGACAAAACAAACAACACTTTGTAGGAATTATACCCTGAATTTTATAATTTGATTAAAAAAAATGTAATAACGAGTTCTCAGCCTCCTCTTCGCAGGGTACTAACTTCCACTATTTACACATAGTAACTTATTTTACACAAAGAATTCTTACCAGACCCTAAGCAGATATATATTTTTTCTTTTGATAACCAAATCCTACAAAAAATAAAATTTAACTAAACAAACTTAAACAGTCTATTGCCTTCATCAAACAATGTGAATTCCTTACAGTTAAGTTCTGCATACTTATCTGAAATAAAAGATTGATTCTTCAAACTGTGGTCCTCCCAACCATCAAGGGAGGCTATGACGTCCTCCTCTTGCCCCCTAGCTCCAAAATTCCGGTTGGTGCCACGGGTTAACAGTAGAAGACCCTCTTCTGTGACCTCTGGAAGGCCAATCCAGTCACAAGCAGATATACTGGTTTTTCAAGGGTTACATAAAGCTATTTTCAACTGGTTCTCCTAGCTCTAGAAAATAATTTTCCCTTCTTACCAAAGATTCACAAAACCCCCTCTCCTCTCTTGGGATCCAACTTTATCCCTGGAGGAGAGGTAACTATTTTTTCCAACTGTCCCCAACCACCCCCCCCTATTCTGAGAAACTCTTTTCACCAACAGCTTAGAAGAATTTTTCTTTTTATTCATTGGTTCCTCATATTAATCTAATAATAAAAAATAAAATAGTAATTCTCTTCATAAATCATAACAATAGAGTTTTTCTTGTCAGGGACTAAAAAAAAAATAAACAAATTATCTTTAACTAGTTAATGCTAGTTAATTCTTAACGAGGCTGTCACATCTTCCCCCCTGGAAGTAACACCGTCCTTGGTGTTTTCAGCCCATCTCTGCAAATAGGTCCGGGTAGGCTTCCTGCATAAATTTTTCATCCTCCCAAGTAGCTTCGTCCGGTCCAAAGTGCTTCAACTGCACTTTCACCTGGATAACTACTCTTTTGCGGAGTTCAATCTCTCTTCGGTCAAGTCTGCGTTGCGGCTCGACCAGAAAATCTCCATCTGGTTCTACCTGAAATAACAAAAGTGTGTTTCAATTAGTACTCTTATATTTATCCCAAGTTTCCGGTTAGGACTTTCTTTCCTACACTTCTTCCTACCTGAACATTCTGCCAATGAATGACATGTTTCTCATCATGTACATATTGCTTTAACAAGGATACATGGAACACATTATGTACCTGGATATGGCTGGGCAAAGCCAACCTATAGGCTACCATTCCCACTCTTTCCAATATTTGGAAAGGTCCACAGTATCAGGGAGCCAGTTTGGCACAAGAGCTCCACCTCAAGGTGCTTCTTTTCGGCTTAATTCTTATGTAAACATGGTCCCCTACCTCAAACTCACGGTAGGACCTTTTTTTGTCTGCAAAAATATTTTGTCTATCCTGCGCAACCTTCAGATTCTGCCTTATTCTTTTTACCTCGGCTTCCATTTCAGCCAACATTTCGGGTCCCAAAATTAATTTTTTCTCGGGGCTTCCCCAGTTTATAGGTGTACAACATTGCCTTCCATATAATGCTTCAAAATGACTCATTCTCAGAGATTCCTGATACCCATTGTTGTATGCGAACTCCACAAGGTGCAGGTAATCTTCCCACTTGACTGGCTTCTGCATCACATACATGCGCAGCATGTCTTCCAGAACTCGGTTAACTTGCTCTGTTTGCCCATCCATTTGAGGGTGATAGGCAGTGCTAAAGTGTATCTGCATCCCCAATCCAAAGAACAAAGTTTTCCAAAATGCGGATGTAAACTTGACATCCCGATCTGAAATCATAGTCTTCGGCATGCCATGCAGCCTAAAGATTTCCTTCATGAATATATCTACAATCTGCACCGTCTTGTAAGTAGATTGCATAGGTATGAAATGGGAAGATTTACTTAATTTTTCCACCACTACCATAATTGAATCATTCTACCTCCTTGTCCAGGGTAGACTCGTGATGAAATCTAGGGAGATGACTTCCCACTTCCACTCAGGAATGGGTATAGGCTGCAATAGCCCTACAGGGTGTTGGTGCTCTACCTTAACCTGTTGGAGTTCCAAAAATTTGCTTAGATATTCTACAATATTCTTACGCATACCTGGCCAATAATATACCTTTCTTATTGCAGTGAGCATCTTTTGATATCCCGGATGACCAACATAATTACTGCGATGGAATTCATTAAGGATTAACTCCTTAAGACCCGCACGATTAGGCACACGGATTCTTCCGCGAAAGGTCATCACCTGATCTTCGTTCTTCCCATATTCTGATGTCTTTCCATGGTCTCTATCTTCCTCCATTTGTTGCCACAAGAAATTTGTATTCAGGGTCCTTCTGTGCTTCTTCCTTTATCTGTTATGACAATTGGCTCTCTGGTTGACTGTAGTACATTGCATAAATACCATGCAATTTCCTGCTCAATGCATCCACAACTCGGTTTTATTTTCCCTTAACATGTTGTATATCCATGTCAAATTCACTCAAAAAGGCATTCCATCTTACCTGCCTAGAGTTTAAATCTATTTTCTTAAAATAATTAGTCAAGCTGCTATGGTCTGTTTTAAGTACAAATATTTTACCCAGCAGATAATGCCTTCATACTTGGAGGGCATGCACCACTGTTGTAAGTTCTAAGTCATAAGCATAATATTTTTGTTCATGTTCTCTTAGCTTTCTGGACTCATAGGCTATCACTTTACCTTCTTGAGTTAATACTGCACCAAATCCTTCCTTGCTGGCGTCAGTACAAACTACATAGTATTTACTAGGGTCAGCTACCTTCAGTACTGGTGCTGTGGTTAGGAGTTGTTTCAGCTTTTCAAAGCTCTTCTGGCATTCATTCGTCCATTTGGAAGGCTTTCCTTTCTTTTGCAAAGATGTAATAGGATAGATAATTTTAGAAAACCCTTCAATAAATCTTCTGTAATATCCAGCTAGACCCATAAATGATCTAATGTCTGCCACATTCTGAGGTACTCGCCATTCCATAATGGTTTTGATATTTTCGGGATCAAAAAATATTCCTTCAGCTAACACCAGGTGTCCCAAGCATTGGATTTCTAATTTAAAGAAATCGCACTTGCTAAACTTAGCATAAAGCTGATGCTTCCTCATTATTTCCAAAACTACTCTCAGATGTTCCTTATGTTCTTCCTCGCTTTTTGAGTATATCAGTATGTCATCTATGAAGATAAGTACAAAGTTATCCAAAAACTGATGAAAAATGCCATTCATCAACCTCATAAAGGTTGCTGGCGCATTTTTCAGTCTGAAAGGAAGTACCACGAACTCATAATGTCCATATCGACTGCAGAATGCGGTTTTGCAAATATCCTCATCCTTAATTTGAATCTGATGATATTCGGACCTTAAATCTATCTTAGGGAACACCTTAGCCCCTCTCACATGATCGAATAAATCATTGATTCTAGGTAAAAGGTATTTTTTCTTAATAGTCATCTTATTAAGCTATCAGTAGTCCATGCACATGCGTAAGGTTCCGTCTTTTTTCCTAACAAAAATAACTGGTGCTCCCCAAGGAGACACACTTGGGTGAATATATCCTTTGTCTAAAAACTCTTGTAATTGTATCTTCAACTCTGTTAACTCTAGTATACGCATTCTATAAGGAGCTCTTGACACCGGAGAGGCTCCAGGAAGCAATTCAATGGTGAAGTCAATATCCCTTTTGGGTGGAAATCCAGGGATGTGTTCTGGAGAAACATCCAAAAATTCCTGCACTACAGGAATATCCTCCATAATTGGAGCCTTTTCCTTGGAATCTGCATATCCTACTTGGATTGCGTACAACTGACATCATTTTTTGATACACTTGCCCATTTGGGATGCTGTTATTGGGTGTAGTTGTACAGGATTTTTAATTCCTTGAATTTCTTTACGCGTGCCATCTTGCATTTTGAAGTAAATTACCTTTTCTTTGCAGTCCTCTAGGGTCCAGTGTCTTTCCAGCCAGTCCATCCCCAATAACACATCATACGACCCCAATGGTAGAACATTTAAGTATGCTTGCAACTGTTGTTCTGCCACTTCCAGTATACAATTAGGAATTTTCGCAGTTACCTTGCGTTTTTCCCTGGTAGCTAATTGAACTAACCATGAGTTCTTAAATTTATGTTCTTTTAATTTTCAAAATTCCACTATTTTAGGACTTACATAACTTAAAATTTCTCCAGGATCTATTAAAATCGAAACAGGTTTAGTTAGTATAGTACCTTCCAATTCAATCATTGTAGGCTGAAAGTCAGCCTGTTGGTCCTCCAAGGCTGCATTTATACACGAAATGTTATGCGCCACGTCCCCTTCCATAGATGCCTCCTACAGATTTGCTACAGTTTCACTTTTATTCCGTTGGGGACAGTTTTTGTAGTAATGAGCTTCCCCATAGCCCCAGCATTGTAGGGGAGGTTTAGAATTCTGCCCCTGATCTGATTTGCTTGATGCTTCGGTGGGTTTTTCCTCCACTGGCCACTTAGTCCTTTGGTGATTTTTACCAAAATTTTTACTAATAGCGTTCCGGGCTGCGCCTTTAAAGTTGCTACTTTTACCACTTTTGAAGGTGGAGTGATTTTTCTGATTTTTCTTTGGCTGCCAGCTTTTCCCACCTTCACCCTTGGCCTTATTCTGCTGATAGCACATTCGTTCTTTACAGATAGCCTCATCCATAGTCTGGGGGTTAAAAAATTCTATATGTTCTCTCATGTGAGCAGGTAAACTGCTCAAAAACCTCTGCACCTTGGCTTTTTCTTCTCGGAGATAAGGAACATAGCATAACAGGGAAGTAAATTTTGTGACATAATCGTCCATGGTCATTTGACCCAACCGAAGATCGTGGAATTCCTTGGTTTTGTCATCATAAAATATTTCTTTCAAGTACTTATCCTTAAAGTACTACTGAAATAATTCCCATGTAATATCTTGCTCATCAATGCTGCGAACATTCTTCACCTCTTCCCACCACAGGGTGGCTTTCTCTCGCAACTGATATATAGCCAATCTAGCCTTCCGATGGCTGCTATATTCATATACCTAGAAATATTTATTTATATTGATTAACCAGGCTTCAGCTACCTCTTCTGCCTCACCATCAAATGTTGGTGGATTAATTTTACGAAATTCCCCTTGCAGTTCTACTTTCTGCCTTTTGAGATCTTACTGGTCGAATAAATTGCCCGACTCTACCTCATTATAATTCCTATTTTTTCTCTTCTGGGAGGGACTCCTCTCAGTCCTACTAGTAGTGTTGTTCCTGGTTTGCTGCTCTTCCTGCTCTGTTGATAATTATTTTTCAGCACTGGGGTGTCCCATCTCCTGATTTTGTTTACCACACAAACTTTTCAGAATCTTTTCTTGATCCTGTAGCAACCTCTCATTATCCATCCAGACCCTTATAATTTATTCTTGTAGTTTTTGTACTGTATTTAGTAGAAATGTAGTTTGATGCTGCTGTTCCTCCAGCACGTGACTCATCTTTTGGTGTTGTTCCACAGTTAGTTGAACCCACATTTCTGGATTCATAACCATTGGAATTTGGGGTTCCTCGGGTTGTGACTAAGACGCTGAGACTTCCCTCATTTCTCTCGCTTCCTCTCAGTGCACTAAACACAGAAACAACTTCACTGTTAGCAGAACCTTAAAGTTCTAGTGTAGCAATCGGCGCTGATACCACTTGTCACAATCAACGACCAAAAAAAATTACTCATAATAAAATAAAAAAAAATTATTACAGTACTATTACCCCATTGTCATACAGGTCAGTTATAATACAGTGTACTTCTATAAACAATAATATATATATATATAGATATATATATATATACATATATATATATATATATATCTGATCCATAGATCTGCCATGACATCATCATTATGTTTAACTCTATGGATTACAATTTATATGCTCGGCCATGGCTTTTCATGTTTACGCTTTATATAATTGCACAATTCATACAAGGCATACGAATGTATTTAATCCCCCAGTTATTATTGTGATACTTAAGTCTGGGGTTAATCTAATGTACACTTATTGACCTGATTTGTTCACGGATTATCTTAATTGTCAAACTGTGACTCTAGTCTAGCTTGACACTTGGCATTGAGATTTGTTCAGTCGAGGGGTAGGTGTCATATCCCATGGTGTGTTTGTACATAGCAATTTATTTGGAGACAGTTGTAGATCACGCCTCGGTTTTCACGGGGTTTGCGAGGGAAAGGGAACTGGAGTCTTCTACCAGTTCTTTGGCTATGCAGCTGCTGGTCACCTCCATGGGGCGTGAGCAGGACGCCGCCCTTGGTTGTTTTCTCCGTCAAGCTATTGGATTTAAGACTGAACTTCCTCCTCTCGGTAACCCCTCTCTGCCACGACTTTTTTTCAATTGTTGCGCTGATTCCTTCTTTGCATTTCCTGAGTTCTGTCTCTCACCTGGAGTTTTTGCTAGCAGAGAGCCAGAGCTTCTTTCTACTTATGAAGTTTTTAAACCCTGTCGACAAACCTGGCGATTTCACGAGGAAAGGTACTCAGATATTTGTTTTAATTTTCAGTTCAGGTTCTTTTGTTGTTTACATCTGGTTGCAGGGTTTATATATTCAAGCGCTTATTTAACTCACCCATATGTTGTTTCTTCTATAGGTCCAGGACTATCAGGTTGCAATCCCTACAGGTATATTCTTATACTCTTCCTGATTCTTGGTTTTGACCCCCTTCCCAAGTGTTACCTGTTATGAAGTTCATTTTGGCTTGGCTATGTTTAACAGGGTTTATTTACCGCTTCTTTGCAGGTTAGTGGGTTTTGTCACTCGAACCCTTCCTCCAGTTCTTTTCTCGGCTCAAACCCTGGTCACGGCTAAACCCGTTTATTTCTTTCATAGATACACAGTAGCGTAATTGAAATCTTTCGGTAGCCATCTGTCAAGATTATTCAAGAGATTTCCAGGGTTTTTTTTATTTTTTATACCAATCAGCTTAGGGTTTATAGAATTTTTGCATCAAGAAGGCTATTGTAAGAAGGGTTAGGGTTTATAACATTGTGGTTTGGCTGTTCCTGTTATATTCGTGGTGTTTATGGACATTCAACTGTTAAACTAGCTTGTTACTATGGCCGAGGCTTGATATTTTGTTTAGACTTTTGATTACATGATTTCCTGGTACTATGGTGCCCTATTGATCTGTTTTCGTTTATGTATAACTCTGTAATGTTATCTTTACAGGTCGCCCTGTTTCTACATGTAATTTTTATCACCAGTTAGCTATATAATACTGCTATTTTTGTTCGAACAGTAAGCTTTTTACAATTTAGTCTATTGCCACACACTAACGGCCTTGGCAAGGAAATATTTTTTGTCAAATGTGTTCGCGTTTATCGCTATGAATTCATTTTGCACACAGGCTATACTCGACACAAATCAAGGGTTTCACTGTTCTTGATTTTAATTTCCTCCTGTAAAGTTCATGGATACGTTCTGCACTAAGATATTGTATCTCTTCGCTAATGTTCATTCTGTGCCTAGAATATTACTCTCGATGTGCTTGTTTCTCGCAGGGTTTTCTTTCCAGGTAATCTGAAAGAAAACGTTTCCCATTTATTGTCACAGAGTAGTGTAATACAGTCTTCTACTCACTGCTTATACCGCGGCTTACTCTATTTGACTTACATTCCTAGGCGGTGTTCGGTTTCTCGTGTAACAAAAGGGTTGTGCATAGTTTTCTTTTTATTAATGTCTTCTTGAGGAGCGAGGGAAGTCGGGTAGGGTTTAGGCCCGAACCTTCCGCCTCAAGCTCTTGCTATATTATCTATAGAATTGGCATGCAGAGTTTATGATGTTAATGTATTTACTACACACTTTTCTTCTCCATGCACAGTTATCGTTCCAATATTTGCTTTCTACTGGTATTTTTAGTAATGATAATAATATCTGCACAGACAGTGAGTTCTTGCTCCTAAACACATGACAATATTCATTCCAGTAGGGAATAAAAATTCTAATTTTAATTTCTCTTTTAGAAGACAAAACGAACAACACTTTGTAGGAATTATACCCTGAATTTTATAATTTGATTAAAAGAAATGTAATAACGAGTTCTCAGCCTCCTCTTCGCAGGGTACTAACTTCCACTATTTACACATAGTAACTTCTTTTACACAAATACTGCTTACTAGACCCTAAACAAATATATATATTTTCTTTTGATAACCAAATCCTACATAAAATAAAATTTAAATAAACAAACTTAAACAGTCTATTGCCTTCATCAAAAACTGTGAATTCATTACAGTTAAGTTCTGCATACTTATCTGAAATAAAATATTGATTCTTCAAACTGTGGTCCTCCAAACCATCGAGGGAGGCTATGACATCCTCCTCTTGCCCCCTAGCTCCAGAATTCCGGTTGGTGCCACAGGTTAATAGTGGAAGACCCTCTGCTGTGACCTTTGGAAGGCCAATCCAGTCACAAGCAGATATACTGGTTTTTCAAGGGTTACAGAAAGCTATTTTCAACTGGTTCTCCCAGCTCTAGAAAATAATTTCCCTTTCTTACCAAAGATTCACAAAACCCCCTCTCCTCTCCTGGGATCCAACTTTATCCCTGGAGGAGAGGTAACTGTTTTTTCCAACTGTCCCCAACCACCCCTCCTATTCTGAGAAACTCTTTTCACCAACAGCTTAGAAGAATTTTTATTTTTATTCATTGGTTCCTCCTATTAATCTAATAATCAAAAATAAAATAGTAATTCTCTTCATAAATCATAACAATAGAGTTTTTCTTGTCAGGGACTAAAAAAAAAATAAACAAATTGTCTTTAACTAGTTAATGCTAGTTAATTCTTAATGAGGTTGTCACACCCTCATACTGGGTTGTAGAATGAGCCTCTCATTTAAAACAATATTTATATCATTTAAAAACATTATGTATATATAATGAAAAAATTAAGTTTTTATGGTTAAAACTTTTATTTGGTCCTATATATACTCTATTTAGCATTCAAAAATACAATTTAAACAAGAAAATAACGCATTGTATTTTAAAATCTAAAGAAGTTTGCACGTGAATTTGATCTGTCTAGGCTCATGTTAAATCCATACTTAAGATGGATCTATGTTGGTTTATTTTAATACCAACTTTAGGGAATATATATATATATATATATATATATATATATATATATATATATATATATATATATATATATATATATATATATATATATATATATATGAACTGAACTAAAATATTTCAATGTGCAAAGCGAATAAGTAATTGAAAGTGAAAAGTATCAATTCCTTTCTTATAACAGTAATAAGAGGGATATGTGTAATTCATTGAATTATTAATATAAAATTAACATATTCCATTTAAAAAAAATTAATAGTGATTAAAAAATTCAATGTGCATTATAAATAAAATATTCCAATATGTAAAATTAAGAAATATTGAAATGCACTTAAAAAAAATACTTTAATGTGAAAAATGTAATCTATAAAAAAATATCTTAATGTTAAACTAAATTACTTCAATGTCAACCATTTACATATTATATATGGTTTAAAATAATAATAATAATAATAATAATAATAATAAAATATCAATAAATCATTATTGTTATAACATTTCAAGGATCGTTATTTCACATTTTGATATCTCCATTAAGTGTTAATTATATTTAATTTATTGTAACACCTGGCTTAAATACTAACAGAGGATTAAGTTTATTGTTAAGACTTTAAAAACAATTGCTGTTATTATTTTTGAAAACAATATATTATGAAAAGAGTTTAAAGTTGATTAAATGAAATTAGTTATGGAGTTGGTTCCATAAGTGACAGACTGATGGTAAAAATAATTTATTCCAACTGAGAAGTAGTTGAAGGGAAACAGTTTTGGTCAGTTTATCTTCCTCTGTGGATAAAGGCAAAATCCTTGTGAGGAAGAGGGGTTCCGACTTATGTGCTAAAAAGTGAAGAAAGGAGAGAGAGATTGTATTCCCGAGCTAGTGTAATCCAGTGGAAAAATCTTCTCAGCTATCCTATAAACTTCTAGAAGGTGTATTGGACCGGAGTCGTGAGATTCCTTCCGAGCACTGTTTCTTGCTACTTGGCTCAGGAGTGGAGCACGGGGGGTATGAGGACGTAATTTCCTCATACATGGTAGGGAGGACAACCACATTCAACTACATATAAGTAAAATTATGTTGTTTATTAGAGAAGTAATTTTGGAAAATTTGTTGTTTAAATAAAGAATTACAGGAAAGGTAAACAGTTAGGAAAAAGAATATATATCTGTACAAACTGCTAGATTGTATTTCCTAATACTATGAACTTGTAATGAATTACTGTGTCAAATATAGTATGAAATATATAATTAAATAAATACTATTGAGGAATATTCTCATACTGAAGTAGGAAGATCACTGTATAACTTGCTAAAAGGAAAATTACAGTTAGCCAAAGAATGAGTTTTATTTACAATTAGTATTTAAATAGCTTGAATATAAGGTAAACCGAGATATCCTGGTGAGGCTTTAACTTGGCTGTAACATGAAAATAGAAAAATAATTCAAATGTGTATTGCTAAGAGGAATCTACCTAAATTCTAGAGTGCAAAGACTTCGGTATTCAGGCTATTGTCCCAGCAAACAAAAATGACTATACACAGACTGAAGGCAAGTCGGTCTGGTCGACTTAAACATTCTATATGTAATAACAACAGAGCTAACATGTAGTAGATAATGTGTTACAATAAAACTAGAAAGTCATGATAAACAATATTCACAAACTATAACCAAGCGATTGTATCCAAAAAACTTCATTATGCATATTGTTCGATAATAACTGGGAAGGAAAAAAAGTACATGATATGATAATATCCTCGAGCTAGAGAAGCAGAGGATTAAAACTACATGATATACAGATATTGTGCTTGAAATAAGTACTTGAGTAAAAACCATGAGAAAATTTATTACAAAAGCCCTCGAAGGGATTTAAACAAAAATGATAAACTGAGAATAATTACTCTGTCTTATACTTATGAATGAGCTTTCACTTCGCTATCCGAAATTCGAATACATGTGAATAAATCCATTTACAGAGATTTATAAACCTATAACTTCGGGAATATAATAAATCGGTAATTATACTGGAATTTTTAACACATGAACGCGAAGACTAAGACAAAATCGGAGTGAAATCCATTCATGGTACCTGTAATAGGAATCCACTAAAAAATGGTGAGAACATGGTTTAATGGGAGAGTATACCATGGTCAAACCGAATGAACAAGATAGCCAGTCATGGGATAAACATACTTGCACCAGAACAACCATAGCGGAAGAATAGAGTATAACTCTAAATGCTAAAATACATAAGAAAGAAAAGATAAGTTCCTTTAGCAGATAGGGTAAAACAATAATTCATTACCTGTGAAAAACTGGTTTCGGAGATAGATAATACCGTGCAATAGATAGGAGTAGGGTTAAAGAGACAGACAATGACTGAGAAGAGAAATAAAAATTATTAGATTAAAAAAAAAAAAATAGAGGAAGTAGCAAAGGAGAAAGTTACCTCTCCTCCTGGTGGTGAAAGAGATTGAACGACAATACGGCGGGGCAAATCTGGAACAGCAGAGAACCTGGAATATTTGATCCCAAGGTGGTAAGGAAATCAGCGAGGCCACGGAGCATGGCCTGTGGAAAAAGGATTATCATTTGAACTTGTAAGTATTCCTTTCGAACACAATTCCAAACCTTAAACTTAACGCTCATGAATGGTAGCAGCACCGAGAACAATGAAAAATAAAGAACTAGCATAGATAAATGATGAGTTGGTTTGGACTAACAACCTCGGTGTGGATTACAAGCCACGCATACCTGTAATATCGAAGTGAGAAGGAGCCATGAGTAGGAAGGGAAAAGGGTTGAGTTGCAGAGCTGCTAACCCCAGCAAACTTCATGAAAATGAGCAAAACCATTAGGGTTTAGGGTTATGATGTTAAGTCATTTGAGAGGGAGAAATCACAGTCATAGGTATCAACTCATCCTTCGATGCAAGATTACCCAACTGTCGTAGCACAGATCCAAAGGAGTAGAGTGGTACGTGAGATCCGCTGGAAGAATTAAATGAGGTTAATGTGAAGTACCATAATCAATGGTAAGTAGATAGACATGGCAGCAACCTTATCTCACAAAATCTGAAGTAATAAAGTTTGTAGCCAGGTGTAAGTACCATGAATCCGGTGCCGAGATGACTTGGCCAAACCGCATTTAGTATGTATATATGTTACCAATTTCTTATGCAAGAGTAAACATTAGAGTTTAGATTTTTATATCATATGATAGACCAGCAATATAAAGTTCGAACATGGGATTTATTTTTATATGTTGAAATGTAAAAAAGCCTGTTATGTTATTTTATGAGGTAACAATATAGTTACGATATGTAAAAACAGGTTGAACAATATTTTTTTTTATTTTACGATATTGACATAATGAATGTTACAAGTGGTATCAGAGAAGCATTGTAACGCTAAGACCCTATGGGTCAACTAACTTTTTCAAACTGTGTATAAACTGATGCACAAAGAAAGAAGAGAATTATAACAGGAGACAATATGAGAAGGTGTCAAACCGAGCAGCCACCCCAGAACCCCTAGGAGCCACAACCTCAACCATAAGTAAATCCAAAGATGTGGGTACAGTTGAGTGTGGATCAACACCAGCAAACAAGCAGATTGTTCGAAGAGCAGCAACACTAAACCCACATTCTGCTAACTAGATTACAAAAGTTACAAGAGGAAATGGAGAGGGTGCGAAATGATAATGCATGTATGATGCAAGAACATGAGAGGATATTAAAAAGCCTCGTAGACAAACAAAATCAAGGAATTGAGAAACCAAGTACTGATAGAGAGTTTCAGGAAGGAAATGAGCAATAGACAAGAGATCATGACACTGACAGAATGGAAAGAAGTCAGTCCCAGTGTAGTAACAGAAATAAAAACTATAATGAAGGTGAGTCAGATAATGTATCAGACAGAAAGAAGTTAAGAGACAGAAAGTGGAGCTACAAGGTGAATTTCAAAAAATAAAGCCTCCTACGTTTGATGGAGTAGAAGAGGAAGTGGCTGAGGCATGGCTTATAAACATGAACAAGTATTTTCAAGTATATGAACACAGTAGTAATCTTGAAGCGAGATTGGATATTTATCAGTTAAGGGAAAAAGCCACATTATGGTGGGAGGAGGTGAAAAATGTCTGCAGTATAGAAGACCAGGATGTGACTTGGGACTCATTCCAATAGTATTTTAAAGATAAATACTTAACTGAACGCTTCTATGATGAAAAATTTGGAGAGTTCCATGACTTAAAGCTGGGACAAATGATGATGGATGAGTACATCACTAAGTTTACTTCCTTACTTCGTTATATTCCCTATTTAAGAGATGAAAAGGCTAAAGTACAATTATTCCTAAGTATTTTTACGACTCATATGAAAGAACGTATTGAGTTTGTGAATCCTAAGACTATGGACGAGGCAATCAAAAAGGCCAGAATGTGTTACCAGCAAGCTAAAGTGAGAGGTGAACAAGTAAAAAGCTAGTAGGCAAAGAAAGAGCATAAGGGAAGTTTTGGTCTTAAGAGAAACAAAACCAGAAATTTCAAAGGTGTTTCCAGAAGCTTACGTAGAAAAACATTTGGAAGGAATCATCAAAGAATAAGACGGTCTACAGAAGTTAAACCCACAGAAGCCTCCAATAAACTAGAACAAGCCCAGAACTAGAAGCCACCTTTACAGTTTTGGGGGTGTGGTGAGGCACATTACTACAGGAACTGTCCACAGCGAGGTAGGAGTGAGGAAGTTACCAATTTGCAGGAAGCTTCAACAGTGGGTGATGTCGCCAGAAACATACCCAGAATTAATGCAACACTGGAAGATCGGCAAGCGGATTACCAGCCGACAATGATAGAACTGGAAGGTAAATTGTTATCTCAATCTATTTCTATTTTGGTAGACCCAGGTGCAAGTTTAAGCTATGTAATTCCCAAAGTAGTAGAAATTTGTAAATTGAAGAGTCAGAAATTCAGAAACCCATGGCTAGTATAGTTAGCCACTGGAGCTAAGAGGAAATTTAGTGCCAAAATACCGAATTGTGCACTAAAAATTAGTGAACAATAGCCAACTGTGGATCTGAATATATTACCTCTGGGTTTGTATGATGTGCTACTTGGCATGGATTGGTTGGAGAAGCACTGGACGTTAGTAGACTGTAAAGAAAATATCATCTATTATAAAACACAGGATGGAACCCGCCAAGAAATACAAGGCATAAAGAAAGCTTTACAGCTGCATCCAATCATAGCATCTCAAATGGGCAAGTGCATGAGGAAGGGATGCCAGCTATTTTTCATAAAAGTGGGATTTTCCAATTCTAAAGAAAAGGCTCCAATGCTGGAAAATATACCAATAGTACAGGAGTTTAAAGATGTATTTCCAAAAGAAATACCAGGCTTACCACCTAGAAGGGACATATATTTTACCATTGAATTGATACCTGGAGCATCACCAATTTCAAGGGCACCCTATCGAATGAGTGTACCTGAATTAACTGAATTAAAGATGAAGTTATAGGAATTACTAGATAAAGGGTACATCCGAACAAGTGTATCCCCTTGGGGATCACATGTGTTGTTTGTGAAGAATAAAGACAGAACCATGTGAATGTGCATGGATTACCGCCAACTTAATAAACTGACTGTTAAAAACAGATATCCTCTAACACGAATTGATGATCTGTTTGATCAGGTGAAGGGAGCAACAATATTTTCAAAGCTAGATCTAAGGTCGGGATACCATCAGATCTAGATAAAGGATGAAGACATACATAAAACTACTTTTTGTACAAGGTACAGACACTATGAATTTGTGGTGCTTCCTTTCAAGTTGACTAATGCACTAGCAACATTTATGAGGTTAATGCATGGTGTATTTCTCCCCTATCTGGATAATTTTGTGTTAATATTTATTGATGATATTTTAGTTTATTCTAAAAATGCAGAGGAACAAAAATAACATTTGCGGATAGTGCTGGAAATGTTAAGGAAGCATCAGCTGTACGCTAAGTTCAGCAAGTGCGATTTCTTCAAGGAATAAATACAGTACCTTGGTCACGTTATTTCTGCTGAAGGTATTGCAGTTGACCCTGAGAAAATCAGGACGATTATAGAATGGAAAGTACCTCAAAACGTGGCAGACATCCGATCCTTTATGGGATTGGCTAGTTATTATCAACGGTTTATTGAAGGTTTTTCAAAAATTGCTTTTCCAATTACTTCCTTACAAAGAAAAGGAAAAATATTTAAATGGACAAAGGAATGTCAGGACAATTTTGAAAGACTAAAACAGTTATTGACCACAGCTCCGGTATTAAGGGTAGGTGATCCTAATAAAGAGTTTGAAGTCTGCACAGATGCGTGCAAAGGAGGAGTTGGGGCGATTCTGCCACAAGAGGGTAAAGTGGTTGCCTATGAGTCACAAAAATTAAAGGAGCATGAGCAGCATTATTCCACTTATGACTTGGAGCTGATAACAGTAGTGCATGCACTCTGGGTATGGAGGCACTACTTGCTTGGAAAAAGATTTGTACTCAAAACTGATCATAACATCTTAACCAACTATTTTAAGCAAGTTGATCTCAATTCTCACCAGGTGAGGTGGAATGCCTTCTTGAGCGAATTTTACATTGATATGCAACATGTAAAAGGTAAGGAAAATAGAGTAGCTGATGCGTTAAGAAGAAAATTGCATGGTGTTTATGAGCTGTATTATAATCAGGTTGAGTTTAGATTTTTGGAGCAGATAAAAGAAAAAGATGTGAAAGATCCTAAGTATAAGTTTATGTGGCAGCAAGAAAAGGAGTTCAAAGATCAAGAAAAATCAGTTGATTACGAAATTAGTCAATATGGGCTACTAACTTTTAAATAAAGGATCTTTATTCCAAATCGATTGGAATTAAAGGGGCTGATTTTAAACGAGTATTACCAAAGTAACTACTCTGGGAATCTTGGGTATCAGAAGATGTTAACAGTGATAAGGAAAATTTATTTCTATCCAGGTATGAGAAGAGATATTGCCGAATATCTGAACAAGTGTTTATAGTTCCATCAAGTGAAAGTGGAACATCGGCACCCAGCTAGTCCGATGCAACCTATACCAGTACCTGAGTGGAAGTGGGATGTGATATCTGTATACTTTATCACTGGATTACCCAGGTCAAGAAAACACAATGGCTCCATAATGGTGGTGGTGGATCGATTAAGTAAATCAACACACTTTATACTAGTGCAGTCCACATATAAAACAGTGCAGATAGTAGACATATTTATGCGCGAGATCTTTAGACTGCATGGGATCCCAAAGACGGTCATATATGAAAGAGATGTGAAGTTTACTTCAGCATTTTGGAAGACGTTATTTACAGGATTGGGAACTCAAATTAATTTCAGCACCGTTTACCATCCACAGACGGACGGACAAATGGAGTGGGTAAATCAGATTCTAGAAGATATTCTATGTATGTATGTCATGCAACAGCCAACTAGGTGGGAAGAGCATCTGCACCTAGTGGATTTTTCATATAATAACGGTTATCAGGAATCTCTTAAGATGAGTCCGTTCGAAGCTTTATATGGACGAAAATGTAGAACTCCTATTAATTGGAGTAGTCCAGAGACCAAGCTGATGCTTGGACCCAAAATTTTAGCGGAAATGGAGACAGAAGTAGGAAAAATCCGGCAAAATTTGAAGGCAGCTCAAGATAGGAAAAAAGTGTATGCATAAAAGAAAAGAACTTATCGTGAGTTTGAAGTGGGGGACCATGTGTACGTAAGGATTAAGCCAAAGAAAAGCACATTAAGATGGGCCTCTTGTGCCAAGTTGGCTCCCAGGTTTTGCGGCCCCTTCCAAATATTGGAAAGGGTAGGACCTATGGCTTACCGATTGGCTTTGCCAAGTCATATCCGAGTGCACAATGTATTTCACATATCGTTATTCAAACGATACATTCACGATCTAAAGCACATAATTCACTGGCAGAGTATTGAGGTAGGATATGAATACCTGACTTGATTGGACATGTTAAATTTATGAATAAACTGATTCCAAGCTCATTGTTTGCAAGTCGAACTGGACGAAGAGTTTCTAGTCGAGCCTCAATGTATAATAGATTGGAGAGAAATCATGCTCCGAAAACGAGCCATCACCCAGGTTAAAGTGCAATGGAATCACTTTGGCCCAGATGAAGCTACCTGGGAAGATGAAGGCTTTGTTTGGGAGGCATACCCTGAACTATTTACTGGAGCAAAATGAGAACACTGAAGATGGTGTTCACTTCTAGGGGGGAAGTTGTAACATCTGTCTTAAATACTAACTGAGGATTAAGTTTATTGTTAAGACTTTACAAAAAATTGCTCTTATTATTTTTGAAAACATATATTATGAGTATATTTTAAAGTTGATTAAATGAAATTAGTTATGGAGTTGGTTCCATAAGTGAAAGACTGATGGTAAAAATAATTTATTCCAACCGAGAAGTAGTTGAAGGGGAACCGTTTTGGTCAGTTACTCTTCCTCTGTGGATAAAGGAAAATTTCCTGTGAGGAAGAGGGGTTCTAACTTATGTGCTAAAAAGTGAAGAAATGAGAGAGAGATTGTATTCCCTAGTTGGTGTAATCCAGTGGAAAAATCCTCTCAGCTATCCTATAAACTTCTGGAAGGTGGATTGGACCAGAGTCCTAAGATTCCTTCCGATCACTGTTTCTTTCTACTTGGCTCAGGAGTGGAGCAGATGGGGTATGAGGATGTAATCGCCTCATACATGGTATGGAGGACAATCACAGTCAACTACAGATAAGAAAAATTATTTTGTTGATTAGAGAAGTAATTCTGGAAAAAATGTTGTTTAAATAAAGAATTACAAGAAAGGTAAACAACTAGGAAAAAGAGTATATTTTTTTACAAACTGCTAGATTTCATTTCCTAATACTATAAACTTGCAATGAATTACTGTTTCAAATATAGTATGAAATATATAATTAAATAAATACTATTGAGGAAGATTCTCATACTGAAGTAGGAAGATCACTGTATAACTTGCTAAAAGGAAAATTACAGTTAGCCAAAGACTGACTTTTATTTACCATTAGTATTTAAATATCTTGAATATAAGGTAAACTGAGAAATCCCGGTGGAGCTTTAACTTAGCTGAAACAAGAAAATAGAAAAGAAATTCAAATGCGTATTACTAACAAGAATCTACCTAAATTCCATAGTGCAAAGACTCTGATATTCAGGCTATTATCCCAACAAACAAAAATGAATTTACACGAACTGAAGGCAAGTCGGCCTGGTTGACTTAAACATTCTATGTGTAATCACAATAGAGATACCATGTAGCAGATAATGCGTTATAGTAAAACTAGAAAGTCCTGATAAACAAAATTCAAAAGCTATAACCAAGCGATTGTATCCAAAAAACTTCATTATGCATATTGTTCGATAATAACTTGGAAGGAACAAATGCATAGGATATGATAATAAACTCGAGCTAGAGAAGAAAAGGATTAAAACTACAGGATATACAAATATTGTGCTTGAAAGAAGTACTTGAGTAAAAACCATCAGAAAAATTATTATAGAAGCCCTCAAATGGATTTAAACAAAAATGATAAACTGAGAACAATTACTCTGTCTTATACTTATGAATAAGCTTTCACTTCACTAGCCGAAATTCGAATACACATGAGTAAATCCATTTACAGAGATTTATAAACCTATAACTTTGAGAATATAATAAACTAGTAATTATACTGGAATTTTTAACACATGAACGTGAATACTAAGACGAAATTGGAGTGAAAGCCATTCACGGTACCCGTAATATGAATCCAATGAAAAATGGTGAGAACATGGTTTAATGGGAGAGTATGCCATGGTGAAACTGAATGAACAAGGTAGCTAGTCATGGGATAAACATACCTGCACCAGAACAACCATAACAGAAGATTAGAGTATAACTTTGAATGCTAAAATACATAAGAAAGAAAATATAAGTTATTTTAGCAGCTAGGGCAAAACAATAATTCATTATTTGTGACAAAATGGTGCTGGAGACAGATAATACCATGCAACAGATAAGAGTAGGGTTAAAGAGAAACTTCAGATTGTCAGATGGCATTCCCCAGCATTTGGCTAGATCAGTTATATTCTTTATATCACAAATTTTAGATCCCCTTAATACATCATGGGATTCTCAGGCCTAGTTGACTACTTAGACACTCAACATCCCTGAGCATTGGTGGCCAGAATGGAATCAACACACCAGGACTCTCAGAATTTCAAATATCCTCCTATCTCAGTGGGAGGATGAAATTATTTGGCCAGTTTCACCCAAATGTTAGTATTCTCCCAAAGTCATATACCCTATACTCTGTTGCACCATGATACCTTAGGAAATTCAATGGTGGTGGATTCATCTGTGGAAACTAAAGGCGCCACCAAAAACAAGATTATTGATGTGGTGAATACTTTCAAAATGAACCCTGACGGAAGACAACCTTTCTCAGTGGGATGTTCAGGGGTCATTCAGATGCTATCTGTGCCTCTCCCATGTGGAAGATGAGAACCATTTATTCCTAGAATTTCCAGCTATCAAACCTCTATGGCAGCATACAACCGAGGTGGTGGGGTGTTCAATCACATGGCACGGTAATTCTGTTGGGAGGCCTAGGATAACTGGTGAAAGGAATCTTGTCCACCCAAAGTCCAGAACCTCCCTCTGCTCATTTCTTGGGGTATCTAGATGGCCAGGAACCATACCATATTCACACTACAAGAAAAAACCACATTGGTGAGGGTCATGCTTGTGACGGACCTTTAAGGTCCATCACCAATGTCACATATGGTGACGGTCCTTAAAAAACCGTCACTGTAAGTGTATATAGTGATGGTCCTTTATGGTCCGTCACCAAAGACATTTTCAATGACACTTTTGGTGAGGGTCGTTAAAGGCCCATCACTAATTCTCCCTTTGGTGACACTTCTAGTGACGAACTTTTAATGACCCTCACCAATGCTCTTTTTGTTACTTTTGGTGACAGTCAAAAAATGTCCGTCATCATTGATAATTAAAAAACCGTCACTGTAAGTGTATATAGTGATGGTCCTTTATGGTCCGTCACCAAAGACATTTTCAATGACACTTTTGGTGAGGGTCATTAAAGTCTCATCACTAATTCTCTCTTGGGTGAAACTTCTAGTGACGAACTTTTAACGACCCTCACCAATGCTCTTTTTGTTACTTTTGGTGACGGTCAAAAAATGTTTGTCATCATTGATCATTCCAATGAGATTTTGATGACGCTATGTGCCTGTTAATATAGTTTTTGTCAAAAGATAACGATTTAATGCCATTATTGTGGAGTATTTTTTATAATATGTCCAAGGCCATAGTGGTTAGGGTCAGTCAATTTTTTAAGAAGTAATTAGTGTGTATTATTTCCCTCAAGTAATGACTAGTCAAATAGAGATTTCCTATTAGTCAACACATGATTCATATCTATTATGTTTATTATCTAGAAAATTCCCTTTAGATAAATTTCCACTATTGTGTGTAGGAAATATATTATTTAATACATAATCAAGCTCTAACAATTCTATTAATGAGAAAGACCTAACACTCCTCAACAATCTGGGCACACCTTAAATTAATGCTTTGGCACACACTAACATTTCTTAGCACCCCACATGTCTTGGAACATCTTTGTACCTAGAACATCTTGTGATGACACTGGCTCCCAAGCACATGGTGGCATGCACTAGCACAACATGGAACTCTCCTAGCATGTGTTGGCATGCTGCATATAGTCCCTAGCATGCCCTGGAACACCTTGGTTGAATGCATTGACATACATTAGCACTTGGCACACAATGCCACTTGACATGTACCCAAATAGAATATTTGGATTCCTTGCGAAAATCTACCCAAATGGAAGAAAAAAAAACCGGTCGAATCAGAGCTTGGATGAGGGAGATATCATTGATTTAAAATTAAATCTTTTTTAGAAATTTTTTGTAATGTCAGGACAATTACAATGTGCACGAGTCAAGAACCTATATGCATGCAAAGCTTTGAGGAGAAAGGCAGAAGTTATAGACTTGGTGGTTTAGAGGGAGCATACATTACCTCTCAACATGCATCCTCATGAGAAGTAGTCTCAGAAGGTTGTGGAGTAGCTGCCACAATTGGAGAAGTAGAGAGGATACCGAGTGGAAGTGTCCACTCAAGCAGAGACCTCCATGAGGGGGGAATTTCGAGCCAGATGGGAAGAGGGAGCAGCCATACCTCGAGGTGTAAGGTGGGGTGATTTGTAGACATAATCGCAAGATAAGAAATTTGGGCAAGGTCCATTGAGATGGCGTGTCTCATGGATCGAACCTGGCTATGAGGAGACCACAGTACAACAGTAGTAGGAAGGATCATTTAGATTGAGGTAGTCAGATGTCAGAAATATAGAAATTAGAGTGAAAGATGTCAAATACTGGAGCAGAAATCAGAGTTAGCAACAGTTCAAAGGGCACGGATGCAGATGTCAGCAGCAGCACAGAGAATCCAATACTAGACAGGTGCAGTAGCTAGCAGCAGTCAGAAGAATCTGATGACAGATGCATTATACTGATTCAGTTGTTCGGAGGCTATTCAGTTTTAGGATTTGCAGGTGCAAACAAGACTAGAGAAGTGTAGCATGCAGAAAATTCCAAAGGTACCGGATGGGGATAGATTGAATTCATTTCTTGTTGAGAGGGAGTGTTTAAATTTGCAACAAGAAATAGTGAAATTGGAAACTAGAAAGGACAAAAGAAAATGCACCCACACTGGTGAGGAATTTTGATGTAACAAGAGTGAGGAATGTGAGGCGTCTAATTTATTTTTCCCTTAAATAAATTGGACAATAAATTGTAATTTCATCTCATAACAACTTGTGTCAGTTAACCAAGTCATGATGATTGAGTTAGCTCAAGAAATTCAATTTAAGGTGATCGAGGTGGATATTGGTGGCCACCAACCTATTCCACTTGGGCCCCCGCCATTGTCTCTTTCAGTTTTTCAGTTTCCTTATTTATAGCACAATTTACTATTTTTGTCAATTTTTCGGGTCCTAAAATTTCGGAGCCATTTTGAGGCCCTAAACGACATTTTTTGGGCATGAAAGGTTTAGCTATTTCATAGAAATCGCATTAGCAGTTGTATTCCTCGGAGAGATCTTTCTAACGAGGTATCATGTGCGTCAAATGAAGATCATATGACCAAGTTACGACCTCGGGAAGTTGGCTGCCCAACTAACCCCAACAGAACCATAAACCCTTGGTGTTACATCTCCTCGGGTTAGGGTTTTGGTTGTTTAGGGTTTTCTCTTATTTTAAATAATAAAAAGGCCCCTGATCCTTATTGTAACGCAGTTTAGAGGAACATAACTATCAGTTGTATTTATAGAAAATTTCCCATGTGAAATTATAAAGTCATTAGGATGCCATGATGGATTGCGCAATCAAGGAAGGTCGATTTTCCTAATTAATATGGAGATAATTCCATAGGAATTGCGTGAGCAAGGCAGGTTGAAGGAAGGCTGAGAATTGGCTAAGTACTAGACCGATTTTGCCTAGATTAGGAGGAGACAATTGGCAGAGTGTTGGAGAATCTCAAGAGAGATTAAGCATTGTATTGTTTCGTGATTCCTTGACTTAATAAAAAATAGAGACAGTGGGTTTTGAGTAGTTGCTTCCCCAGATACATCTTGTGTTGTGCGATTGATAACTTGTTTCTCATACTTACATGTGATTCATGTGCGATCGTGTTTTGTTTCCACAAATTGTAGGAAGGATTCAGTATCTTGTTTTAGTACATTACAAGATCAGATTGAATCCCATTGGTTAGATTTTCTACATGAAATAGAAGAGAGGTTTGATACCATCTTTCCTTGTGGTGGTTAGTAGGCCACAAGGTCTGTGATAAAGATCAACATAAATGGAGGAGGGCTTGCACTGTAATTTAGAGCCATAACAGAAGTCGACGTAGGCGTAATATTAACTGAGTTAACCCTAGTTTGAGGGTTGACATTGAAATCTGAAGTTCATGTCAAGATTCAGTCAAAGAAATGCCCATAATCTATGGATCCATATGAGTTAGGTCGAGTCCCTTATGGAGGAAAGAGTCATGTTTTTTCTAAGGTTGGATATGGTTTTTTCTACAACAATTAGAAGTACATAAGTATAACGCCCTAGTTAGGACAGTTTCCTAGCATGTTTAGTTCATAAGGTATGCCCTTAAGGTTGTGACAAATTTGTGTAGAAGAAGACGTGTTATGACCCTTAGAGCGAGGTTTATTTCTGCAATACAGACCGCAAATCTGGAAGATGGTTTGCAAATTCAATATGTGTGGAGACAATAGATCCAAAGGAGGGTGGAACCTAAGCAGAAGATTAAGCATGCAGAAGAAATGTGCCATATGAATAATGGATTGATATGCAAAGGACTTGATTTTGGTGGATTGTCCATAGAGTTTTAGACAAATATCTGAAGCAACCTATAAAAAAGTATCCATTGGATTGTTAGTGGTTTATTTGTGACCCTAGTTCAGTCATCAACAGATTGTTAGAAGGATGATAATAGGAGTAGTTCATATTTTTTCATAGATTTGACAAAAAAGATCAAATTATCGATACACAAGAACAATGACTTTGAGAGGACTCAAACCATTGTTAAGTGGCAGATTTGAAGAGCCTTGGATGAAGACAATATTGTGGGCCCTAGATCAGTAAAAAGAATTTATTGTGGTTGGCCAGATTGATGGTAGTCCAAGTACAGTTGGAGGGTTGTTAGGTGACTGTCATAGAAGAGCCCTAACTCTTGTTCTTGTGAAGGACAACAAGATTGGTAGAAAGGTAGGTGTGTGCTCCTTAGATCACCTATAACTCACTCACACGTCCTATCACAATCTCTTAATTGTTCATTTCAATGCATTATTTTCACCTAGTGCTCCCTTGTGTGTCTCTAGGACTACCTAACGCTTCCTAGCATGTGTTGGCACACCATGGCACCTAGCACATCTTGGCCACATGCCACTTTGGCACACTAGCATGAATTAATGCTACCTAGCATACAATGTCACTCCCTCCTCAGAATACCTGGAACTCGCTGACACTCCATGTCACACACTCTTATTCATTCATTTCCATGCATTTTTACGTAATGCTCCCTTGTGTTTCCCTGGAAATAGCTAACACTCAACACACATTGGCACTTGGCACATCTTGGTATGCTTCCCTAGCACTCTAGAATGCCTTGGAAATATCTAACATATCTTTTCAGTCCCTCCTTAGAAAACTTGGAACTCCATATAATTCCCTATAACTCATTGGCACATATTGGCTCTTGGCACTTAGTGGCACTTAAAAACTATTGGCATGTGTTTGGATGCCTTGGAATTCCTTGGCATGGTTAAAGATAAAATTTATTTGAGATCAATTATTCACAATTAAGAGAGAAGTAATAGAGGATGATTTGGCACTTAATACAAGCTAAAATATGGCCCTTGGCATGTATTGGCACTAGTGTTGGTATGCCTAGCATTCCCCTCTTGAAAAGGTAAGGTCTTGAATTACTAACCCTCATATGTGTTCACTTCTTTTCATTTCAACTTGGTATTCCCTTTTGTCACCTGAAACTCCTTGACACATGTTCGCATACCCTAACACATGGCACATTTCGTCATGCCTTAACACATGGCATGTCTTGGCATGCCTGGAATTTATTGACACTACCTGGCACGTATCAACACACCCTGGAACTTGTTTAAATTCCATAGAATTCCCTAGCATGCCTTGTCACTCCCCCCTTGGCACGCTTGACACTCGCTGACACCCCCAACACACCCTCTTATTCATTCATTTTCACTCGATGATTTATGTTTGATGAGGTGCATGTCTAGAAATAGTTCCTTTAGGAGAATAAAAAAATGAACGCACCATTGGTAGAGGAAGATTGAGTTCAGTAACCTAAAGGAGTTGAGTTCATTAGTAGAGGAAGATTGAGGAGTTGCATAATGGAGGCCAGGAGGACCTTCCAGATGTGTTCAAGACATGTGGATTGAAAGGGATATGTGTGTCCACCATCAAAAAGTGGGTTAAGTGTTGTCTTGTTCAAGGTAGATTGGTTGTCAAAGGAGTAACACCAAGCCCTAGTTGTATTCCTTGTATCAGTGTGATTGTAAAGGGCCATGATCCCTAGTACGAGAGCTCTAGCCTATTCTATTATAGTTTGTAATTTAACGAAGAATGGTTTGAAAAATTTAAAATATTTCATCTGAACTAATTGATTCCCTCATGTTTGTAGATTTCTTTGTGCAAAGTAGATGTGTTGTGGCACATGAGTGTGTTTTCATCAAAGATTCTAAGACCAAACCCAGATTCTCATGTGTCGTGGAAATTCAACATATGCGTTGTTCACCTAAGAACTACATGTAACTCATCTTAGACTACTCATGTCCAATCTTAACTGGTCTCACTTAACAAGTTACCAAGACAAGGCTCATCACATCCAACTGTGGTCGTAAAACAATTAAGCAACATGGTTTACATCTTGACATGCCATAACACCTGACATGTCTTAAATTCCTTGGCATTATGTGGCATGTGTTAGCATCCCCTACATTTCTTGACATGCTTTTACACTCTCTAACACAGCCTAGCACTTCTTGACTCACCTTGGTAGTTTAACATACCTTGGCATTTCATAGCATATAACCTTGTCAATCCCTCCTTAACACACCTAGAACTCATTGAAACTCCCTATCACCCACTCTTATTCATTTATTTGCATGCATTTTGATCTAGTGCTACCTTGTGTTTACTTGACACTCCCTAACACTCCCTAGCACACATTGGCACACCCTAACACTTGGAACATCGTGGCATGCCTCCCTAGCACTCTATCATTCCTTGGAACTACCTACCATACCTTGTCTCTCTCTCCTTAGCACACTTATAGCTCATTGAAACTCCCAGTAAAAAACTCTTATTCATTCATTTCCATGCATTTTTAAATAGTGCTCCCTTGTCTTTCCATAAGATTCATTAACACTCCTTGGCACGTGTTGGTACAACCTAGCACCTAAGACATTTTGGCATGTCGCCCTGGCCTCTAGCATGCCTTAACACTTCCTAGCATACCTTGTCACTCCCTCCTTAGCACATGTGGAACTCACTGACACTTCCAATCACAAACTCTTATTTGTTAATTTCCATGCATTTTGATGTAGTGATCCCTCGTGTTTCCTTGCAACTCCTAGTTAACATTCCTTGCACGCGTTGGCACATCCTGACCGCATGCCTCCCTAACACTCTAGCATTCGTTAGCATTGTTGCTAACACGTCTAAAATTATCTCTATTCTACTAGGTTCGGAATATATCTATTATAATAGAAGGACCAAGGGTCTTGTTTTATTACTACAAGCGTAGAACATGTCGAGATTAGGAAAATCTCAATTCTGAGCACAAATATGAATGTAAGCCAATATGATTGAGGTTATTGTAAGCTGAATTACGATACAAGCTAATAAAAACCTGACTCTCCATGATGATGATCTAAGTTATATTTGATGAAAAATCAAGGAAGAAGCATAAATTTTAGAGTTTTTTTTTGTCTACTGAAGGAAGAATAACATAGACCAAGCCTCATAAATCCAAAAAAAATCTTACTTGATGGAGTTAAAATAAGCACTAATATGAAATTTTGGAAAAGGTAACACATGAGACGTGGTATGTTGGGTCACCACTTTAGTGGGAGACACTTTGAATAGGAACCCCCTTTTGGGGGATTGTTGTGTCTCCCTTGCGGGTGCTTCCTCTCTATGCAATTTTGATGATTTTTCACCTGATTTTCTTGCTAGTTCGGTTTTGTTAGTTGGAAATTAGTTGGAATGTTGTGAAGAGTCACAACCACATTTTTTCAATGGTGATGGAAGACAGTTGTGTGAGGGGAGTGTTGAAATTTAGTCGAAAATTTTATTTGCATATGAAAGATTGGGAATCCAAAAGGAAAAAGTGGTTCCATTTAAAGATATGGCAACCTAAATTATCCAAATTCTTTTTATTACACTCCATCCATCTATTTCGTTGCAACATTCCTAGTCCTTTAGTATTCAATTATAACTCTATAAAATCAATATGGCCATCCATATTCAAAGGCTTCTGCTTTTCTTTGCGTTATCTTCTAATAAGGATTTTTATTTCCAAGTAATTCAACTACCAAAGGTAGTACATGTGAGTAGAGAAGTAATTCAACTACCAGTTATTCTCCTACATAGTACATGCTTTGATAGATTATAAAAAAAGTCTTACCAATACAATAACATTGATTGTTGTATGTGGACATTTTTGTTCAGGATGGTCCATTACATAATCAAGATGAGGAGCTGGATCATGCAATTGCACTTTCTCTTTCTGAAGAATTAACCAAACCAGATGGTATATGATGGCAATTTCATTTTTTTACAGTTACTTTTAGTTTAATTATATCATTTAGCTCGATGCTTTTCATATATTCAACTAAATTTTTGTTGCTTAACAAGACTTTGTCATTTCCATGTTTTAGTGAAACTGTTTATGGTTTGATACTCTCATACAACCTTTATCAAGTTACATGCACCCTCATTAGAAAGAACAAGAGAATTTTGCTTGCCATGACTATCTTTCTTTGTCATTGTTGACTTAAGAAAGTCTTTTAGCTAAGAAACTAGTTTCAAGGTTATGGCATAACTTGTCATATAAATTGAACAGAAGTTATATCCAAAATGTTAACTTGTAAACTACTTAGCTGGTTTTAGGCTTTCTATTTAAAATCTACTTCATTTTGAACTTTGAACGAGTTGTTCCATAGACTTGAATATTAAGAGATTTTGGTGTAAGGATTAAAAATTAGCCCGTAAGGCCTCTCAGTTATTCATTTATTTTATTTGAATATAACATTTACTATTAAATTAGAACCACTCGGCACAAATACGTCATAGATCAAGATTATATTTTATAGAGTTTCGTAGAATAAAAATAGGAGCAAGGACACTGAATTCTTTCAATCTTCCTGGTTCTTATTCCTTTGGTGTATCTTTGCACCTTTAGGGGCAATTGCTAGTTTAAAGTCTAATTCTTTAAAGGGTGCTAGCTCAATGGAAGAGCACATGCTTTACAAGCAGGAGGTTGGTGGTTCGATTCCATCGTGCCCTGATATTCATATATAGGGAATGACGAAGATTAGTTTTTGGTGACGGATGCTCTTTTTACCATCACCAATGAGCTTATGGTGACATTTTTCGACCCTCACCAAAATATGAAATAGTGACGGTCAACAAACGCCACCATATATACGCATCAATAGTGACGACCATTAAAGGTCCGTCACCATAAATCATTGTTGTTGATATGAAATGGTGAGGGTCAATGTTTGTCATTATAGTCATTATTCGTGACGGACCTTGATGTCACCAATGAGTTTATGGTGACGGTCAATGAACGTCACCATATATATGCACCAATAGTGACGGCCATGAAAGGTCCATCACAAAAATTCGTTGCTATTCATATGAAATGGTGACGGTCACTGTCCGTCATTATAATCAATATTCGTGACGGACCTTGAATGTCACCACAACACATACTTTCGGCGACGCCACCTTTGGTGACGTTCAGTTTTTTGGTAACGGAGGCTATTGTCCGTCACCATTGCTCGTATGAAATGGTGACGGTCACTATCCATCACTATAAATCATTATTGGTGACGGACCTTGAATGTCACCACAACACCTATACTTTCGGCGACGCCACCTTTGGTGACGTTCAGTTTTTTGGTGACGGAAGCTATTGTTCGTCACCATTGCTCATATGAAATGGTGACGGTCACTATTCGTCACTATAAATCATTATTGGTGACGGACCTTGAATTTCACCACAACACCTATACTTTCGGCGACGCCACCTTTGGTGACGTTCAGTTTTTGGTGACGAAGGCTCTGTTGACCCTCACCAATGAGCTTATGGTGACCATTTTCGCCCCTCACCAATGTGCTTTTTTCTTGTAGTGTCAGGAGCAAGGCTACGGATTGGCATCACATTAGCAGACTCATAGCCACCATTTACCTGTTGATTCTGAATGATGAACCTGTGAATAACGTCCGAACTATCATCCCGGAACTGATTGATCATACATATCCATGGGAATATTTCGATGGGGCATCCAATATTCATGGATGTGGAGGGGGTGTTGTTCTTCACTTGACTAATTCACATTTTTTCCATCTCAAGATGGGCCTTGGCCCGGGTACCAACAATTATGCGGAGCTCAATAGCCTTAGACTTCTTCTTCTTTTTTTCCCGTGAACATGAATGCAATAGGCTCTAGATTTTTTGGGATTCAAAAATCATTATTGACTGGTTCAATCTAAAGAAACAATGTCATAACCACATTATTAGAGCACTGTTGGATGGCTTCTTTACTCTTAAATCATATTTTTAACTTATTGTTGTCTCTCATATTTACAGGTAGAGAAATCAGGTGGCTGATCAACTTTCCAAAGAAGCCACGCAGCTAGAATGGGGAAAATGGTACATTACTGAACATGTGGATGCCCAGATTTACCAGTACTATCATAGGCCATTTATTGAAGACATGGAGGTTCCGGGCACAGTCTAGAGAGGCTACATAGTTTTGGTTTTTGATACACTACAGAGGCAACATTAATATATTTTGTTCAATGTATATTGTATATAGTTATTCTAGATTATTCTAACTTTATTCCAAGTATGTTATAAATGATATAGGAGATGATGTGACTTCTATGTTCACTATGGACCATATTATAATACTTGATTTGTGCATTCATGAAATGCAGAAAATGCAACCTGTAATTTTTCCTTATATAATGAAAAATTACAATTTTTTTCCTGGGAAAAAAAATTCACAAACATGCATCAATCACATACGTAAGTACACAAATTTTATCTAGGGGAAACCAACTAGTAAAAACCCCTTCATCATGTATTTCATTAATCAGAGGAATTGAGAATGTATTACAATTGCTAGCTCAGTCTGATCTCAACCTGCAAGTGAATAACCTATCTCCATGCTCAATGAGAAGCTCTAACCTAGACTTATTAAATTTCTGGTTCTCCTTGAGCCCCTATTTCCTTGCACAAATCCTAAGGAATTAGGCCCCTTTTGTTTAGGAATTTACCTCCAATTGATTGCGCAATTACCAAAGTTGGATCTTGGATTGCATGCAACGCCTGTACACTCAATAATAGTCTACAACTAGTGTTACACTACCTTGTAATCTCCACCACAGCCGGGGAACTTGAATTCTCTGCATGCACTCGATATTTTAGGTTGATTGATCAGTTAACTGGCTGATCACTAAGTTAGAATGATGTTCCACTACACAACTGACCACCCACTATTTCTATCAATAGTTAGAACTATTTCAACTGAACACAACTGGATATAAGTGAATTTGATTACTAAAAATTAGCAATCACACATGCATAACTGAAATCCAAGCACTCTAACTCAAATTAACTCAGTTAACTAAGTGAAAAGACCCATGTCACCTCACTTAACTACCTCCAAGTTATCTTCTGATGAGGAAATTTGAATAATCTCAATTTTGAACAAGGAAAAGTCAAACTCAGGTATTTTTGCTACAATTATCAACACTCCCTCTTAGAAAGAAAAGGATTTTCAACAATCCCTATCTTGATCCTATGGAATTCTAACTTCCCTCTTGACAAAGCCTTTGTCAATATGTTAACATGTTATTCCTCTGTTAGAATGCAATGAAGAAAAATTATCCTCCTCTGCACATAGTCTTGTAGATGATGATATTAGATATCTATATGCTTGGATCAATCATGAAATACTGGATTTTCAGAGAGCTTAATGTAACTTATATTATCATAATAGATCAAATTTGGATCCATATTCTGACCAAAAAATCCTACAAGTACAGTTCTCATCTAGATCACTTCACATGCTTCTTTAATTTTAGTCATGTATTCAACTTTTGTTGTGCTAAGTGCCACAAACCTCTCCTTCCTACTGTACTAGGAAATTGTTGCAGACCCAACACTGAAAATTACACCTATTGTACTATTTTGGTCGGATGGGCTTCCTAACCAATCTTCATCTGTGAAACCACATAGCTTCACCCCCTCTGTCCATCTATACCATAATCCAAACTGGGTCACTACCTCTGAGGTACCATATGACATGCTTTCCTTCCTTCCAAAACAATTTGGTCAACTTAACCATAGTTTGTCTCAGCTGGTTGACTGCATAGCACATATTTGGTTGCGTTCACAATATACATTAGTGAACCCACTATTTTCCGATAAATGGTAGCTTCAACCTCTTCACCTGAGGTGGCATTCTCCTTCCTCAAGTTGGTTGCTAGATGTTCTTCCACAGGCTTACAATTATCCATGTGAAATATCTGCAGTATCGCGTTTGCATACATTCCTTGATACAAAAAATTCCCCATCACCTTTCCATACCTCAGACCCAAGGAAGTAATGCATGAGACCCATATCTTTCATCTCAAATTCCCTTGCAAGGTCCTCTTTGCAAGAGTTGCCCAACTTCTCATCACCTGTCAATATTAAGTCATCAACATATAACACAATGATAAGAAACTTATGTTATACCAAAATATGATAGAGGGTCGCATCCAATTCACCTTTGGTGAAGCCCAATCTAGTGAGATAAATTTTGATTCGAGTGTACCAAGCTTGTGGTGCCTGTTTGTGACCATGCAATGCTCGCCTGAGTCTACACACATGCGACTCTAGTTTCTCGATGTAAACTTCCTCCTCAATAACACCATTGAGAAATGTTTCTTTTACATCCATATGGTGGATCTTCCACCCCATCTATGCAACCAATGCAATAATTGATCTAATGGATGAATAATTTTCTATGGGAGCAAAGGTTTCCTCATAGTAAACTCCCTCACCTTGAGAGAATGCTTTGGCCACAAAACTAGCTTTATAATTCTTGATTATTCTACCTTCTACATGCTTAACCTTGAATATCCAACTCGAACCCACAACTGATTTATCTACTACGCTTGGGACCACTTCCCAAACACTGTTATTTATGATGGATTCATATTATTCCACCATGGCATCAACCAAAACTGGTTTCTCTACTTCTTACTCAAAAGAAGATGGCTCAGTATCTACAAGCTTAGTCATTAAATCCATGTAGCCAGTGTACCTCTCAGGTGACCTCCTCTGTCTGCGCTATGAAGTAGGGGCTCCCACATTCTCTCTAGCATCATGAGCCAATCTATCAACTTATTTTGTTATTTTTCTACCTTCTCTGGATGGTCCTACTTGAGTGGATTTCTCCACTCTTCCTCCTCTTTGATCCTCCATTTGTGGCTTCTCCACAACTTCTTGGGGCTCATCCTTTTTAGCTAAAATCTCCTCTTCTATTTGGATCTGAATCTCCCTCTCAAGAGATCATCTCCTTTCTTTCTCCTAATCAAAATTTACATCCCCCCGCACAACTGTCATTCTGAGGGAAGGAAATTAGACCCTATAAGTGTGTGTAGTTTTGGTGTAACCCACAAAAAATCCCAACTTTGTTATCGAATTAAGCTGCTTCCTCAAATATTTGGAGACATGATAGTAAATATAGGCTAAAAAGTTTTGAAGTTAGAAATATCCGGCTTTATCCCCAAGAAATCCTCCCTCGGTGTAATCATACCAAGAATCTGATGAGGAATTAGGTTCTACAAGTAGAGTATTATGTTACATACCTATACCCACAAATGTAGTGGAAAAACTTGGTCATGTAGCATAGCTATCATAGCTCCCATAATTCTCTGGTTCTTCCTCTCAACTACCACATTCTACAGTAGGTTATGGGGTGTTTTGATCTCTCTTTGAATGCCTTATTTCACACAGAAATCCTTGAAGTCATTCAAAACATATTCACCTCCATTGTCGCTCATGAGAGACTTCACCTTCTTGTCGGTCTCTTTTTCAACTAGTGCCTTGAATTCTACAAACTTTGAGAATGTCTCATCCTTCTTCCGCATGAAGAAGGTCCAACACTTTCTTTAGAATTCATGAACAATAATAACTAATTACCTATGTTTGGAAGTGGAGGATGTCGAGAATGGTCCATAAATGCTAGAGTGGACTCTCTCCAAGGTTGCATGTGCTTTTCTATTTTGATCATGGAATGTAGATTTCACATACTTCCCTAAGGTACAACCCTTGCAGACATGCTACTATTTAAGAGAGCCTTTAGGAAGGCCAATGGTTATTTTTTGCATAATGTTTAAGGCACCATTATGAAAATGGCCCAATTTCCTATGTTAGAGCTCACTGACATTGTGAATTTTCACTTTCTCTGCCTTACAAATTAATGCAACACAATCATCCACATCAACGTTTTAAAAATTATTCACAGGAACCCCAATCTGCTTCACCTATCGAGTAGCTATGTGCCTCAGAAATTATTTAACTTTACTAAAGACCACATCATAGCCACGATCTTCCAAAATTGATACAGAGATGAGGTTTTTCTTCAGGGTTGACACAAACATAACATATTTGAGGCGAAGAGGGGATCTTGACTCCCTTTTAAAGGTTACTGTAGCAATCCAAGTAGCATTGTAACTTTCATCATCCCCAAGCTCGATATGCATCTAGAGATATTCCTCCTCCAGGTCACTGAAAAGCTCTTTGCACCTGGTCATGTAAAACAAGGGACCCGAATCCAAGTACCACACACTCCCCGTCATATTGTTTCCATGCATGCGATAAGGGTGAAGTATAGCTCAAATTGTGAATCCAATGCTTTAGCCACTCCTCCTCCTGAGCTCTTCTTGCTATACTTTTTGTTTGGACACTTCGTAGCATAGTGCCCAAATTCATGAAAATTGAAGCATTTTATTTTGGACAAGTCTTTCTTCTTTCCCCCTTAGCTGGAGTTTGGTTTTTTTTAGATTTCTTCCCTTTTTGATTATTCCCCTTTCAAAGCAAAGAAATGTTTTATTCATCCCCTCCTTTGGATGAAATTCCATCTCTGGTATTTTTCCCGATCTCTTCTTGTACCAAATCATACCACAACCTTTCCCAATTCACTAAATTTTCCTTTCCATTCAAAGAGTTATGGTAGCTATGCTAGGATTTTGGAAGGCCTAAAAGAGCTAGGCTCAGCAGGTCATCTTCTATAACATTCACACCAACCCCTTCAATATCATCCCAAACTTGTGTAAATATGGTGAGATACTATGGAATATAATCATTCTTATCCATATTAATTTTTTGAAGTTTATCTTTGAGGGTTAGTTTCCTATGATTACTGCTATTCTCGAATAGCTTTGTCAGTACCTTCCACATTGTGAAAGGGTCTTATTTTCCATGGAGATTTGATACAATGTGGTATCACACTCCCTCTAGGATTATTCTCCTCACCTTGGAAACATCATTCTTCCATTGGGCTAATTCTTAGACATTAGCTGATCCTAGTTTTGGAATGTTTGTCTTGACATATTCCAACAATCCCTTGTCATCAAGCACCACCTCCATGTGATCCTTCCATGTAATGAAATTTGAGCTACCTTCCAAGGCAAACTCTAATCTTAGTCCATTTGATGTCATTCTCCCAACTCTGAAGAGATCCTACTACACTGAAGCTGTAAATTTGAACCCCCTGAGAAACAAATTCGAAATTCTTGTTCTACTGTGAGTCCAACTCTCATACCATGTATATTTATGGTGATATAATTCTAACTACTCAAGAAATTTAATCTAAATCATGAGACGCAATCCTACTCTACTACGTTGTAGAATCCAATTCAATATTTAGAACAACATTCGCAAACATGCATCAATCACATACACAAGTACACTGATTTTATTTAGGGTAAACCAATTGGTAAAAACCCCTTTAGCATGTATTGCATTAATTATAAGAATTGAGAATGTATGAAAATTTCTAGCTCATTCTGAGCTCAACCTATGAGTGAATAACCTATCTCTTTGCTCAATGAGAAGTTCCAATCCAATCTTAGTCAATTTATGCTTCTCCTTGAGCCCCTATTTCCTTTCACAAATACCGAGGAATTAGGCCCTTATTATTTAGGAATTTACCTACAATTGATTGCGCAATTCACAAGGTTGGATCCATGATTACATGCAACACATGTACACTAAAAAATAGTCTACAAATGATTTTACACTTCCTTGGAATCTCCACCGCAACCGGTGATCCGGATTTATGAAGGAACATAATGAAATATAGAAATACGCATAAAGGCAGAGATGCAGCAAAAATAAAACTTCATTTCATTAATGACAAATAATTGAAATATGCTTACAGAAAGAATGGAAATAAACTAGGTAGGGCCACTAGTACAAAATGGCTAATTAGTTACTAAAAAAACGACTAAAATTTACATATAAACGACTATTTTTCGGTCGTGACCAATAGTAGCTAATTTACAGTATCTTATAACGCGACCAACTTTTGGTTGTTTTAGTTTAGTCATTAATTGGTTATCTCAATTTTGTTGTCTAGTTGTATATTTGATCATTAATTTGGTCATTGATTTGATCATTAATTTAGTCATTGATTTAGTCATTAATTTGGACATTGATTTAATTGTTAATTTAATCTTTGATTTGGTCATTAATTGTCACAATTAATGACCAAATATATTACTATATGATCACCCAAGAAAACCAATTAATGACCAAAAAATATGACGAAAATGTTGGTTGTGTTATAAGATATTGTAAATTAGCTACTAATAGTCATATATATGCAAATTTTAGTCATCGTTTGAAACCAATTAATGATTGAAGAAATAGGACTAAATTTTATTCGTGTTATAAGATACTGTAAATTAGCTACTAATAGTCGTATATATGCAAAATTTAGTTGTCATTTGTAGTCACAAAATTATCATTTGCAGTAGTCAATTATTCATTATATAAATGACTAATTTAGTAGTTTATATTCATTTCATCTACTTTCATTAATAATCATTATAAATGACTAATTTAGTCATATATTCATTTTATTTGTGTTCATCATTAATCAATATAAACTATTAATTTAGTAGTTTTAAATTGATTTTGTGTTTATTATTAATCAACATAAATTAATTTGTATGATTTTAAATTTTTCATACATTGTACATGTTCATCTAATATGAAAACACAAAGTCGCATATTTTAATTACAATAATAAACAATATCAAGTGCAACTATAAATAATTTCAACCACATAAATTATACTATATGAAATGTTAAAGTATTACAATATGATTTTCCAACTTAATATTAGTTGGACTACAATTTACACATGAAATGATGTTTCATCACTTCAAACATTATCGTTGTGTTTTCAAGGCATTGCAGGTGAATTCACCAACTCTAAAGACTTGGCCATCAGTCTTTATATGTGTCTTATGCGAGATATTGGCTCTAAGAGTATCACCAGACCAATTCTCCTCTCTCTCTTTTTGCATTTGTCGCTCCAATGTTATTGCTCCCCTCTTTTTTCAATTCATGCTTCTTACCATCAATATTGTGTTCATTCTCTGAAAACAAAAGAAGATACAATCCACAGTGTAAAACATAAAAAACAGTGAACACTAGAATATAAACTAAATCAGACTATAAATAATTTATACAACATATACCTCAACACCAGAAGTGTCAAATCTATTTTTCTCCATACAAGTAAGAAACTCGAACAAATTATCTTCATTGTGGCGATAATTGCCACTATAATGTGGCCAGATAACCTGTAAAAACAAAGCAAATAAAATATCACCATATATAGAAAAGAACACTTTAGTGACTTAGTATTTAACTTTCAAGGAAAGCTTAGGAACAATCATGTCAACTAAGTTATATGCTAAAAATCTCAAGCTATAGATAACTCGTGAAAAAAAATAATTTGAGGTGTGATGTTCATTTTATTCACAACAACATTTCATTTTCTAATGCATGAACTTAGTCAAGTATATAAACAACATGTACTCAAATAACAACATGAACGTAGCTTTTTCTGATAGTCATGAAAATATTTTAACACAAAATAGCTATAAAGATTCAAATAAATATAATGTAATACTAATTTCATCTTCAAGCTTTGGTTGTTGTTTAAATGGAAATGGTACTAAGTATTTTCAATTTCATAGTTAAAAGACAAAAGAAAATCAAAATAAGCGTCTAAAATACAATCAAACAATAAAGAAAGGATATCATGGAACGAAAATTGCAATTATAAAAAAATTGTTTACCTGTCCACCGATGTCGTGTCTAGAATTCCTAAAGCATTTGCTTGCCCAAAATAACCATGAAGTGAAATAATCACAACATTAAAAACCATAGGACTTCCTACTAGAAACATTTCCAAAGTCGATGGCTTAGGTGTCTAAGCAATCTCTAACAGTGAATGAACCATATCCAAGACGTGATATGCATTGTCTCCCCATCGTTTTTCCAATCACATTTCCTGTAACCTGCCCACCGCAGAGTCAAGTAACAATCAAACAAAGACATTGACATTTGTTTTTATCTTTTATATCTATAAAATTTGAATCTGATTTGTTTCATGAACATATTAATTCATATTTAAAGCCTTCCTGACATATGAAAAAGTATCAATCAAATAGGACATCAGAAAAATCGACCTTAATGACGTCCTAAAAAATTTTCTACAATATCAATATTTTTCTTGTTGTGATATCTTGGGTAGAAAAAATAACATATCTACAAAAGAAAAATGCATATATTGCTTATGGTCAAACTTTGTATATGGTGTATTCTTAAGCAGTTTTTTAAGATGTTCCTCCACCTTTACCAAAGTGTATTGTAGCTTGGTTAAACTATGTATCCTTTCATTCAGCATCAACTTCTGCAAGATAAATGTCACACATTATTCTTTCTCATTTCTCAACATGCTACATATGATAAATTGAAATTCGCATAAAACCAAAAACAAACCCTATTCTAACCAAAACAAACAAACAATGTCTCTAATAAAACTTCATTATAATATTAGAAAATGAAAAGAGAGGACCGTTTTTGTTGTTTGACTTCGCCTATTTTTGTTATGAAAGTGCTCGAGCTTCAAGAACCAACAAATGTGAGGGAATTCGTAAATGTGAAAAAAAATATGTTGACTTAATTTGTAGACTTCTTCAAAATGATATGAATGATGCCATTGTCAGATGTGGTAAATCTCATAATAAGAAATGGCATGTATTCTAATAAATTACATTGCAATGACTACCATGGGCCTCCACGGGTTATAGGTCCTCAGTAGGTTAATCTTGATGATGAAAGAGAGATGGCAATGATAAGTATGGGTGGTCCTAGTTTGTATGGTGGATATCTTCAAACCAAGGTCATCATCTCAATGAACCTAGGTTCTGACATGGTAAACATGGATCTAGTCTTCACCCCATTTCATTCCATCATATTTTGTCAAGACTCAAGAGGACATAATGGTCCTTCAACTTATAATAGGGTTTCTTTTGAGGATATAAATAAAGCTTATCCAAATCAAATAGATTTTTGGGCTCCAAGAGATATGCATAATTTAAATGCTAACAATTATATGTTTTTTTCCCAAGATTCAAATGTAGGGATACATTTTTTGGATTTTACTAATAAATAGAATGAGAGAAATAATCCATGATGAGAATCTACTGGTCATTGTGATTAGGGAAATACACAGAGATAATAAGACTATTTAGGTTCAAATCAAAGATGGTGTTGATTCTTGTAGCTCCTCAATTGTTGGTAGTTTTTAAGGTAGGAATTTCAGTTCTTCAAGGGTGGGGTCCTTCAGCATAATTGCATCTACCTTAGTCATATCACCCAAAAGAAAAACATAATCAACAAAGAGTAAATATGTCAAGTTTAGGGCAAATCCTATTTGTATAGTTGCCAAGTTTATAGTTCTTTCTGACTCTATTATAACTCTGTTGAGACCACCTACTCTACAGTAAAAAATGGCAAATGAGCCATTAGTCATACCTACCCATGGTCTCCTGTAGGCATGATAGAAGAATAGATTGAGCCATTAATTGGAATTGCACATATATTGAGGAAATAAAATTCATTATCTACTTAACCAATTGCACATTGAACCCTATATGGATGAGTAGCCCTAAATAAAGCCAGTTTTCTCTATCATATGCCTTGGAAAGAAAAAATAAAATTGCTTGTAATTTTGTTGGTTTCATGTTATAAATTCCTTCTTGGGAAACTCCTATTCTGTAATGGATTTTTTTCCCAGGAAGGATGCAAAATTGTTCTAATGACATGGAATCAGCGTAGTGAATTTTGACCTTACATGACCAAGGAACTCAAGAGCCTTGGGCACATCAACAATAGCATCCTCCAATGAAAATAGTACAGTCTCCAACCTAGAAACATCAACATTATATATAGTTATAGTTCATAATTGAAAATGACCATAGATTGTAGCAGTCCTTAAATAAATTCAAACTTGAATAAGAACAAACACAAAATTTCACATTACCCTTCAGTAAGATGTCCTTGATTTAGCAAGAAAGGCTCAGACTTGCATAGATGTGTAAGTAGATTCCCCAGAAGGTCAATTTCAACATCTTTTTTCTTGAAAAAAGAATATAATACCCAAAGCGAAACCATAGTTGAATGGAACAATGGTGCTTTAAGGTCATCTACACAAAAAGTTGCCTCCTTCAAATCTCTCACACTGGATGGTAGAACGATGTTTCTGAGAAGTAAACGTCGGAATACCGACGGAAAGAAATTTTAAAAATAAAAAGGTAAACGTCGAAATACCGACGGAACAAAACATTTTTAAAATAAACTAAGTGTCGCTAGAGTGACATTTCAAAATATTTTTTAAAAGAACTAGCCGTTGAAATACCGACGGCACAAAATATTAAAAAAAAAAAAAAACTAGCCGTCGAAATACTGACAGGAACAAAAAAAATTATATATATATATATATTCCCAACCATACCATAATCATAATCACTCAAAAAAAGGTGGAAGGGGAGAGATTTTGCTGCTCTACCTCTGAATAGCGGATCTGTCGTATATCTGTGTTATTTATTCGTTCTTTGAGTTTGGGGGGTGATTTATTCTTTAGAGTTTTGTAATGGCCAACAAGGGAGAGGGCCCTGTGATCGGTATAGATCTCGGCATTACGTATTCCTTTGTTGGTGTGTGGCATCATGATAGAGTGGAGATCATCGCCAATGACCAAGGGAACAAGACCACTCCCTCCTATGTGGGTTTCACTAATATTGAGCGCCTCATTGGAGACGCCGCAAAGAATCAGGTTGCCATGAATCCCACCAATACCATTTTTTATGCTAAGAGATTGATTGGAAGGAATTTCAGTGATGCTACTGTTCAAAGTGACATTAAGTTGTGGCCTTTCAAGTTAACTCCAGGGCTTGGTGACAAGCCCATGATTATTGTTAATTACAAGGGTGAGGAGAAGCAGTTTGCTGTAGAGGAGATCTCATCCATGGTGTTGATGAAGATGAGGGAGATTGCAAAGGCTTATCTTGGTGTCACAATAAAGAATGTCGTCGTTACTATTCCTACATATTTCAATGACTCCCAGAGGCAAGCTACCAAGGATGCTGGAGTTATTGCTGAGTTGAATGTGATGAGAATAATCAATGAGCCTACCACTGCTACTATTTCCTATGGTTTGGACAAGAAGGCTAGTAGCGTGGGTGAGAAAAATGTATTGATCTTTGATTTGGGCAGTGGAACATTTGATGTTTCACTTTTGACTATTGAAGAGGATATTTTTGAAGTGAAGTCTACTGCTGGTGACACCCATTTGGGTGGTGAAGATTTTGATAATAGGATGGTTAACCACCTTGTACAAGAATTTAAAAGGAAGTTCAAGAAGGATATTAGTGGTAGTGCTAGGGCTTTGAGAAGATTGAGGACTGCTTGTGAAAGGGCCAACATGACTCTTTCATCCACTGCTTAGACAACCATAGAGATTGATTATTTGTATGAAGGTATCGACTTTTATTCAACAATCACTAGAGCTAGGTTCGAATAACTGAATATGGATCTATTCAGAAAGTGTATGGAGCCCGTTGAAAAGTGTTTGAGAGATGCTAAGATGGATAAAAGCTCTATCCATGATGTTGTTTTAGTTGGTGGGTCTGCTAGAATTCCAAAAGTACAACAGTTGTTGCTGGACTTCTTTAATGGGAAGGAGCTCTACAAGAGCATCAACCCCGATGAGGCTATTGCTTATGGCGCTGCAGTGCAAGCTGCTATTCAAAGTGGAGAAGGCAATGAGAAGGTTCAAGACCTGTTACTTCTTGATGTTACTCCTCTATCCCTCGGTCTGGAGACAGCAGGCGGTGTAGTGACTATTTTGATTCCTAGAAATACAACTATTCCTACAAAGAAAGAGCAGGTGTTCTCTACATACTCGGACAACCAGCCCGGTGTTCTCCTCCAAGTGTATGAAGGTGAGAGAACACGAACAAGAGACAATAATTTGTTGGGCAAGTTTGAATTTTCTGGTATCCCACCTGCTCCCAGAGGTGTTCCTCAAATCACAATGTGCTTTGACATTGTTGCCAATGGTATCTTGAATGTTTCGGCTAAGGACAAAACCACCAGACAGAAGAACATGATTAAAATCACCAATGACAAGGGTAGGTTGAGCAAGGAAGAGATTGAGAAGATGGTTCAGGAAGCTGAGAAGTACATGTCTGAGGATGAAGAGCACAAGAGGAAGGTTGAGTCCAAAAACGCATTGGAGAACTATGCTTATAACATGAGGAACACGATCAAGGATGAGAAAATTGCAGCTAAGGTGGATCCACTGACAAGAAGAAGATTGATGATGCAATTGAACAGGGAATCCAATGATTGGATAACAACCAGCTAGCTGAGGCTAATGAATTTGATGATAATATGAAGGAACTTGAGAGCATCTGCAATCCAATAATTGCAAAGATGTATCAAGGTGCAGGTTGTGACATGCCTAGAGGTGGCTTTGGTGGCATTCCTCCCGAGGATGGTCCGTCCAGCGGTGGAGGCGCTAGCCCTAAGATTGAAGTGGACTAATCTGTCTCTCAAAATGCATATGATTTTACTCTTCATTTTCTGTCTTAAGAATTATATTACTATTAGCGTAATTTTGATGTTGAAATTTGGCAAGCCCATTTTATATTTAATGATGAAATCGCCGGCTATTATGGCGATTTTATGTTAATGTTGAACCTCGATGCAATAGATGGCCATTCTGGTGATTTCATACGTAAAAAAATAATCACTCACAATTTGGGGAACGAAGAATCCAATATACATTACTTTTTTATTTTACCTATCCACAGCTCAACGAAATGTCTCACTACCAAGATACTTGAACAAGTAAAGTTAGCCCAATAAAATAATGACTTCAATGCACTTGCTGAATGTCAATGTCAGGGATTCCTTATATATGACAGGTTCTTGAGCACACTATTGAGACCATACGCACTTCAGTCAGGGAAAGTCCCACAAAACAGTTTTTTGGCTGTGTTAATTTATCTAGCTCTACCTTACAAATTTTACATGCCGAGTTGTTGTTTGGGTATATTAATTTTATATAGCCATCTCTTATTTAAAAAAGAAACTAATCAGAACGATTAATTTGTAATCAATCAAAAGCTACAGCTTTACTCATATGGCAGAGAAGTACAACACAAGAGGGATCTATCTCCATATAGGCAGCTTCCCTCCCCATAAAGAGATGGGGAGCAATCAAATACAATCCTTTTACATTTCTCCCAGTTTCTGAAAGTGCTTATGGATCAAGTATAATAGTAGGTATGAAGGAGCTTATAGGATATGGATCAAAAGTACATATTGGAGCCACAAGTATACTTCATTTAGCAAATGTTGTAAATTTTACAAATTTCTTGATGGTGGGTTTCATTTTCAACTTTATGATCTACAGAGTGGTGACAGTCATATCATATGACATGTTATATGTAGAATTGGACACAGGTTGAGGGGTGTGGGATGTGTTTGCAAATGATTCTTGATCAAAGTATTGTCAATAGAGTAAAAATTGAAAATTGAAAAAATTATATCAATTATAACTGAATTGAACAAAGGGATAACTAGACAACAGGTGAAAAATCTTTCTTGTTTAAAGGGTAGTTTCTAGATTTGAAGGAGGAAAGTGAGCAGTCAAGTAAAATAGATTTAGAATTCCAAGGAGGTAAATCAAAAATCAATCAAATCTAGATCTCTAGCAGTCCAACAAGCTAGTTCCAAGCCTTGAGACATTTATTTTGACATTCACCCATCATGTGGAAAATTATGAATAAGTAGTTCCAACATTTTTAGATTTTTTCCAGTCGGTTGAGATTGTGAGATTTTTTCTTCTTACATCTTTGAGACTCCTACAACATGAAATCAACTGGACCTAGATGTATCAATCATGGGAGCTTTTGATTCTTTGATTGTACAATTTGTATTTTCTTCTTGATCATCACTAGCCTAAATTGAGATTGATCCTCTTCACTGCTTTGTTCCTTGTTTCCCTAAGATTGATTAGGAGCAGAATGAGCATCCTGCTAGCAATTGATATTTCTTCTACAAAATATGGTTTAAACTTTATTCTCATTGGTCTTCGAAGCAAAGCTCCAAAAGAATTGGTTCTATATGAAGTGAAACTGCTACTTACAATAGTTCATGGAAAAACTACAACAAGCACATTAAGGAACGAGGAATGTAAGGAGTTATTGGGATATATTTTCAAAATAAACCTATGTTAATATAGGATAATAACAAGAACTAGATGTTGATGCAGAATTATGTGAGTTTTCTTCTTTTGAGAACTTGGAAGTTGTAGAAAATGATAAGATGATGACTGAAATTCAAGATATTTCAAGATTGCACAAGATTTATTCTTCTTTGGAGAGACTCAGCCTACCTGTATTTAGGATTAGGAGCTTGAAAAAGTAAGGAAAATTATCTGTAATGCAGAATTGATTTATGAAGATATAGCCTTACAAAGTGAGCATGAAAAACCTGATTTCCTTGTATAAAAATCATCATCTGATGGAAATTTGCCACATGTTTTAGGAATGTACAGGGGTGATGGCACAAAAGGAAGATTCTTTTTTATTGTATGAAGGAATGTGTATGTTCACAGTATAATAGTATAGGTATAAAGGAGGTTATAGGATATGGATCAAAAGTACATATTGGATCCAAAATTTTACTTCCTTTAGCAAATGTTGTATATTTTCAACTTTATGATCTACAGAGTGGTGACATAGTCATATCACATGACATGTTATATGCAGAATTGGACATGGGTTGAGGGGTGTGGGATGTGTTTGAAAATGATTCTTGATCAAAGTATTGTCAATAGAGTAAAAATTGAAAATTGAAAAAATTATATCAATTATAACTGAATTGAACAAAAGGACAACTAGACAACAGGTGAAAAGTCCTGCTTATTTAAAGGGTAGTTACCAGATTTGAAGGAGGAAAGTCAGCAGTCAAGTAAAAAAAATTTGGAATTCCAAGGCAGTCAATCGGAAATCAATCAAATCTAGATCTCTAGCAGCCCAACAAGCTAGTTCCAAGACTTGAGACATCTATTTTGACATTCACCCATCATGTGGAAAATTATGAATAAGTAGTTCCAACATTTCCAGAATTTTTCCAGTTGATTGAGATTGTGAGATTTTTTCTTCTTACATCTTTGAGACTCCTACAGCATGAAATCAACTAGACCTAGACGTATCAATCATGGGAGCTTTTGATTCTTTGATTGTAAAAATTGTATTTTATTCTTAATCATCACTAGCCTAAATTGAGATTGATCCTCTTCATTGCTTTGTTCCTTGTTCCCCTAAGATTGATTAGGAGCAGAATGAGCATCCTGCTAGCAATTGGTCTTGATTCTACTAAATATGGTTTAACATTTATTCTCATTGGTCTTCGAAGCAAAGCTCCAAAAGAATTGGTTCTAGATGAAGTGAAACTGCTACTTACAACAGTTCATGGAAAAACTACAACAAGCACACTAAGGAACGAGGAATGTAAGGAGTTATTGGGATATATTTTCATAATAAACCTATGTTAATATAGGATAATACCAAGAACTAGATGTCGATGCAGAATTACGTGATTTTTCTTCTTTTGAGAACTTGGAAGTTGTAGAAAATGATAAGATGATGAGTGAAATTCGAGATATTTCAAGATTGCACAAGATTTATTCTTCCTTAATTGGTTTTGTAGAGACTCAGCCTACCTGTATTAAGGACTAGGAGCTTGAAAAAGTAAGGAAAATTATTTGCAATGCAGAATTGATTTATGAAGATATATCCTTACAAAGTGAGCATGAAAAACCTGATTTCCTTGTATAAAAATCATCTTCTGATGGAAATTTGCCACATGTTTTAGGAATGTACAGGGGTGATGGCACAAAAGGAAGCTTCTTTTTTATTGTATGAAGGAATGTGTATGTTCACAGTATAATAGTAGGTATAAAAGAGGTTATAGGATATGGATCAAAAGTACATATTGTAGCCACAAGTTAACTTCCTTTAGCAAATGTTGTATATTTTACAAATTGGTTGATGGTGGGTTTCATTTTCAACTTTATGATCTATAGAGTGGTGACATATTCATATCATATGACATGTTATATGCAGAATTGGACACAGGTTGAGGGGTGTGGGATGTGTTTGCAAATGATTCTTGATCAAAGTATTGTCAATGGAGTAAAAATTGAAAATTGAAAAAATTATATCAATTGTAACTGAATTGAACAAAGGGACAACTAGACAACAGGTAAAAAGTCTTGCTTGTTTAAAGGGTAGTTGCCAAATTTGAAGGAGGAAAGTCAGCAGTCAAGTAAAACAGATTTATAATTCCAAGGCAGTCAATCGGAAATCAATCAAATCTAGATCTCTAGCAGTCCAACAAGCTAGTTCCAAGCCTTCAGACATTTATTTTGACATTCACCCATCATGTGGAAAATTATGAATAAGTAGTTACAACATTTCCAGATTTTTTCCAGTTGGTTGAGATTGTGAGATTTTTTCTTCTTACATCTTTGAGACTCCTACAGCATGAAATCAACTCGACCTAGACGTATCAATCATGGGAGCTTTTCATTCTTTGATTGTAAAAATTGTATTTTCTTCTTAATCATCACTAGCCTAAATTGAGATTGATCCTCTTCATTGCTTTGTTCCTTGTTCCCCTAAGATTGATTAGGAGCAGAATGAGCATCCTGCTAGCAATTGATCTTGCTTCTACTAAATATGGTTTAAAATTTATTCTCATTGGTCTTCGAAGCAAAGCTCCAAAAGAATTGGTTCTAGATGAAGTGAAACTGCTACTTACAACAGTTCATGGAGAAACTACAACAAGCACATTAAGGAACGAGGAATGTAAGGAGTTATTGGGATCTATTTTCATAATAAACCTATGTTAATATAGGAGATTACCAAGAACTAGATGTTGATGAAGAATTACGTGATTTTTCTTCTTTTGAGAACTTGGAAGTTGTAGAAAATGATAAGATGATGAGTGAAATTTGAGATATTTCAAGATTGCACAATATTTATTCTTCCTTAATTAGTTTTGTATAGACTCAGCCTACCTATATTAAGGATTAGGAGCATGAAAAAGTAAGGAAAATTATCTGCAATGCAGAATTGATTTATGAAGATATAGCCTTACAAAGTGAGCATGAAAAACCTGATTTCCTTGTATAAAAATCATCATCTCATGGAAATTTGCCACATGTTTTAGGAATGTACAGGGGTATTTATAAGAAAAAATTAAAATCCAACCAAGTGAGAAGAGGAAGCTAGAACCCTGGAATTCTCATTTTTATAGGAGAAAAACACAGTAGAATAATAGCCCCGGATGAAAGAATTAGAAAAATGTGGATGGATTGTCTTAATGAGAAAAAGAAAAAAGGAAAGATTGAAGGAAGTAAAAAAGAACAAACGACAATCAACACTTCGCCACAAGATAAAACTGTAATGTATGGTTTCTACACCACGACCACACACATCCCATCAGATATCATGGTTCATTTGGCCATACACGACCTAACCTAGCATGACACTCAGGACCTCCTCTTCATCCTAACGATGGCTCATAGTGTACGTAGGTACCCCATTTTGAATCCCTTGTTATGGACTAGATGTGTAATTGTGGTTTCCCATTTGATGTCTACCTTATATTACTTGTCCATAATAAGGTTCATTTGATGTCTACCATTATATTACTTTGCTAGGTTCCCTGTTATATTACAACACTGTCATCTAAGTTACTGTTATAGGGGTATGAGCCAGAGTGTCACTGACATATAAATCACTGCCATATGCATCAGACTCTGTTATACAAGATTGCTGCTAGTTCACAGGTCATTGTCATTATCATCCACAGGGGACTCTACCATATATATGTACTTCCATATCAATGTCGTTGGCATATACAGGTTAAGGTTATATGAACACAGTCATGCCTTACAGATAAATAGGTCACAGTCATGCAAGCTCACTATCATAAGGATTATGACTGCCCAAACTTCACTGTTAAATATCACAGTCAACAATTATCACTGCCACTTCCATTGTAAATTGAAAATTCTAGCTAGTAAGGTCACTATTCAAATGCATCATATATATGTCATATATCAGGGTTTCAGTGAGATAAATTCAAGCCTACAATCCACTACAATTGCTAGCAAATTTATGTGCAATTGTGGCAAAGAATGGACCAAGTAATGCCAAAGATGAAAAGTCTCGGTTAAATTTCTAAATGTAGAATCTGCTTACCAAGCCATGGGGTCTAGGAATCTTTATAAACAACCAAGCAAAATCATGCACGCTTCTGCGAGGTGTCCTTCTGTTTGAGAAAAGAAACATTCAAGATCACATTATCAATGGTGACCCTGCCATTCTTTTGCACCACCTCATCAATGGCTCTCCTTTGTCTGACATCAAACTCCAAGCTATTGTAAAAAGGATCTATCATATGCTCGAAAGCCTTCACTCCAAATTATTTCCTGTCCATGGGAACAACAACAAGAAGGTGAACCAACTTGCGAACAAGGGGGTCCATCTAGCAAAATGAAACCTTAAAGTGGATGGGGTTCTAAGCTTATCATATATCACCATGAGTGCCAAGAAAGACTATTGTTTATATTTTCTTGTCCAAAAGTTGTATCCATCACATGCCAAAGTTTTTTTCTTAATATTTTACTTGTTCTTAATATTTTTTTCAGAGGCTTCCAGAGATAGGGAGGGAAAATCGGGAGACATGAACAGACAAAGCCTGTTGTCATTGTTTTATGAAAGTAGTAAATACTATTCAATTGATACCCTGTCTGCTGTGTTTTGCTAACACCGACTTCCATGAAACAGATGGAATGCAAAGAGTTGACTGCAAAAGTTGAGGCACTGGCTTCTAAGAACATGACACTTAGAAATGAAATAAATCTTATAGCAGAGGAATCTGAAAAGCTTGCTTCCAAGAATGAATCACTACAGGTAACATATATTTAATGGTAGCGCAGAAAAATCAGTGTGGTTTATTGGCCTTAGGATTTGAAACTTTTTTGACATTGTTGGATTATGTGAAACAGGTAATGTTGAGGAATTTGCAAGGAGAGGATAGAGTAGGAGATTCAGAAATATATGGTCCTAGAGAGACACAATCACAATTTTATGCATCAAGGAGGCAATGGCTATCCTCAAGTTCTATCTAAAATAAGCAATTCGAGTTCTAGCCAAAGAGATGATCAAAGGGAGAGTGAGATGAGTGATTCAACTGGTAAATGTCATGAAGTATTGGAAGAAAATGTTTGATCTGATTGAGTGGCTGCAGGTTAACGAGAGATCCTAATTTGTAGGTTATGTTGGATGACAGTTTGTGTATACCAAACTGTTTTGTTAGTTTTGAGCTATCCCCATATCTCTGTAACTGCTTCACATGAACTTTCTTCTAGAGTAGGAACTAATAACCAGGAAAAAGATAATAATGAATGGCTGCAAAGAAAGTACTTCATCCAGATATACGATGATGAGCATTCTTCTGGTAAAGAAATTGGCCCACCTTGGATTTGAATTGGGTCTAGGCATGGGAATCATCAGGTTAATTGTAACTTGCTTTAACTTTAACTTTAGGGTTGTATAATTTATGCATTGCCCCCCAAACTTGCTGTAAAACAGAATTGGGTTTGAAGGATTCTTTTACCTAAACAAGCTCCTCTTAAAGAGTAGCATGTTCCATATTTATTTTATATTCAATGAGTAGTCTTTTACATGATGCTTCTGTTATGAGTTGATAAATTTTCATTGCCTAGTATTTTTAAATTTTGTGTTGCAAGAAGTTTTTTGGTACCCAGTTATTTTACTAATATTAGTTGTGCATGGATTAAGCTGTTGGAATAACAAGGGCACTCAGTACTGAATGCGATTATGTTTTGAATCAATGGTTTTCTCGGATATCGTAGTTAACATCGTGTTTCACGCATTATTTGTTTAAAGCATGCAGATGCAAATGTTTGGGATCATGTATCACCAAATATCACCAAGAATATGCTTAACTGACATGTCTAGTGATTTGTAATCCTAGTCTGTTACGAGGCAAACCCAAAATGTGCTATTATAATTGAAGGAAACTCAGAACAACAATACCAATATCTGGAGAGATCTAAAATCTGAAACTAGGGCAGAGTACTGAACAATTAGCCACAACATTAAATCAACATTAACAAAAGCAAATTTATCAATCTGAAACTAGTAGGGCAGAGTACTGAACAATTAGCCACAACATTAAATCAACATTAACAAAAGCAAATTCATTAGTCTGAATGTGGATCAGTGCATAAACTCGAAAAATAAACACATCCCACACTCTCACATGCAGCAAGCATTGATATCTGTGTGATACCCCTTCTCTGCTTTAATAAATCAAAAGTGTCATGACTGGAAGTGGAATCTAAATGTATACAAGTGTAAAACCAAGTGGAATCTAAATGTATACAAGTATAATAAATCTGTGAAAGAGGTGCAGATCATGAAATGTAAGGCTAGTGCCTATTATTACTCTTTACCATGGGATAAACCAATTGCAGGGTATGTTCGTGGATGTACCTCTTTGGTTTTCTGCATTCTTCAGCGGAATTAGCGTAGCTATTATTATCCTCAGCTTATTATCCCTCAGCCGACAGTGGCTATGAAGAGATCTCGGTTCATAAATCTTCCTCCAGCCAAAAACTAGATTTAGCGTGCCAAGCATCACAGTACCCGAACTTTTGCAAGTCATCTCTGCAGAGAAATGACAATATTAGTGAGAAGGTAGAACCAGTGGATATCATTGTTATGGCCATAGTTGTGTCAACTCAAGTAACTGCGCAAAGTTATATTACCTCAAAGCAACTGCTCTCAAAATCGAAGGACGCAAACTTAACGGTTGCAGACTGCCATACAAAAACCTCTTCAGCGGAATTAGCACCAAACAAGCGGAGCGGGAAAATAAATTTGAATAGGTCGATTCAGATTTTAGAGTAGCCGCCAAATAAAATTTCCATGTGTTTTCCCTTAATGTCGTAAGACCGAAGTTTTGGCTCCTAAAAGTCGCAATACCGACACTTGGCCCTAAATGATGCAAGACCGACAATATCCCTAAACCTTGCAAGACTGATGTATGTCTCCTAAACTTCGGTATTCCAACGATTTCACCCTTAACATCGCAAGACCGACGATCTCCCTAAACGTCATAAGACCGACATATGTCTCCTATATGTCGCAAGACCGACGTATGTCTCCTAAACGTCGGTATTCCAACGGTTTGTCTTGAAACGTCGGTATTCCGACGATTGTCCTAAATGTCGTTGTTATGATGATACTCCAAAAACGTCGCTAGAGCGACCCTTGTTGGCGGGATTTTTAAAAATGAGAAAATTTGGGGAAATTTCCAACAATACGTCAAAAGTGTCGAAATTGAAGTGTCAGAATTTTGACCATATGTACTAGTGACTGTACAATAAACATTGTCTTAACTATCATTGACACTTCACTACCACTGTATGTCACTGTGTTGAATCTAATACATCATCCCGTCATAGATTACAGACAAATAGAAGTAATTACAATAACCTTCCTGATTCATTGTCTTGCCAATGTTTTTCCGCTACTGTCAACCAATTGTCAATTTCAAGGATTCATTGCACCAACTTGCAATATATATAAGGTTAGCTAATTAAGCTTTTGCCCATATTCAATGATGACGAAATTGTTGCACATATTCAAAACATCTTCAAATACTGAATGTTATTACTCTTCAAATCATGGACTTCGGATTAGGTCTGAAACTCTTTAAGGTATCTCAAAATGTCTTCTCCAAAGTGTGTCACAACAAAAACACTATCAAATCATTATCTTATATAAGACTACTGTTATTGCTATGTCACATATCTGCTCAAGCCTACAAGGTATCTTGGTGTGAGGGATTCTGACATCAACATATGTAGTTGTCAAGTATATTCTTTGTTGCTTATTAAGATCAAGACTACCATCAATCCAAAACCTTGCAAGGCCTTTTATATGCTACTTCTGTCTAATATAGATAAAAGGCTTGTAGCTTGAGAACTATGAATAGTAGTCCTTTGTCTATTCATAATGCTGCATATGAAGGAAGCCTTTGACAATATTATTATATTCCCAATAATGACAATATATTGAAGCCAACCTAAGCACAAAATTCTGCTTGAATACCTTGCATATTGCAGAGTTTTAATGTTTCAGAAACTGTAATACGTATGAATAGACCTTGAAATATTTAGATTCAAACTCCAGAAATCTGAATCAATTGTTTAAATTTTTCATCTTTATAATGGTGTTGGGCCATAGATGACTGAATTAATGACCAACAAAGTGCAAAATAATCGCGATCTAAAAGGGGTTGCATACATATCAATAAAATAGTTATCCGCAAATCTGAAATAGGTAATATGCCCTTGCCCTAACCAAAGATGACTGAAATGCTTCAAGGAGCTTGAAACAATATTTTGGGGGATGTTCAAATAGTCCGCAAGATAAAAGGATCATTGGTGTAAGTTTTAAATACAAGCCAATCTAAAAGGAACTTCAAGACTTTCACGTCTTAACAACTCATCCTTGCTGATTGATTTGTAGCCCCAAGTGGATTGAAATAGTTCCTCACTTCATAAGATAGAAAATATGCCAAAATTCAAGGATTAGAGTGATATTCCACAAAGATGAGGGCTTATGATACAATTCTGGAAACATCATCAACTGTTCATGCAATTTATTTTAGAGCCAAACTGTCAGTGAAATGTGATACCACCAAAATTTTCATGCTTAGTAATAAAGTCCTAATGAGGGCTGAAATTATATAAAGAAAAAAATTTCAAACAAGCCTGAATGGATTGTTAACAACCCTTACTATTCATCGATTTATATTAATCACAGAGACAAGGGTGTTGCTCAAAAATTATGCCGCAAGGAGTTATTTGAATTTGCATGGACGAGCCTTTTATACCACTCTTGCTAGTTTCTATAGCCCTAGTTCTTATGCAATGTTTAGCAATAAACATATTGGTCGCAAAAGAAATCCTTGTATAAAAGATGATATCCTTAAGGGGACGAAAGTCTACTCCTCAGAATTATGAAACCAAACCAGATACTAAGAAATACATAGGAAATGGACGTAGAGATAAAGAAGTTGCTTCAAAAATATTAAATAGGTTGTTAATGCTTGAAACATACATAGATCAAGACCCTTCCTGTTTTAGATGGAAGAAGAAATTACAGCACGTGCAGAGAGAGACGAAATTGTTTCCATGTTGTTGACTGATAGCTTTCGCTCGAGCCTGATATATTTCTCTCTGACTTGGGCTTGCCCTCACCTATGCTTCGATACCATGTTAATTTTAACATGTTCTTTGCATAGTTCAATTAGATCCATATGAGCCCAATTATCTATCCATAATTGAACCAAGCAAGTGAAGTCAACTAGGCTTATCGAATGAACCGGGCAGATGTCCATGGCAATGCAGACTAACTCATAATTCTTCGTACGAAGAAGGGGCAAGGAAGGGTAAGTCGACTTCTGAATTTCGAGAAAGGCCTCAACTCCTGCAAGTGATGAAGAACCCCAATCAAACTTGTTGATGTTCTGCCCTAGTATCACTTTGATGCTCTAATTTTGTTACGAACCCATGTTTTCATTGTTGTTTGAAAGATCTTATGACATTTACATCATTGCAGTTTATCCATTTTCGCTTTCACTCGTTGGCAACCCAAAAGGGATTGATTTGCAGTAAATGAAACCAACCACTACAATTATGATTTCCCTCGTAATGGTGTTGGTGACCGAAAGTGTTTAATTCATAAGAAATAAAACCAAATACTAGCATTAAGGTTTAACTCGCAGCGGTGCCGATGACCGGATATGTCTTTACTGTGGAAAATGAAACCAGCAGCTACAATGGACAAAGATAAAGTTGAACACTGAAAAGGGAAGGTTGGCTTGGACAAAGATGAAGTTGAACACTGAAAAAAGAAGGTTGGCTTGGACAAAGATGAAGTTGAACACTGAAAATAGAAGGTTGGCTTGGGAGATTATACCTATTGCTTACAAAATTTATATAATCACGGTCTATCAATTTAAATTTTGCTCACAACAGCGCTCGTGATCCTAGAATTAAACTCAATACCAACAACATGGTGGATATAGGTTTTAAAAAAGAATGCAAGACCAGGGCATTGGGAAAGATTCACATGTCATTGGTAGGAATTCAACTTATATGAAATTGTAGCGAGGCACTGGCATTGCAGGATCTCACTTAAAACCAGGTAAAGGTGGGAAATGAAACAAACCACTAAAATTGGTGAAAACTAATTTTAACTTCGACAAAATAAAATGGTGAGCATATCCTTAATCCTCCATTTCATTTTGAAAGAAAGCTAAATTCCTTGATAACTAATTAGAGGCGGTCTGTCAATGGTTATAGTGATGGATAATAAATCAAGTATCCAATTCGTAGTGTGAAAGTATTAACAAGTGAAGGATAAGAAATTACATGTTTTCAAAAGAAGGCCATATTTCAGACATGAATTGTTGGGGAGTGCAAGGAAGCTGGTAGTCCTCTATAATTAGAGCTACTTCTTCCAATGGGGCTTTTCCCAAGTGCTTCTCATCTCCTCTGCCATCCCACTGCTTGCCATGCTTGGCCAAAAACTCCTTCAGAACTTCATCCACAACGTTTTTTGTGTCAAGTAGCGTGCCGACGGTAAATGCGGGGGTCAAAGTGTTAAAAAAAGAAAAAAACAGTGTACTAAATATTTAGTATAAACAAAAATCTTTAGTAACTTTACATAATCAAATATCAATCGACTTCTACCCTAAGTTCCTGTCAAAATAGATTCACAAAGCTGCAACTTCTTGCAAGAACGAAATTTAGCTCTTCAAAACATTACACACGCTATATTCTTGAATTTTCAATGATCAAGAAATAAAGCCTATGAATTCCTCAATTTTGACAGTGAAATTGCACCAAAAATTACACAAATTTCAATGATCAAGAAGTAAAGCCTAAGAATTTTTCAATTTTGACAGTGGAATTGCACCAAAACTTACGCAAATTCCTTCGAATTTGATGGTGAAATTTGCGGCAAAGACTCATGTGAATAGTTGTGTGCTTGTAAACTCATCTTTACTCTGTGTTTCCTGTTATTCTGGCAGAGAGGAACTTAATCCTTTAGCTCCGTAGTGGTACTCACTCCGCCTTACGCTCGGCCCTTTGTACTCTTTATCTTTTCATTCTTCAACTATGGTGTAGTTGCCTTTGGAGAAGTTCACAAGGAAGCAATCTTTCATGGAGTTGCTAATGGAGAAATTCTTAAGGAATAGCGTTGGTCTTTTCACGAGAAATTCTCGACGGGCTGAGTGAGTGTTGAGAGTGCTATGAGGTTGCATTTGCTGCAGTGAGGCAGCCCGATCAAGCTAGGGTTTGCTCCCATGGAGGTGTCAGGCACGCCCCAGGCACCTCCCCCTCCCCCTCCTCTGCCATCATCTGTCAATGCCTTCAACCTACTCCTGGCTAGATTGTCGCAGAAGAAAAAGAGTGAAGCAGCCAAGTTCATTAAGAAGGTAGAGGATATTCCTGAAATTTCCCTGCCTCTAGAGACTCCAATCCAAGTAGCCTTGTCCTTGGTTGAGCGTGCCCTTGTTGGAAAATTCACCTAACTTTAGCCTTCTCCTAAATCCATTGAGAACTGGGTCAACAAGAACTGGGCGCCCCTAATTAAGAACAACGTCACATCTTATTTTTTGGGATGAGGGTTCTTCCTCTTTGAATTCTCCTCAAAAGACGATAAGGATCTAATTTTCCAAAACGGCCCCTACTTCATGGGCCCTCGAGGTCTTTATCTTAACAACTGGACATTGGATTTCGACCCTGCAGTCGATGTGCCCACGGCGGTCTCGGTGTGGGTCAGGCTTCCAAACCTTCCAGTTCACTGTTGGAACTGGGACTCTTTGAAGCACATCGACAATGCCCTTGGGAAATTCCTAGACCGGGCAAACAACAAAGATCAATATGACTATGCCAGAATCTGCGTAGAAGTAGATCTAGAGGTGGGTCTCCCAGAAGCCATCAAAATCAATGTCGATAGCTGGACTCATGTGCAAAACCTAGATTATGAGCAGCTGCCCTTCAAATGCCGAAAATGCCACGTCTATGGCCACTTCGCTAGAGGATGCCCTTCCAATGTTGAGTCAGAAAAAGGTAAGGAGGAGGGTTTGAATCAGGTAAAGCGTTCCAAGACTTCTCACAAATCTCACAAGCCAGGGGGTCCAAATGGTAAAGGCCCCCAACATGCCCCTGCTCAGCATCCCCCTCCCAGAATGGAGCAAGAAAATAAATTTGCTCCTCTAAGCTTGCAAATAGAGGAGACTCAGGAAGTCGAGATTCAAAAAACAGTTCCCCTGCAAAAGGCACCCCCTCTTGTTCTCCCAAGGTGACAAGTGCTGCAGAGAACTCCAAAGGAAACACTGTATAAGTTGAGGATGAAAAGAAAGAATCGGAAGGCTTGGAGGAAGAAGGGTAAATAGCAGGATCCCAAGCCTCGGTAAGGAGATCCACAAGAGGCTGCAAGACAGATCGAGAAAGAAGAGAGAAGGAAACGTACAAAGATAAGCTTCAAGGCAGCGAGCCAACCCCTGAGAAGCTATTAGCAACAAAACCAAAGATGGCGAGAAACCAACCCCAAGGCTCCAAGGGAGCCCACCAGAAACATAAATGATGAAGGTCGTCTCCTAGAACTATAGAAGTATGGGGAGCAGAATCAAAGAAGAAGCTATCAGAAGTTTAATAAGTATAGAAGCTCCTGACATACTCCTCATTCAGGAGACCAAAATGGAGGACAGTGTCTTCCTGCATGCAAGTAAGAAACTTTGAAACAAATGTGAAGCAAAAGAATCTCAGCCCGAGGGGCTTCCAGTGGGCTGGGCACTCTCTGGAACACTAGTAATATTTCAATTATTTCTGAGACCCCCAACTCTCATTGGTTGTTATTAAAAATGCAGCATTTAGTCACAAAAGAGATCTTTTGTCTCTTCAATGTGTATGTCCCAACTAACGCTGGGGAAAAAAGGGCTTGTTGGGACTCCATAAGAAACCAAGCAGCCCTTGTGAATCTGAAAAATACCATCATTGCTGGCGACCTCAACCTCACTCTTCTTTCTGTAGATAAGAGAGGAGGTAGTATTGTTCGAGATCTGGCAAAGGAATGGGTGAAGGACCTAATATAGGACTGGGATCTACTGGACATCAAGCCAATCTCTGACAAGTACACTTGGACTAATAGAAGAGTAGGTCTTGGTCATATCGCTGCTAGACTTTACAAATTCTTCATCCAAAGTTCTTTCCTTTTGCTTGGATTAGAGGCTAGAGTTCATATTCTCTCCTATAGCACCTCTGATCACAAACCCATCAAGCTTGAGCTCTTGGCTCAGCTTGATCTTGGGCCTATTCCCTTAAGATTTAGCCCTCTCTGGGCCAAGAAGCCTGACTTCATGCAAATAGTCAAGGACATTTGGATACAGCCTGTCAAAGGCTCCCCCTTTTTTGTATGGGAGGAGAAACTCAGAAGAGTGAAAGTGGCTCTGAAAAGTTGGGCCAAATCTCTTCCCAAGCCTGCCATTGAAAGGAAAAAAATCCAAAGCATTCTGGATAACCATCATCTCTAGGCTGAAGAAGCTGATATTACAAAAGAGATTCTAGACAAAGAGGCCCATCTCCAGCAAAATTTCCATAAGGCCTACCTAGCTGAAGAAGAATACTGGAGACTTAAGTCTCGCATTCTTTGGCTTAAAGTAGGGGATAGGAATTCCTCTTTTTTTCACAAGCAAGCTCAGGCAAGGAAATGCACCAACGCCATTACTGAAATCAAGGAAGGTCCTATTATTCACAAGGACTTTGTAAACATCAAAAGAGCAACCTTCCTTCACTTCAAAATCCTGTATATTAAGGATATGAATCTTGATCAAAACTATGACATGTTGGACGTGGTTCCCCCCTCGATTTCAGCCGAGATGAATCACCTTCTAGAAGCTAAAGTCACTAAGAACGAAGTCAAGGATGCCCTCTTTTCTATGGACCCTGATAAAGCCCCTGGGCCGGACAGATTCTCAGCCAGGTTTCTCCAAATCTGCTGGCCAATTGTGGAAAAAGACCTCTTCAAAATGGTCCTAAAGTCCCAAGCATGCCAGAAAATCGGAGGCAACACTAACTCCGCTTTCCTTGCCCTCATCCCTAAGGAGAAAGGAGCCAACTCCTTCAACAGGTTTCACCCGATCTCGCTTTGCAACATTGGGTACAAACTGATTTCCAAAATAATCGCTAACAGATTGAAGCTCATCCTCCCCAAAATCATTCCGGAAAATCAAGGAGGTTTCATTCATGGAAGGCAGATTGTGGACGATTTCATATTAGTCTAAGAGGCAATCCACTCAAGTCTGTGTCGCAACGAAAAAGGTATGGTTGTCAAACTTGATTTAGAAAATGCATATGATCGAGTTATGCATAGTTTCCTGCTGAAAGTCTAACATAAGCTTGGATTTGGAGTGAGCTTTATAAATTGGATCCGGGCTTGCATCTCGGAGCCTTGGATTGCCCCTTTAGTGAATGGAAAAGCTGCCGACTTCTTCAAAGCCACAAGAGGACTCAGACAGGGGTGCCCCCTCTCACCTTTTCTCTTTGTCCTTCAAGCCTCAGTCCTCAGTTTTTATTTAGACAAGAAGTTGCTAGAACAAGAGATCACTGGGCTCTGCATAGCAAGAGGAGTTAAAAACATCAATCATTCCCTCTTCGCTGATGACACCCTTCTGCTGGGGACTGCTTCTGTGCCTATGGCTTCCAGATTTAAAGGAGTTCTGGATGATTTTTATAGGGTTTCGAGTAGCATATTAAACAATGGTAAATGCCACATCTATTGTTTGAACATTTCGCACAACCTGCTTAACTCCATTTCTAGATGCTTTGGTTTCACTGCCTCCTCTACCTGGACTTCCTTCAAGTACCTGGGACTTCCTGTTTTCCTCAAAATAGCCTACAACAGAGACTGGATTCCCCAATTGGAGAATCAAGAACAAGCTACAGGCATGGGGATTCTCCTGGCTCAACATTGCTGGCAAGACTGTTCTCATCAAATTTGTTCTCAACAGTCTCCCCTTATTCCAATTCTCTATTCTCCTTGCTCCCACTGGCATTCTCAGAAAGATGGAGGAGATCATTCGCCATTTCTTTTGGAAGGGTGGCAAACAGAACGAGAAAAAGATCCTACTAATCAGTTGGGAATCCATTTCCAAACCTCTGTTGGAAGGGGGTTTGAATTTCAAAAATATTTGTAACCAGAATATTGCAATGGGTGCTAAAATAATCTGGAAAATCATAGCTCCTAATCCAAGCTAGGCTCAATTAGCTCTATGGCGTAAATATTTCAAAGGAAAGCATTCTCGCTGCTTAGATCAACCTCCTCCTCAATCAAATTCTCCTTTCCTGAAACTCTGTGTCAAAGTCTGCCCTCTAATCAAAACTCATGCATATTGGGTTCCTGGCAATGGTAAAAGGATCAACTTGTGGACCGACAGAATCATGAACAACGATCTGTTGGAGGACTGCAGCTCTCTCCAGTCGCTGCGCAGATGGATGAACGAGGCAAGCCTGCGCTCTCTGTGGGACATTTCAAATTGGCATGGCTCATGCTAGGCTGGTTGGAAACGCATCCAAACGCCCCCAGAGCTCCTGTATGACCACGATGTTCTGCGTTCCAAGCTTCACAGTATGGCTCCAACGCTAACTCGAAAAATTGACACTAGAGGATGGGGATCGTAGATTCGAGGTTACACCGTGGCACAAGGCTATGCCAAACTTTGTGAGAGTCCTCATGTAGCTCCGAACCCTACGCCATGGAAAGGGATATGGCACTATCCCTCTTTACCCAAAATTGACCACTTTAGTTGGTTGTTATGCCACTGCAAAATATTGACTAATGAAAACTTGCAGAAGCCAGGTTTCCATGGCCCTTCAAGGTGCAGCCTATGCAGGGAAAAGGAGGAAGCGTTACTCATCTAATGCTTGAATGAAAATTCACATTGCAAATTTGGTTCGAGCTGTTGGGTATTTTGAACTCCAACTTCGCTCTTCCAAGCTCCATCCCTGAACTACTCGCAAATTGGCTGCATAGGTATCCTGGTCCCCCTCCAAAAAAACAAGGTTATCAAAGCTGCTTGGTCCTCCCTCCCAAAAATAATTTGCTAGCAGATTTGGCTTGAACGAAATAAAAGGATCTTCAGAAATTATGAGCAGGATGCCAAGCTTGTGGGAGTCAAGATAAAATGCCAAATAAAAGAGTGTCTGAGAGAGCAAAAAGACGATTCAATATTAAGCTAGCAAGACATAATTTGGGACTCTTCTCTCGACCTTCAATTTCAAAAAGCTGCAAGTATTATCTCTCTCTCCAAATTTTGGCAAATAAGGGCTACAGTAAAGGAGTTTCAGGGCTGGATTGCAAACCAATCGAGACATTCTCTATTCTTTGATGGGGCAGCAAAGGGCAGTCCAGGAAGGGCTAGTGCAGGAGGTGTCATAATGAAACCAGATGGCATCAGGATTCACAACTTCGCCTGGGGTTTGGGCCTCACTTCCAGGATTCAAGCAAAGGCATTGGCTCTTTTTCAAGGCCTTAAGTTTCTTAAAGGGCTGAACATCAGGGAGGCTAATGTATTTGGGGACTCTCAGGTTATTATTAACACTATTGTGACAAATTCTCCGCTGTTGGACTTAAGACTTGCAAGGCTGATCTCTAGAATAAAAGATCTGGGAGACTCATTTCAAAATTTGAACTTCTTCCACGTGTTGAGAGTCAACAACAAGGACGCAGATCTAGAAGCCAACAAAGCAGCCCTCCTTTCTGCTAGAGTCATGCTTAGAGACGGAAAAGAAACATGGGATCCAATTCCTTAAATTAGCTAGTTGTCATATTTTATTGTTTATTATTAAATCAGTTCGTGTGTATCCACAAGCTTTGGAAAATCACTGAAATTGATCTCATAGTCACAACTAAAAAGAGATGTGAACTAAACATAAGCGCCATGGTGGTGAGACACTCAGGGATTCAGCCCCACTTTCTGTAATTCGAATTTTGGCATTTAGGCCAAGTATCTAATATTATCCATTAACCGTTTCTGTAAAAAAAAAAAACGCTGGTCTTTTCACAGTGTGGTCAAACAATTACATATAATAGCAGATCATCTTTTCAAAGAAGCCTTTGTCTTTCAAGAAGTTCAAATAATTGAATAAAATAAGAGATCGGCTCTTTTCATTCTGTGTTCAAAGAATTAAATATAGCAGATCAGCTTTCCAAAGAACCTTCAACTATGGTGTAGTTTCCTTTTCATTCTTTCATGGGGTTGCTTATGGAGAAATTTCCTTTTCCAGCCTGAATTGCTGGGGTTTCATCAAAGATGCATTGCAGAGCGCGTAATTTGACTGAATCTGGATGCTAGCCTATGAAAATTAGACGTGAAGGTCGAGTGTTCTTATCATGATGATGGGGAGATTGACTTGTAGAAAAATGGTTTTGTTCGTTATTTGGGTGACTTGTAGAGAAATGATGAAATCGACGACGGATATTCGATCTTGGCGAGCTTCAAAGCAAAAAATTCCGTGTAGATCGTCGAAATTAAAATGCAAATAGCTGAACTTAATATGGTCAGAATATGGCTCAGCGCCTCCAATGTAAGGGTGGTTTGATAGAAAATTCAAAGAATAAAGCGACCCAGACATGGAATGATGTAGAAAACGGAGAATCGAAGAATAATCCGCCCCAAAGCTACATGTTATGGAAGTTTTTTTAATATATTTCGGGAATTTTGTTCATATTCATTAAACTGCTACTAATTTTTGGACAGAACCCTATTAGTCATTTTAGTTCCAGGTTTGAAGAAGTAATGCTGGAAACATTTGCACCATGCCCATGTTCAAGAATATTGTGGCTAGCGATATCTGAACTAAGTATCAAAAAATGGAAAACAATTTTAATGTAAAATTTAAATCCATTTCTTACTTGAAAGATCCTTCGGCATTTCAGTGAAAAATGGAAACATTCTTCGACAGCTACTGAAGTCAGAAAATCTGTCTTTCTCTTGTATCCGCCATTGGTGAGCCTTTGCAAGCGATTTCGCAACGATTTTTCCTAATTCCCATAGCAGCTTGTGAGACCCGCTGTGGGTAAGCCTGGTGAATTTTTCCATTGGCGGCAGAAGGCTGGGAGCAATTGAATGAACAAAGAGGGTAGTTGTGTGAAGGAGAATACAGATATTGGAGGGGTGGAAAACTTTTGGAGGAAAGTTGGCGCCAATTAAAATTCAAAAGTTCAATTCTTCTCCACCAATGTTCAAATCGTCCAGACTCCCACCAACTCCTTTTATAAACCACATTTGCAAAACAACTCACTTCCCGCTATTTATTTAAAATGAAATTAATGTAGCCACACAAAGTGGTGTCTCCTAATGATATGAGTTAGTTTTAAATTGCTTTTAAAGTAGCCAAATAGAAATGTTATATATTGTAAATTCTATATCACTACACAAGCAACAAAGCATTTAATATTATATAGCCATGATATATATTATTTAATTTGAAGTTAAACAGTATATAAAATATTTAGTGTTTTCTTCCAAGGTGCATGTTGGTTTTTATCATATGGTGTGTGTTGGTTTTTTTTGGTTGGTAATTTTCAAACTTCTTTGATTAGAAAAGCTATAAGGTATATTTTTTAAACCACTTATTTTGTAAATATAATTAAGATTATTAATATTTAATAATCAGTATGGGTGTTATGCCACACTTTATTATGATGTAAATATTTTTTCAAATGTATGTATTGCTGAAATTGAAGGGAGAAATCTATATGAATTTCGATATCTAGGAGAGAAACTTCATTGAGGGAAAGTTGTGAGGGGATTGGGAAAAATTTCTATTTAACTAAATTAATTAATCAAGGGACAAACTTGAGGAATAAGGAAGGGGGAATAGAAGAAATTTTGGGAAAAAATAGAGAGAAAGTGAAGATTAAATAATAATGCAAAGGGAACAGGAGGAGAACCATGGAGAATTGTTTACCATAAAAGCATTGTGACCTGTGAATTGGGTGCACAGAACCTTTCCACAGTTGAGTGTAAGGAATTAATGTGCAATGGAAGGCAATATGAAGCCTCTTGAGTTAGGGGCACTTGGTGTGGAGGTAAACACTGAAGTGAATGGGGATTGGCAATCAATGAGGGGTTTCACCAAGTTCGGGGACCTGAAATAATTCTGAAAATTTGTTTGACTAAAGAACATAAGGCATAATTAGAGAAGGGAAGAACTAAAGGTAGGGCTCCTTTTCTTGTTATGCAGGTTTTACATGGCCCTATTTTTTGTGTTGCAAGGCCCCGACTTAGCATTGAAGTGTAATTATTTAACCTTATAGAAGGAGAGTGGCCTTAACCATGAGTAGTGTAACAAACCCTCCTACTTCCTGGGGTTATTATTAGGTAGTGGAAGGTGTTACTTTAAAATTAACCGAAACTCCAAGGTATATTATGAAAATGGGGTCACAAAAATCATATTTTCCCAAACTCCTTGAAACTCAAAACCAATGCTACCATCTTGTTCGATTAAACCAAATGTGGTGTAGACGTCTGTAATGGTGGTCGATTATACGAGGAAAGGATTTTACGAGGAGGCATTATATTTTTAATGTGATATGCAAAAAACAAGTATCGAACCTAACCATTTCACACTCACCAATGTTTTTTCTACATCTGCTAATTTGGTAAATTTGGAACATGGCAAAGGAGTCTCGTTTTGTGATCACCTCCCATGAGGATTCATCAACACCTTATCCAATTACGCTAGATTAAAAAGTCTCAGGCTCTCGGCAGCGAAAAGGAACATAATGCATGCGCCCTCAATCTCTTCTACATACTTGTAGATCTCCTCCCAAACCAAAGCCACTAGTGTTGGGTGTTAACTTTGCCCTGAATCCTGTGCAAACATCCCGCGGTAAGGAACTGTTGCACCAATGTATGGATCCATTATGTGTCATATCCACTGAAGGAGAACATGTTCGAAACAATAGGTAAATTCTCACAACTATCCCTTTGTGGGATGTTGAGAACTCCAAAATGCCACATGCTCATTAATGAAATCTATAAATTGAGAACTTTCATACAAGACTTGAATTCATACTGAACTTGAACCAAAAGGCTCAGGATTTGGGTAGCGCAAAGGAACATCTGCAATATGATTTGTACTATTCTCATTTAGATCATTTTGCATGGATATCTTTTGGAGTTGAAATGCGTATTCCGGGTTCCATAGAACATCTCCCATGGAAGGCCTATCGAAGCCCATCTCTTCCAAGAACTTTTCGATAGTCTCCCTAAACATTTTCAGAGAACCAGGGTTGACGGTCCCGACAAGGTGAGGGTCAATGATTTTTTCAAGCTTGCCCTTTTTCTGCCAGTGTGTTTCCCTTGCACACAAGAACTCCAGTAACACTACTCTAAAATAATAAACATCAGATTTCTCTTTCAATTGCTGCCTTTTGAAGTATTCAAGATCAAGGTACCCAAGGGCCAAAACTACCTTTGGATAAAGTCTTTGAATATCCAAAGTCTGCCACCTTTTCCCATGAGCCTGTTATTTAGATAACAACAGAGGATTCATGACAAGGGAATTAGATTACATTGACCATATATTGGAACTTCATTGGTATCTTTCCAGTCAAATAGTTTTCCAACAAGTCGAGGGAATCTAAGTTGGTGCAGTTGAAAATGAAAGGAAAGATATATTGTTTTGTCGAGGCCAAATCCCACGATGCTAAGCTTGAAAACCCTCTCATTATTGTAGGTCAAGCCTTCGAGCTCTAAGATGGTGATGCTGCAGGGGTTTTGACCTTGTCTCCAATTCACGATCACACCTTCGAGTTCTAAGATGGTGACATTGTAGGGGTTTTTATCTTATCTCTGGTCCATTGGGTGAGCTTGGGTACATAAGCTTGGCACCATGTCAGGTTAAGGGGCATTATGAGTATTTGACGAGTAAATTTGGATAGAGAAATGGAATTCTTGAGACATTGGCTATCATACATATTTGGTTTCCTCTATCAATGTACCAAAGTCATCATTCCTCCAAAAGGAAACTTCTTCCCATCTAGCAGTGGGAGGTGTCTCTGTGCTTCTCTGTGGTGGTGGGAGACGACATTTGGCTCCTTCGTTGGTGGTGTTTGTTTTCTATAGTGGGGGATCTGGTCTCTGGACTCTGCACATGGTGAGGTTCCTCGACCTTAGCAAATTATTAAGCTCCCGGTGTGGTGTGAGTGTTCTCCCTCCCTTGTCGTCCATGGCCCTGTGGGGGTGGCAGACTCATAAAATTATCATGGTAGCTCCACGCCAAGGTGGAAAGAATGTGGGGGCGTGTGTGACTCGCTAGTGTGGGTGCGCATGGGGGCCGTGGAAGAGGTAAGCAGGGGGATAGCTGAGGTGGGGGTTTGAGGGTTCAAAAGCAAATTCGTCGGGGCACAAGAGGCTGTGGTGGCAAGGGGAATCGTGGGTTTGATTGATTTGATGTAAATGAGGGGCGAGTTATCCAATATTGCTACTTACAGAACTGTCGTGCACTTATCAACAACCTGATGGAAAGAGTGGACACAACTGAGAGATTTTGTCGTGAGGAGCATGCAGAGCAGATGGAAACATTGGACTGAATGCACTATTTACAGTGCCAAGTCTCTCCGACTAGTATTGGTTTGGCAAGGCCAAAATCAACTCACTGTAAAAGTAGAAAAGTTGGAGACTTGGTTGGCGCACTTTGAAGGGCGTGGTCAGCGTGACTTCTATCCTGATCCACCGCATCTAGGAACAACCCCTGACAACCCTGCATCCATCACAGTGGATGACTATTATGCTATTTGGTGTTCTTTATGTTTTATATGTGTTTTGGTGCCTTTGTCCCAGCCATTTATGGACAATGTGCCTAGTCCCTCTTTTGTATTTTTTTGCATCTAATGCAAATTTTTGTCAACAAACCAAGTCGAGGTGAGACCACCTATTTTGTAACTAGCTATATTTAATCCTTTTTTCCTACATGAATATAGCATTGACTTACAAAAAAACAAAGGTTCATACATCATTAAAAAATTAATTAAGTTTCATACTTAAATTAATAAATTTTCATACCTACATTTGGGGACTCTACGAACATCATGAAATGGTTCAATGGAACACAGAGATGCCAAAATTTCATTTTATACACTTTGCTTGATGAGGTAAATATTGTAAAAGCCTATTTTAACCAGATATCTGCTTGTCATATTTACAGGGAATGAAATAGCGAAGCATACTTCCTATCAGAGGAGGGCGCTCGTCAAGATATGGGGCACTGGGTCGTTGTAGCGGTTGAAGGAGGTCAGATCCGAGGGATCGAACAACCTCCTTTTGCCAGCTAATTTCCAACCACTCTTACTTCCTACTCCTGATGTTTCTGATCATAATATACTTTCTGTTTTTGTAGATTCCTGTTTGGTATAACTATCTGAATATGTCTATACTTTTTGTTTCTGTTTCGGATTTTTTTACTCATTAGGAGATCTGGGAGACTGGTCTTTTCTCTACTTAAAACATTATGCCTTTGAAAACATTCAAAATTGGAATAGTGTCTACCACCCAATTTTTCATCCTTTTGATGATTTCAAATAGATACAGTCTACTTTCATCCCTGTTTCAGGTTCTTCCACAATAAAGTGGAAGCCTGGGGGCTGAACGGAGACATCATTTAAAATGATTTTTTTTTTTACAAAGCTGAGAGGATTGATAGATACATCTCCTCATCAGTTGCAACTCCATTTTTTCCTTTGTTTCAAAAGAAAGAAAAAATGCAGTTCTTTGAATGCTTATGCATATATACTATATATAACCTTCTACTTAATCAATAGATGGGTTCGATTGTTTCTTTGGAAAAATAAATAGATTTTCACACCTATTTACTAAATAGGTCTATAAATATATATTTTAGGTTTATCTATTTAATTAGTATTTATCAAATTTAAATATGATGATTTAATACTAGATTTAAATGAAATCACATGTTTAACATAAGAAATATTATATTTATCTATTTATTGAATGTAAATATGAAGATTTAACCTTAGATTTAAAACAACTCACACTTTTAACATAAATCAATGAAGTTTAAAAATTAAACTTTATGGCCAAATATTAAATATAAATATAAATATTAATTTGGCTATCTAATTAATATTACCTTTACTAAAATTATAATGAAGGTATTAGTGTAAAGTTGATAGATGATACATGCAATTATGTTAATTGTAGATGAATCCGTCTGCACTATTAAACTTTAGAGACAAAAGGGTTTTCAAAATTTTAACATTGTAAATTCAGAGACCTCTTTGTCTCTAAATTTTAACACTTGAAATGGATTCAGAGACACCTATAGTGAAATGTAACACTTCGGTACCAAAATTAAAATTTTCCATATATGGAGTGACACAATTAAAAATTAGTGACATAAATGACTAATTCATATACTTGTTGTACTTGTTATTTGGGTGCCATATTTTTATTCTTAGACTATAATAGTCATTTACATTAATCATTATTAATTTTTTCACTTATTGTCTAGTCATATATTTTAATCCTAGACTAAATTAGTCATTTAAGATAGTCGTTTTTACTTTAGTCACTTATTATCTAGTCATATATTTTATCCTTAGACTAAATTAGTCGTTTAAGTTAGTCACTTTTAGTTTAGTCACTTATTATCTAGTCATATATTTTATTCAAAGACTAAATTAGTCATTTAAGTTAGTCATTTTTAGTTCGTTCACTTAAAATTGCTCAAATTTAGTAGTAATTCACTTGAAATCATTGCAGTGACTAACATTTTTAGTCACCTAGTCATTAATTTCATCATTTTTTACTAGTGGGCACTGGGAGCTTATCTCTGAGAGGAGATGTGGTGGCTACAGGCCTCTGAACTGTGTTACAATGAGGCTTGAGGGCCTATTTGTTATTGGGAAACAATGGAAAACCCTAAGAATCCAAAAACCTAACCCTAGGAAATGAAGCGCCAAAACTATGGGCCCCATTTCGGTAAATTGGTACATCAACTTCCCGGGGACGTAACTTTGTCATACAATCTTCATTTGAAGTGCACAATACCATGTTATAAATATATGTTCGAGGACTAAAACTTTTGATGTGAGAAATGTAGAAGGAAATTCCATGTTTCTCTCGGTTTTCCCAAAAATAGTCATTTAGGGCCTCAAAACGGCTCTGGAAGTTCAGGACCCGAAAAACTACTAAAAATAATAAATTGTGCTACAATTAAGGAAATTGAAAAATTGAAAGAAACAATGGTGGGGCACCAAGTGGAATAGGTGGGAGGCCACGAATATCCACCTGGATATTCTCCCCCATTAGGAAGCAATGGTCCCCATTGCATTGAGTTCCTCCATGAGATGACGAAACTTCTACTGAACTTGGTCGCTAGTGAACCACTTGCCTTGGTGCAGGAGTTGGCCAGCTTTGACAACCCGATATAGTTGAACCTTCTATTAGCGAGTGTTCTTGATTTGCATGTCCATGATATGATCCGTGGTGGCCTTTTCCATGCAGTCTTCATTTAACTCTATTTCTGTGAGTTGTTCTGCAATGTCGGAGGTGTCTAGTAGAGGTGGGAAGTAGGGCCAAAGATGGTCCACATTAAACACTGGGTGAAAAACAAGGAATGGTAGAAAATTTATCTCGAAGGCATTGGCCCCTATAGCCTTGGTGATGGTCTACAACCCATATCAGAGTGGGCGAAGCTTGTGGTGGGGTCTAGCAAGGCGCTCCTTCTACAAATGTAGCCACACTTTGTCACTTACCTGGAAGTTGTGTGGAACCCGATGTTGATCATGTCGTTACTTGTAATTAACATTGGCCTTGTCCAATATGTCATGAACCTATTGGTGGATGTGTCGAATGCGCTCAATGAAGTTGTTTTCCTTGTCAGCTTCAGACTAGACATGAGCCGAATCGACTTAAGTAACCACAAACAGCATGACTACGCCAATGGGACATAGTGGCTGCAATCCAAAGGCCAGCTGAAAGGGGTTGTGGTTGGTTGAGCTATGGAGAGCTCAGTTATAACTTTGTTGTACATAGGGAAGGCTATCATCCCATGTGCATGGATTATTTGAATTGTACATTTGCAGAATGTGTACGATCATCTTGTTGATGACCTCTATATGGCCATCAGTTTGGGGATGGAAAGTTGTGGGCCTAGTGAGCTTGGTGTCAAGCATTGACTAGAGGCTGGACCAAAATGTGTCGAGGAACGTGCTATCCCGATCTGAGATGATAAACTATGGGATCCCAAAGTGCACATACACTCGTTCAAAGAAGAGTTTAGCAATGGCTCATGCTGTGATATTCTTCTTTTAGTCTGCCATATTGGCCATCTTCGAGAATCTGTTGACGGCCATGAAAACACAGTTGTTTCCATGCTTATTAGAATGAAGGCGCGACATTTAATCCATGGAGATGGATTCCCATGGTTGATTAGGGGTAGGTAGTGGAGTATAGAGGCCTTGCTTCTTGATGGTTGGTTTGGAAATAGAGCAAGCAGTGTAGGATCTGATGTACTTCCCGACATCCCATCGAAGGTTTGGCCAATAGAAATACTTCTGCAGTACTGCCACTGTTTTCACAATCTCGAAATTCCCAACGACCTAACTGTAGTGTGCTTCCCAAATCATCTTGGCAAGCTCACTTGAAGGAACAAAAAGGTGTCCCAGATTACATAGCAGTGCATCCTGGAGGTGAAAATTTGGAACCTGCGTACCCTACAAGAGTGTCTTGTATGTGTGGCCAAAGTCTGGATCACTCTTGTAGAGGAGTGGCCAATCAAAAGTCTCGTATCCACAAGAGTTGAGAACGATGGTTAGCGCCACAATTGGTGGTCGTTTGAGGAAATCTGCAACATTATTGGTGTTGCCCTTCTTATACTTGATGTTGAAATGAAACTGTTGCAGATATGTGGACCACTTCTGATGGCAATCATTCTGCAAATTCCCTTGCATTTGTATGAACTACAGGGGTCTGTGGTCTATGTGGATGACCATTTCCTTCCCCAAAATGTAATGTTTCCATTGTCGGCAAGCCTACACAATGGAATACATTTCTTTGTCATAAGTGGGATACTTGCGAACTGTGTCGGACAATGTCTCATTGTGATATGCCAATAGATGCCCCTGTTGAGTAAGAACTACTCCAATAGCATAGTTAGAGGCATCTGTCTCGATCACAAATGGTTGTTGCAAGTCTAGTAATGTGAGCACTGGGACAGAGCATAGGTGATGTTTCAAATCTACAAACGCCTTTTGTTGATATTCTGACCAAAAGAATTTTTCTTTCACTCCTCCCTTGGTGACTTGACTCAAGGGCCAAGTGATATGAGAGAATCCTAGCATGAACCCATGGTAGAAATTAGCAAGACCCAGAAAGTTGTGAAGCTCTATTAGAGTCGTTAGGGCTGACCAATATCGAATGAATTAGATCTTGGTTGGATCAGCATGCACCCCTGGCTCATCAATAATGTATCCTAGATACTAAACTTGGGTCATGAAAAAAGTGCACTTCTCCAAATTGGCACACAACTTGTGTTGCCGCAGTGTTTGGAGGACATGTCAGATGTGGTGGAGGTGCTATTCCCAAGTCTGGCTGAAGATCAAGATGTCATCCAAGTACACTACTACAAATGAGTTTTTGAATGGCCGCAACATGTCATCCATCAACCTCATGAAGGTTGCGAGAGATTTCGTCAACCATAAAGGCATGACCAGCCATTCGAAAAGGCCCTCCTTGGCTTTGAAGGCAGTTTTCCACACATCAGAGGGTTCAATTGGTACCTGGTGATACCCAGACTTCAAGTCAATCTCGCTGAAATATGTCGCGCCTTTGAGTTGGACCAGAAGGTAATCAATCTGTGGGATTGGGTACCTATTCCAGACAATGATCTTTTTTAGTGCCCGATAGCCAATATAGAGTCTCCAAGTCCCATCCTTCTTCTGCACCAACACAATCGGGCTCCCACAAGGTGATGAACTCGACCTAATATGAACTTTATGCTGCAGCTCCTAAATCTACCTCTTGATTTTATCGTTCTCTGGAACAGAACATCGATAGATCGTTCCATTTCGAAACGACACACCTGGGGTCAGATCAATGGGGTGGTTAACCTGACAGTGCAGAAGTAGTCTTGTGGGTGAGGTGAATATGTCCCCATACTCCTCCACGACCTTGTTCATTTGTTGTTGTCATGCAGAGGATCCTTGTTTGGAGGTCATGGCTACAATATTCTTCTTGCCCTGAGGGAGGATCATTAGGAAAACAAATTTCCCGATTTTGGAAAGTATCTTACTGCATTTTTTTTCAGTAAAAAAATAGATAGCGGTAGGCGGTGGTACCTCTGGTATCCTGTACAACTTATTTCCAAAAGTAACAATAAAAGCACGAGGCCGGGACTCCACAAAATGTCGCTTCCACAAGTATGGTTGTTCTAATAATACATCACAAACATCAAGAGTAGCAATTTCACATAATACCTCATCTGTGAAGAGCTTAATGTTGTAGGGAAGGCGGAACTGCTGGCTGACGCGGAGATCTCGTCCTTGGTGAAGCCACCCAATGGTGTATGTTTGTGGGTGTGTTGTGGTCGGCAAGCCCAACCGCTTCACAATCTCTGCTGAAATGAGGTTCTTTTGGCTCCCACTTTCGATAATGAACTGTAGCGGGGAACCCTTTACCTACATCTGGGAGTGGAAGAGACGCTCTACCACCTCTGGATATTCTGGTTCCTCCTTCTGGATCTTCATGGTGGCAATGGTGGTTATGGGCTACGCATCAATAATCTGCCTCCCTTTTTCATTCCCCTTCTCGGGTTCTGGTTCAAAGTCGGAGCATGCATCTCTTTCAGAAGCCTTCATCTCAGCCACCAGTGACTACTTGGCCCGCAAATCACTTGTGTTGTGAGTGGAGCTCTTCGGCTTCACGATGTTTTTATTTGCTTGTAGCTTTGGCAGGTTTTCTTGGGCCGCCATGCCTTGGATTTTTCCTCTGTTCTGCGGTTTGGGGGCACCTTACCCTTGATTTTGATTCGCAGATCCAAAGTATCACTTCTTTTGTTTGAATTTATGCTCAATCTTGGTAGCATACTAGTATGCCGTACCAAGTGAGGAGATGTCAAAAAACTTCATTTCCTCTTGAATGTATATGTGAAGACAACTGCAGTACTTAAGCACCAAATTTTTATCCGAATATTTGATACCCAACTTTGTGCACAGGGTATGGAAAAAATTCATTTGCTCATGCACATCTTGATCCCTTTACTGCCGCAGCATAGTCCATTGTATGTACTTTTCCTCATAGCTCCCCACGGGATAATATTGTTCCTTGGTGGATTCTTGGAATGAATTAAAAGTTGGTACGACTAAGAATATATAGGGTTCCCCCTCATCCTTTTTCTCACAGTAGATTTCCCACCAGTCCTTGACATGGGGGGTGGCTTTGAGGAGTGAAAAAATAATCTTCTCCAAGTCGGAAAAGTCATGAACCTAGAAATATCCTTCTAATAGATTCAACTATCTATCTACAGTGTCTGCATCTAGTTGGCCCTCAAATATGGGAATGTCAAAGTTTACTTGTACCTTAAAAGGAGTGGTGCCTCCGGAGTGGTTGTTGGATGTAGATGTGTCATCGGTGGGCAGTTGTTGAAGGATCTGGGAGAAGTTATCCATCATCGCATTCCTTTGTTTCTCGAGGGCCTCCTCGAGCAATATTTTGATAGGATCTCCTACTCCCTCATCTTTATTTTCTTCCCCCATGGGCAACCGTCGGGGTTTGCGAGGCTGATCTTGCAAAGGTTCAACCAGATCGAGCCCTAACTCCTTATACCCCAACCTCGTTGGGAACATGGAAAGAAGGATCGAGAAAGAGTAGACCGCTCTAATACCAATAATCTTGATTTATGCAGGAACACATTGAAATATATAAATACACATTAACACATAGATGCATCAGAAATAAAACTTGATTTCAATAATGACAAATAACTGAAATATGCTTACAGACAGAATGGAAATAAACTAGCTACGGCGTTGGTAGCTTATCTTTGAGAAGAGATGTGGTGGATACAGGCCTTTGAACTTGTTGGAATGAGGCTTGAGGCCTATTTATTATTTAGAAACAATGGAAAAACCTAAGCATCCAAAAACCTAACCTGAGGAGATGAAGCGCCAAAACTATGGGCCCCGTTTGGGTAAATTGGTACATCAACTTCCTGGGGACGTAACTTTGGCATACAATCTTTATTTGACGCACAAAATACCTCATTAGAAAGATATATCTAAGGAATAAAACTTTTGATGTAAGCAACATCAAAGGAACTTCCATGTTGCTCCTATTTTTCCCCAAAAAACGCCGTTTAGGGCCTCAAAACGGCTCTGGAAGTTCAGGACCCGAAAAACTGTTAAAAATAGTAAATTGTGCTACAATTAAGGAAACTAAAAAACTAAAAGAAACAATGGTGGGGCCCCAAGTGGAATAGGTGGGTGGCCACTAATATCCTTTTGGATCAGCTGGGGAACTCAAATTATCTGCATACACTAGCTGCTATTTGAAGTTGATTGATTAGTTAATTGGTTGATCGCTGAGTTAGACTGAGGTCCCACTGCACAACTGACCTCCCACTAGTTCTATCAATAGTTAGAACTAGTTTAACTAAACATAACTAGATATACCTGAACTAGATTTCTAAAAATTAGTGATCACACATGCATAATTGAACTCCAAGCCCTCCAACTCGAATTAACTGATTTAACTGAGTGAAAAGAGCCATTTCACCTCAATTAACTACCTCCAAGTTGTCTGTTGATGTGGAAATTCAAATTATCTCAATTTTGACCAAGGAAAACTCAAACCAAGATTTTCTTGCTACACTTCTCAAGAGGTTGATCCTTTGCAAGATTGTCCCCACTAAAACTGGAAACCTCCCATGGCGGAGGAAAAGAAAGACCAAGGAGTAGGAGATTCTATCAAACTATTTCTCAAAGAATCCCTCGAGTGGAAAATGAACTATATGATGAACAATTTTTCCTAGATCCTTCAGCAGATGCCCATAGGTGACACATATTTATCCAACAGTCACTTTTGAGGCATCACCCCCTTCAAGTTATAAGTTAACTTCGATATCCCTATATTTGAAGGTCAAATAGATGCAGATGTCGTAGATAAATGGTTGAATATACTGGAAGGTTATTTTTCAAGCCATAGTTTCTTCGATAGGGAAACAATTACCTTACTCCTTTTTGTACAATAAAAAGAAATTAAAAATTAAAAATTAAGTATTAAATAAGTTTTAAAAAGTTTTGATGAATATTTACTAATTTTATTAATTAAAAATAATTTATATAATATGTACTAAAAATAAAAATTGAGATGGTAAAAAAAATAATATTATATTTATAATGATAAAATATTTATGATATATGAATAGAACACTAAATATGTACATCTTAATTAATTTAAGATACTATACATCCTCTTCTTCTCATGTAATAGCAAGATAATTACACCAATTATATAATTATTATTTATTTTTAACAAGAACGAGTATGGTTTTATTATTAAAATTCAAAGTTGCTGGATTCTTTTCCAGCTGCAAAATCTTACATTTCTATCTAGTCTTTTAGTTATAGCGCTTATTAAAAAAATGATGACCACAATTTCTTCAAAATTGCATTTACTAGCCACTCCGGGAGTTCTAAACTTCCTAGATATACTATAGACCTTATGAATACCCCTAAAAGAAAAATTACAAAACATTGCATCAAAAGAAACTTGACGGAAATGATTATAACCCAGGACGTCACGGCAATTCCCTTCTGCTTTGGTTGTGCAGCGCTGATACTGGCTACTGGGCTCACCGATGCTCAGGTCTGTTCCAGTCTGGGTACTGTTAGACACCTATAAAATTTGTTATACAAAAAGGTGGCTAAATCATTTTGGAGCCTTTAAGGAACAAATTTTATTGCAAAAAGTGTTGGCTCTTGAAGACTCTTGAAGGTCTCATGCCTCTGTCCAAATCTTCACTGCTATGCCCATTTCACACTCTGGAATTCTGCTGATTTCAAAGACAAAATACTGCTGCAAACACCATTTTCCCCTTCCTTCCACTTCCAAAACTAACCTCATTTTTATCCCTTTACTCCCCATAAAATCCCTCATTTTTCATATTCTCCCTCTCTCCCATCGAAACCCCCTTTGATAAGGTTTGATACCCTTTCTTTGCCTTATCGAAATCCCCAACATCCATTAAAAACATCAAAATTTCATAAAAAATCACATTTTTTATATTATAGACTTAAGCTCCCTTGGGCTAAGTCTTTAACCCCTCCCCTCCATACGCCCTGGTGCTGAAACCAGGCGCTAAGCCCTTTGGGTGCTTATCGCGTTAGAGGAAAATAGTGCACAAGTATTTTGCCTCACAAAGTTCTCCGATGCCGATTAGCCCTCCATTCTATCTCCCCGGTCATATTATCTTCCACATAACCCACAACCTCGCACAGGCACCAAGCCATTTTATCAATGTAAAGTCCTCCTGACCAGAACCTTTGTTATATTACATTTTTGGGTTTTAATGTTTTTGTCGTTTTATTAAAAGAAAAACCAGGTGGAGTTCATCGTACCGCTTTTGAGAGAGAGGCGGTTTTTTCCGTTTGGCAGCAATGCCATTCACTGGCCGACACGTAGCTTTGAGCACTATTGAAAAACCGCCCTCATCGCGCATTAAAGGTTAGATGTGGAGTGGGCGCGATATTGATGTGCGCCGTCCAATCTGAGGTCACTCATCGAACGTTGATCGTGCTCTGAAGAAGCCTGATAGATAGACTAAGGTACGGCGCGGTATTAAAAGCATCTCTGTCGTCAATCTGATCTACAGACCGACGGCCCAAAAACAGTCGCCCTGGTCCCCACAGCCACGATAGCAGTCCCGCAGAACCGGTGGCCCCGAATACCCAGTCAGCATCCACATGGCATCAACGAAATGGGGTGGGTCTTCATTGTTTCCCCGCGCAGTCAACAGGCCTTTTTGTGACCCGAAATAGTTATACTGAGTGATTTAATTAAAGGCTTTGATGTCTGGGACATCTTTCTAAGGTATTGTGGTACTTGATCTCCACCATTGATCGCATGAGCCGATCTCATCCGACAGCCCACGTTCGTCCTGACCTCCCCACTCATTTTTCAACCATTTTTCACCAAAACAAAGGTTTTAAACCTTTGTATCTGTTTTTTATTTTATTTTTTCGAATAATGTGACCCCTTCACGTTATTTATTCACCTCTGCTCCCAACCGTCAATCTCTGCACGATCGACGGCTCCAATTTAATCTCTTCTTCTGCCTTCCCTTTGACTTCTTCTGATCAATCTGAACCATTGGATGATGCCATCCAAAGGCCATGCTTACCCCACATGTCCTTCCAAAGCAGTAAACCTATATATGAAGAATTTCATAATGGTTTTTGTATTTTGCAGGGTATTAAATGGTTTTTTTGCCATGCTGAAGAAAATTCAAAGGCTGAGGGTGACGATCCTCCTGCCTTCGATTCATCAAAGAGAAGCCTTCGCAGGGTTTAAACTCCATGTTTCATCGGTGTTTCATGAGGCATTGATGCCATATCACCCTTGCACAACCCTGCACACGAACAAACACAGTGAATCGAGCACAAATCAAAGAGTATCAGTGTCGAAGACAAAAATATGCCAGAACAGAAGATTGAAGACAGATCTATGGGGATTAAGTCTAAGATGGTTTATCAAAAGCCTAATCTCCAATTAAAACACATTTTAAAGGTAAATATTAAAGGTTCATCAGACAGATAGCCTCCAGCACCACATCTAAGGCAAATCGATTCCTCCCAGCTACCACAGTGCCACCTGTGCCTCAAAGCATTCATATCAGAGGCCGAAGTTATTGATCAGGATCAGATATTTGTCTCAAGCGCAACCAGAGAGTAAATTCTGCAAACAAATTAATGACAAAATATCAAGCAGAGTTACTTTGACACTACACAGAGCCTCAAAAGTCAAGAAAAGCTCCCACCGAGCTTAAAATATTAATGTAAATTATTTAATACAGAGGACACCTATGTAAGCTTCTCCATTGAGCCCCCCAAAGGCCGAGAAGCCATTAAGTCTGTATTAATTATCTTTAGATATCTTTAATCATATATCACCTCCTCATTCTTCTATAAATACTACTGCAGAAGATGAGAGAGGGGTTGGTTGGTTGATCACTAGTTGTAATACTGAAACTCTCTGAAATAATACATAGTCTGTTGAAGTTGAAGAAAAAATTGAAGTCTTGATGATGTTTTTGCATGCTTGTCCCTGAGAAGGCTCTATCATTGGATCCATGAGCTTGGCTATTGGTGAAGTATTCTGAACTGTTTGATATTTTCTCCTGTTTTCATTCTGTTCCATAATTTCTTACTACAGTAGGTTGAAATTTTTAGGCTAAGAAATGACTCTTGGAAGCACCTTAGACCTGTTAATCCTTCATTGTTTCATGTTTTCTTCTACTAAGGTATTTTAGAGTCTTCAATCTCTCTCTTTAGTCCTCATGCTTGTTTATTTCTATGATAGTTCGAATAAGTTGGTTTCAGCATGATTTATGTTTCTCCCTGCTTGTCTGCTACCACTTAAAGGCTGTTATTGAAGTCTCCCTTTGAAGTATTTATGTTTTTAGTGAGCCAAGGAGGTTTGTTCTGATCTTGACCTTTGTCCTTGCTTAAACAGTTGTATTAAAGGTCTTTATAGTTGTAATCATAGATGTGTTAGGTGTTCGCTCTTCTACGACTGCAATTATTAGTGAATATTTTATGTTTTCTAAGTCATTTGAAATAAAATATTTGAGGAAATAGAGTGTTCCCCGAATCTTAGATTTAATTTTAAAAGTTGTTTTGAAGTCATATTTGCTTGAAGTGTGATTTGTAGAATTCATGGTTAGCCCTGTCTATCAAATATCTCTTTATTGTTCAAGTGGTGTTTTCAAATTCCCTTCTTTGAGAATCAAATTTCTCTTTCCAAATCATTAATGTCCATCTCATATCAAAACCAAAGGATCCTGCGGCCAAGTTAGATTTGCCCTCTGATATCCCATATCCATTGATGAGTATGTTATGACCTCTTCTTGACTCCATTTCCTAATGAACCAGATGTTTCTCCATTCTATATATCTTTCCTAGACCTTTCATGTTCTACTGTATCAATTCAACCAAAAAAATAAACCAACACCTGCACTTAATAACTAGTCTAAAACCAATACTCCAAGCACCCAAGATAAACCTTTGCAAACAAAAATTTGAGAGATCCCTCTCTGAGAACAGGAGGACTAGATCCTGTGACTCTAAAGATTAGTTTTGATGTTACCTTGTCTTTTGATTTTCCAAACTATCAAAACACGGGACACCAACATAATGGCAATCATGGTGGGACCCTGAGTAAAATCTTCAAAATAAAACACTCACTGTCTAGTATAGCATAAGTGACCTTCTTCAAGCACTACCAAGCATAACGGTAATCATGATAGGACTTATTTTGAATCAGTGACAAACTAAGTAAACCCTTAGGATTCTCTTATAACCTTATCAAACCTTGAAGGAATCAGTTACCAAGCCATAAGAGTGAACTCTGTATGTTTTGACACCCTAGCTAAGTGTTAAGTCAAATTTAGGACACTCTCATAACCTATAAGATCAAGAAACTCAGAAAAACCCAAAAAACATTTTAGTTTGGCTTCATAATAAACTTGGTGGTGGACCATAAAACCTTTTACCTCCAAAAGAGCTAAAAATTTCCACCTGGTGACTCCACAATCCTAAATAGACCTTAAGACTCCACTGGGAAGACCCATAATCTTTGTAACATCATACAAACTCATTTAGAATGCTTTAGGATTAAATTTTTCTTCCTTTAAAAAGATCAGCTAGCCTCTTAAAGATTGTCATATTTGGTTAAACTTTTCCTTTAGCTGGGTTCGAAAAACAAAGCATAGTGGCTCCTAGAAAGATTCATACTAGAGCCTTCCCTGACCCAAACCCACCAGAAATAGTTGACAACCCTGAAAGTATACTTAGGGAGTCTCCTAAGATTAAATTTTCAATTGTTTTCAGATCACCCTTGAGAGCTAATTCAGTTCCTGAAAATCTTGCGGCTTTACACCAATCACAAGTCGACATAAGAAATCCTTTTAGAACTAGGTCACTTGATGATATAATTCAGATAGACTCTGAGTCTTCACTTTTATCCCCAGAACAAAGTGAACATCCTGGTAGTAGAGAAACCACACCACCTGATTTACATTTCCTTCTCAATTTAGGTGTCTCTCATCCAAGATTAGCTCAACAATCTATCCCCGGTACATCCACATATGTTCATCCAACATCCACTATCCAAATCACTTCATTGCAGCCCACTTTCCCTTTCGCAAACCCACCCCTTGTAAATCCACCTTTCTTTCCAGCCATGGAAACATGGTATGCCCCATTAGTGTTACCACAACCTATGCTTCCCTTACCAAATGATTACCAATCCAAAATCCCTCATTTCACTGGAAAAGAGTCTACAACAGCTCAACATCATGTAGATAGGATGGAAGATGCTTTCGATTACATGGAGATAGAAGAAGAAACTGTGAAGATGAGAATATTCGCCCAAAGTTTAGGAGGAGATGTAAAGAAATGGTTTAAAAACTTACCTCCTAACAGCATAAATGATCTCCTTGCCTTGCATCAAACATTCATCAACAAATGGGAACTCAAAAAGAATCCTCTCCAAATACTAGCAGAGTATAGCAGCCTCAAGAGAAATCAAGGGGAGAGTGTTCATGACTACTCCACTAGGTTCAATAGCATTTACAATGCTCTTCCACCTCACATGAAACCTCCTCAAGGCATGGCCTTAGTAAGGTATCCCGAAGGCCTTGATGCTGAAATGACTTATCAGTTAAGGGAGAGAGACTACTTAACCTTAGAAGACATGCAGAAAGGAGCTATGAGCGTAGAAGCAAACATAATTGAGAAAAGAAATAGGTTGAGATTAGAGAAGAGGGTAACTTATAAAGATGACCTACTACCTTCAACCTCAACTTCTGACACAAGAATTGACAACCTAGTGAAGGTAATGGAGAGGATGCTTGAGAAGATCAATTTAAATGAGAGAGTGCCACCAAGAGAACCTCAAAATAACCAAAACAGAAATATAAATCAGAATTATAGAAGAGAAAACAATCAAGATAAGCAAAAAGAAAGTGACCAACAGATTAGACCTCCCTTCCAACAGAACTATGTAGATCAATATGAGGAAGATAGGGAGTTGGAAAGATTGGGAGAATCTCATGTAAACTTGATTGAATCAGACAATGGGGATGATGTTTTCCTCACTGAAGAAGAACAAGGTTTCTTCTCTGATCATAGTACAAACACCTATGAAGATTCTGATGACTATAGATTGGGGTTTGAAAATGCAATAATGGAGGTGCACAAACAGTATGATCTTAGGAGCAAGGGGAACATAGATAATTCAAAGGAAAAAAACACTAATTCTGCTGTCAAGAAAAACACAGAAACTCGGCCCAAAAAGACAGCAGAAAAAACCAACATTGTGACCAAGAAACCAGACATAAATAAAGACAAAAGTGTCCAGCCAAATGTTGAACAGAGTACCCCTAGCACTTCAGCTAGTGGTCCTAATAAAACTATCCCAATTACCAGCCCAAACAAGGTTCAGCAAATCAAAATTGCTAAAAAGAATTGAATTGAAAAGACAGATGTAAATATGAACAAGTCAATTGTTCCTTTCAGTCTTGAGGGAGAGATTGCTAAGATAAAAATTACCATTCCCCTGGCTAAACTAGTAACCCAAGAGGTGTACAAAAACCAAGTTTTGAAAGCTTTGAACTTAGGAAGTGATACTGACACCTTAAACTTGACAGATGACAAACCTGATTTTTTGTTTGGTCCAGAAGTTGAGGGAAAATACCAAGAAGGGGTTGTCCCTCCCTTCTATGTTAGCTTGAACATACACGAGAAAATTTTACACAATGCCATGTTAGATTCAGGAGCTTCACACAATCTAATGCCCAAGGTGGTAATGGAAAGCTTAGGCTTAGAGATTACTAAACCATACAAAGATTTGTATTCCTTTGACTCAAGCAGAGTCAAATGTTTGGGTTTAATCAAAGATTTATGTGTTAATTTAGCTCAAATTCCTGCTAAGAGTTTAGTCATGGATATAGTTGTAGCTGACATTCCCCCTAAGTATGGCATGCTCTTATCAAGATCTTGGGGAGCCAAACTTTAGGGAAGCCTTCAAATGGACATGTCTTATGCCACCATCCCTATTTTTAACCAAAACAGAAGACTATATAGGGAATCTCACATGAAGTACATGGTGAGAAATATAGACAAACCAAACAACTCTCCAATCTATTCTATTCAATCAAGTTTAGATTCCTTTATCTTATGTAATGAAGATGAAATCACTCAGCAAGATAAAGAAAACATGGACCCAATCAGTTCACCAGAACAATAAAGTCTTCCCTCCAATCAAGTTCAAAACATTGAAAATCAATAGCAACAAGAAAATGAAAATGAGCCAAATATACTTTGGACAATAAAATTTGATGGATCCTGTAATAAAACAAGTGCAGGAGCAGGTGTTTGGATTCAAAAAACGAATAAGAGTTTTTCATATAAATTAGATTTCCCATGCACTAACAATATTGCTGAGTATGAAGCACTTCTCCTAGGCTTACAATTGCTTAAAAAACTAGAAGCCCAGAGAATATCAATCTTAGGAGATTCTGAACTTATCATAAGACAAATCAAAGGGGATTACTTAGCTAGAAATCCAAGCCTTAGGGAATATCGGAACGCTGCCCTTGATTTATTGAAAACCTTTGAAAAATATGAACTTATTTTCATTCCTAGAGCAATAAATCATCTAGCAAATGAACTCGCCTTCAATGCCAGCAACTACCAAATACCTGAGATAAATGAACAAATTAGTGTAAAAGTAAAACACAAACCCGTTGTTCCTGATAACGAAGATCACTAGCAAGTGTTTGATTCTGACAAACACATAGATGATTTCTTAAAATCAGAAAATGATTTTGACATACCAATATTAGAAACCGGCCATAAAGAAAACTGTTTATATAGTGAACAAATCCCAGAAGTTGAAAGGACATATTCTGCTGATATAAATCATTATGAGAACCCTTTTGAAGCATAGATAATTGACAACGTAGACCAAGAAGACTTGGAAGTTTTACAATGCAAAAATGATAAAATTTCAAGAGGTCTCACACCTTTAGAACACCTTTTTGATTTTAACGATGTAGCCAAAGAACGAAGAATGGAGCCTGTGGAAACGAATGTAGAAGAGCATAACATAGGCAGTCTAACCGAACCCAAGATGATTAAACTATCCAGCGCTCTCCCATCTCACATAAAATTGCAATATATAGAACTGTTCAAAGAGTTTAAAGATGTTTTTGCTTGGTGATACAAAGACCTAAAATCATATGATACTAGCATCATCCAGCATAAAATCCCTTTGAACTAAAATCAAAAGCCTTTTAAACAAAAACTAAGGAGAATAAACCCTGTTTTATTACCTTTAGTTAAGGCAGAAATTGAAAATATGCATGATGTTGGGATCATTGTACCAATTAGATATTCAGAATGCGTATCAAACCTAGTTTCTGTTAGAAAGAAAACAAGGGAAATCAGGCTCTGTATTGACTTCATAAATTTAAACAGAGCTTCTTTAAAAGACAACTACCCCTTACCCAAGATGGACCATATAATTCAAAGGGTAGTTGGGTCAAAAAGGATATCCCTCTTAGATGGGTTATCGGGTTACAACGAGGTGTTAGTGCTTCCAAGTGATCAAATCAAAACTGCTTTTACCACACCTTGGGGCACCTTTATGTATGTCAAAATGCCTTTCGGATTAATGAATGTAGGGGCCACCTTCCAGAGGGCCATGGACATAGCCTTTTCTGAATATATTGGCTATTTTATAATAATTTACCTTGATGACATAACCGTATTCTCAAAAGCCGATGAAGAACATTTGATTCACTTAAGGAAAGTTTTTGAGAAGTGTAGGAAATTTGGCTTGTCATTGAATCCCAAGAAAATAGTATTTGGTCTCCAAGAAGGTAAAATTCTTGGCCATATAATTTCAGAAGAAGGAATCAAAATAGACCCCACAAGGATAGATGGCATATTACAAATTAGCCATCCAAGAAGCCTCAAAGAATTACGATCTTTCATTGGAAAGATTAATTTTCTGAGGAGGTTCATCCCCAACCTTGCTGAGCTATTAAAAAACATTAAAAACATGCTAAAGAAATATGTAGGTGTAAAATTGACTTTACCAGCTAAACAATCGTTCGAACTGGTCAAACAAGCTCTTACTCAAACACCAGTCCTGATTAGTCCATATTTCACCAAAGACTTTTATATCTTTTCTTTTGCATCTGAGCATACAATAGCTGCAGTTTTACTTCAAAAGAATGACACGGGGCAAGAAAAACCAATATCTTTCTTTAGTAGGGCCTTAAGAGATTCTCCTCTCAAATATAACATCATGGAGAAGCAAGCCTTAGCATTAGTGAAAGCTTTAAAAGACTTTAGGGTCCATATTTTGCACTCTCACATAATTGCTTTTGTTCCACATACTGTTGTCAAGGACATTCTAAGTCAAGACCTTGATGGTAAAAGGGGAAAATGGATTGCAAATATTCTTGAGTATGACTTAGAAATCAGGCCCACCAAACTAGTTAAAGGGCAAGGACTAGCAAAACTTATGGCTGAGTCTAACTTCCAAGCACTAGACATGAATATGGTAGATGTGTTGGAAGAAATAGAAGAATCTACTGCTCCTTTTATTGAAGAAACATTTCTGAATTATCCTTGGGATGCTGACATTATTCATGTGCTTTTATATTTAAATGCCCCTCATTCTTTGTCTAAAACTAAAGCTATATTTTTGAAACAAAAAGCTTTGAGTTTTTTCATCTTAGATGGGGTATTATACTGGAAAAATGTTGTTGGATTTTTTCTTAAATGTTTACTTGAAGATGATGCAGGAAAAATCATGCATGAGTTGCATGATGGAGAATGTGGAGGACACCTCTACTGGAAGGCCACAGCAAAAAAAATTCTTAGATCTGGTTACTATTGGCCTACCCTTTTCCCAGACACTCAAAATTTGGTCATGTCTTGCCATAAGTGTCAAATCTTTGATGGCAAAAGAAAACTCCTTCCCTTACCTTTACATCCTATCAGAGTTGAGGCACCTTTTCAACAATGGGGTTTAGACTTCATTGGGGAAATTCACCCATCCTCCTCAGCTCAACATAAGTGGATCCTCATAGCCACTGACTTCTTTACGAAGTGGATCGAAGCTATACCTTCCAGAAATGCTAATGAATCTGTCATTATCAAGTTCCTTGAAACAAATACCCTATCCAGATTTGGTTGTCCCAGAAAAATCATAACAGACAATGCTGTTGCTTTCAAATCTAAGAAGATGGTTGATTTCTATTACAAATATCACATAACCTTGGGCCATTCCACTGCTTACTATCCCTAAGGAAATGGATTAGCTGAATCTTCCAACAAGAGCCTCATCAATATCATTAAAAATTTGTTGGAACAAAATCAGAAATCATGGCACAGTAAATTGTTCATGCCTTATGGGTTGATAGGTTAACTACAAAGAAATCAATAAATATGTCCCCCTATCAGCTAGTTTAGGGCATGGATGCAGTCTTTCCCACCTCATTAGGAGTGCCAGTCATGAAACTCCTTCAAGAAGTGTAGGTTGAAGAGAATGACATGCAGAGGAGAATCAACCAAAAAATCCATCTACAGCAGACCAAAGAAGTTTATGAAAGAACACAGTTGGTCCAAGAAAATATGAAGAAGTTATTTGATAAGAGAACTAAGGCAGAAAATTTCCAAATTGGAAATGTCATTCTTAAGTGGGATTCAAGGAGAGAAGAGAAGGGAAAACATGGCAAGTTTGAGAACTTTTGGAAAGGTCCCTATATTGTTCATGCTGAAAGAGGTCACAATGCATTTTTCTTGAAAGAATTGAATGAGAAGATCTGTATGGAGATCCTGTCAATGGAAGAATGCTAAAGCATTACTTCTGCCAGGAATCATGAGTTTCAAAGAATTTTATTTTTCATTGTAAATATCATAGTCTAAACATTGCATTCAAGGTTATAAAAATAAAAATACAAAACAAAGAAAGAAAGAAAAGAGGGCAGATTGGGAAAACAAGAAAGGTATAGCCCCATACCAAAAAAGAGAAATAAATCTGAAAGTGTGCAAGCTCAAATGCCACTCCTAAAGAACACACTTCTAGTTAGTTAAACAGCTTAAACTTGACTGATTAGCTTTAAATTTTCTGTTGATAGGATAGTGAATTCAATTTTCCAAACTGTTTAATCTTGGCTTATCAGTAGGTAGTTTAGGATAAGAAATTAAAGGTTCAAACATGCTCAAAATTTGAACCTGAGTTTCCAAGCGAGAGAATGACTCAAATCTATTTCAAATTCTAAGTCAGAAGATGTAAAAATCTGGTTCTAATCAGCTCAAAATCTGAACCAATTAGCAAAGGAGAGACAACTCAAGTAAGAGTCAAAACAGAGTTGTAAAAAGGGGGAAGGAAATGCTTTGAAATTTCACATCTCAAGCCTTCAATTTTGTTTTAAATTTTGTACAAAATAATGTCTATGTGCAGCTTGTTTTTATGCCATAGATCACAGCAATTCAAACAACTTAATCTTGACTTGGCTGTTTTTAAATTGTTGTAGAATTTAGTGAATGAAATCTGTTGGACAATTTAATCCCAACAGATAGTAGATTAGGTAGAGAATCATATGGGCTCAACTGTTTAATATGAGTCCATGGAGAAATAAGGAGTAGAAATAGATTAGTTTTCCTGCTTTCAAAAGAATAAATGTTGTAAAAGAGTTTTCCAATCCAAGTGCACTCTGAAGAAGAAAAAATGTTAGATCTGTAGGATTGGGTAGGTAGACAGCTTGTTGATGAAAGATCCATTGTTTTTATGGCTGCTAATATGTTTTCAGAGTAAAATAAGACCTTTCAAAATGAAGAAAACAACCCAATGGATGAGGCAACTGATCAGCCTCCCAAAGAATGCAAGTCTACAGTTCTTGATGCCTTCAAGAAGGCACCATCCCCAAGTGGAGCCACTGTTAGCCACCTATAAAATTTGTTATACCAAAAGGTGGCTAAATCATTTTGGAGCCTTCAATAAACAAATTTTATTGCAAAAAGTGTTGGCTATTGAAGACTCTTGAAGGCCTCATGCCTCTGTCCAAATCTTCACTGCTGTGCCCATTTCACACTCGGGAATTTTGCTGATTTCAAAGACAAAATACTGCGGCAAACACCATTTTCCCCTTCCTTCCACTTCCAAAACTAACCTCATTTTTATCCCTTTACTCCCCATAAAATCCTTCATTTTTCATATTCTCCCTCTCCCCCATCGAAACCCCCTTTGATAAGGTTTAAGACCCTTTCTTTGCCTTATCGAAATCCCCAACATCCATTAAAAACATCAAAATTGCATAAAAAATCACATTTTTTATATTATAGACTTAAGCTCCCTTGGGCTAAGTCTTTAACCCCTCCCCTCCATACGCCCTAGTGTTGAAACCAGGCGCTAAGGCCTTTGGGTGCTTATCACATCAGAGGAAAACAGTGCACAAGTCTTTTGCCTCACAAAGTTCTCCAATGCCGATTAGCCCTCCATTCTATCTCCCCGGTCATATTATCTTCCACATAACCCACGGTCCCTCACAGGCGTCAAGCCATTTTATCAATGTAAAGTCCTCCCGACCAAAACCTTTGTTATATTACATTTTTGGGTTTTAATGTTTTTGTCGTTTTATTAAAAGAAAAACCAGGCAGAGTTCATCGCATCGCTTTTGAGAGAGAGGCGGTTTTTTCTGTTTGGCAGCGATGCCATTCACCGGCCGACATGTAGCTTTGAGCATTGTTGAAAAAATGCCCTCGTCGCGCATTAAAGCTTAGATGTGGAGTGGGTGCGATATTGATGCGTGCCGTCCGATCTAAGGCCGCTCATCGAACAATGATCATGCTCTGAAGAAGCCTGACTGATAGACTAAGGTACAGCGCGGTATTAAAAGCATCTCCGCCATTGATATGATCTGCAGACCGGCGGCCCAAAAACAGTTGCCCTGGTCCCCACAGCCACGACAGCAGTCCCGCAGAACCTGTGGTCCTGAATACCCAGTTAACATCCACACGACATCAACGAATTAGGGTGGGTCTTCATTGTTTCCCCACGCAGTCAGCAGGCCTTTTTGTGACCTGAAATAGTTATACTGAGTGATTTAATTAAAGGCTTTGATGTCCAGGGCATCTTTCTAAGGTCTTGTGGTACCTGATCTCCACCGTTGATCGTATGAGCCAATCTCATCCGACGACCCACGTTCATCTCGAGCTCCCCACTTATTTTTCAACCATTTTTCACCAAAACAAAGGTTTTAAACCTTTGTATCCACTTTTAATTTTATTTTTTCGAATAATGTGACCCCTTCATGTTATTTATTCACCTCTGCTCCTGACCGTCAATCTCTGCGTGATTGACGACTCCGATTTAATCTCTTCTTCCGCCTTCCCTTTGACTTCTTTTGATCAATCTCGACCGTTGGATGATGCCATCCAACGGCCACGGTTACCCCACATGCCCTTCCAAAGAAGAAAACCTATATATGCATGATTTCATAATTTTTTTTGTATTTTGCAGGGTATTAAATGGTTTTTCCGCCATGTTGAAAAAAATTCAAAGGCTGAGGGTGACGATCCTCCTGCCTTCGATTCATCAAAGAGAAGCCTTCACAGGGTTTAAAATCCACGTTTCATTGGTGTTTCATGAGGCATTGATGCCATATCACCCCTGCACAGCCCTGCACACAAAAAAACATAGTGAATCGAGCACAAATCAAATAGTATCAATGTCGAAGACAAAAATATGCCAGAACAGAAGATTGAAGACAGATCTCTGGGGATTACATCTAAGATGGTTTATAAAAAGCATAATCCCCAATTAAAACACAGTTTAAAGGTAAATCTTAAAGGTTCATCAGACAGAAAGCCTCCACCGCCACATCTAAGGCAAATCGATTCCTCCCAGCTACCACAGTGCCACCTGTGCCTCAGACCATTCATATCAGAGGCCGAAGTTATTGATTAGGATCATATATTTATCTCAAGCGCAGCCAGAGAGTAAATTATACAAACAACTTAATGACAAAATATCAAGCAGAGTTACTTTGACACTACGCAGAGCCTCAAAAGTCAAGAAAAGCTCCCACCGAGCTTAAAATCTTAATGTAAATTATTTAATACAGAGGACACCTATGTAAGCTTCTCCATTGAGCCCCTAAAAGGCCGAGAAGCCATTAAGTCTGTATTAATTATCTTTAGAGATATTTTATCAGATCTCACCTCCTCATTCTTCTATAAATACTACTGCAGAAGATGAGAGAGGGGTTGGTTGGTTGATCACTAGTTGTAATACTGAAACTCTCTAAAATAATACATAGTCTGTTGAAGTTGAAGAAAAAATTGAAGTCTTGGAAGCCTTGATGATGTTGTTGCATGCTTTTTCCTGAGAAGGCTCTATCATTGGATCCATGAGCTTGGCTATTGGTGAAGTATTCTGAACTGTTTAATGTTTTCTCCTGTTTTCATTCTGTTCCATAATTTCTTACTACAGTAGGTTGAAAGTTTTAGGCTAAGAAATGACTCCTGGAAGCACCTTAGACCTGTTCATCCTTCACTATTTCATGTTTTCTTCTGCTGAGGTATTTTAGAGTCTTTAATCTCTCTCTTTAGTCCTCATGCTTGTTTATTTCTATGATAGTTTGAATAATATGGTTTCAGCATGATTTATGGTTCTCCTTGCTTGTCTGCTGCCACTTAAAAGGCTATTATTGAAGTCTCCCTTTGAAGTATTTTTGTTTACAGTAAGCCAAGGAGGTCTGTTCTGATCTTGCCCTTTGTCCTTACTTAAACAGTTGTCTTAAAGGTCTTTATAGTTGTAATCATAGATGTGTTAGGTGTTCCCTCTTCTATGACCGCAATTATCAATGAATCTTTTATGTTTTCTAAGTCATTTGAAATAAAATCTTTGAGGAAATAGGGTGTTCCCCGAATCTTAGATTTCATTTTAAAAGTTGTTTTGAAGTCATATTTGCTTGAAGTGTGATTTGTAGAATTCATGGTTAGCCCTGTCTATCAAATAGCTCTTTATTGTTCAAGTAGTGTTTTCAAATTCCCTTCGTTGAGAATCAAATTTCTCTTTCCAAATCATTGATGTCCATCTCATTCCAAAACCAAAGGATCCTACGGCCAAGTTAGATTTGCCCTCTGATATCCCATATCCATTGATGAATATGTTACGACCTCTTCTTGACTCCATTGCCCAATGAACCAGATGTTTCTCCATTCTATATATCTTTCCTAGACTTTTCATGTTCTTCTGTATAAATTCAACCAAACAAATAAACCAACACCTACACTTAATAACTATTCTAAAACCAATACTCCAAGCACACAAGATGAACCTTTGCAAACAAACATTTGAGAGATCCCTCTATGAGAACAGGAAGGCTAGATCCTGTAACTCTAAAGATTGGTTCTGATGTTGCCTTGTCTTTTGATTTTCCAAACTATCAAAACACGGGACACCAACAGGTACGCTAGTCAATTGTTGCCATAAGGTTCCGGGTCTGCTTGCCTTTGTCATCTTGCTCCACCTACTGACAAACATGTCGAACCTCACTCCTTAGACAGGTCATCCATATTTCCTGCTCTACAATTGATCTAAAAATGGGTTGGATAACTTGTTATGTTTTTCAAGAACCTCCCACTCATTTAAACAAATAAATGATCTAGTTTATACTTGATAATATGCAGAATTTATGCTTGAAAGTGGTGTATGATTTTTAACTATTTAAGTGCCTTAAGTCCATTTTTTCTTGCTGAAATTTAACATGTATAACAAAAACATAATTCAGAAATAAAATATCCACACATAATAGAAAAAATAATCTAGGAGTTCACCCAAATATCGTGGGCTATGTCTCCTTTGAGCTTTGTCATCTTGACTTGGCTCTTTTGGATTATGGTAAAGTTTCTTTTACAAGCTCCACACTTAAATCCAATGGATAGTTAACTGATCCAAAGGGCTTAGAATATCATCTATATCCCTGTCATGGTTTTCATCACTCTACAAACAGCTTTAGGCTCCCTTAGACTCAATTCCTTCTGTCAGTGCACTGAGCTACACTGAGCTTCTACATGTCACCAAATCCTTCAAAATTTTGTTTCTATCCTTGAAACCACACCTAATGTCTCCAAAACACATTAGACACCAAATATTGACTGATCGCTTGCTCAATTCGAGCACTACATGCCCAAACTAGGCCTTCCTCCACAGTTTGCCCAAGGCTACAAAAAACTTCCCTTCAGCTTCTCAAGCTCTATAAGTCATAAAATGGATCTGAAAAAACATTCATTGGATTCATAATGCCAAAATTAGTCATTATATACTATTTTTTCATAAAAAATGGCCTCCAGCTACTCCGGTTTTGTCTCTAACACCTATTGGCACCCCCTAGCACTAGGGTCATTGAAAACTTCTCTGATGGGTTCTCGACCTCTATAAGTCCTCAAAATCTTCTGAAACCTCACTAAATGTATTCAAAATTCTATTTATAGTCATAAATGACTATTGGTACGTTGCATATGGTCTCTAGCTGCTTTGGCTAGGCCCAAGACTGCTACTAGCAAAAGTTAGCACTTATGGCCCCTGGAACTTTACTAAAGCTTCTCAGCTTCCTAAAGTCCTCTATAGGCTCTGAAAACCATCTCATTAGTTTCATAAAATCTGAAATATTGAAAATTGACTATTGGAGCTTTGGATAAGGCCTCTAGCTCCCCTGGCTAGGCCTCAAACTGTTGCTTCCCCTAGTGGCCCCGGTGACCCCTTTAACTTCACTGGTGTAAAAAAAATTCTTAGAATCTCTCTGATGGCTCTAAAACCTACTCCATTGAGTTTGGAATGTTGGATATAGTCAAAATTGACTATTGGAACCCCAAAATTGGGTGAATCTAGCTCCAGATAGAGTAAAAACAAATTTTTTCCCAGTGTCCCCTACATTAGCTCCACCAAAACTGGAGGGACTGGAGTTAACTCCAGTTAAAATAGAAAAAATGAAAAAATTAGAGGGGGCAACATTTCTCTTACCAGTCTGAATATTAATAATAAATGTAACAGTTTAGGTGGCCACATCGCCGCAAACCCCGCGGTTGATGTGGGCAGTTAACGAAACCATTGAAGTAAATTGTGGTAAGTTAGTTTCAAACCTGAGTTGGTGTCGGTATCAATGCCTGACCGTGCAGATATCCATTTAATGTTTTCCATGTCATCATCATTTAAATAACCATTAATTATGATGGTTCCGGCTTTGTCCCACAGTTTTAGGGATGTGATCATATGGGAGGGGCTGGCCCCTCCACTCCCCCAACACAGAAACTACTCAAATTTAAATATAAACTGAGTCCTTACATTGTTAAGAACTATTGTATAGGGGAGACGGTAAGAGAATTTGCGTGCAGTGGGGAGGTCATGCGATCAATCCCCACCGGCTCCAAAACAATTTTGTAACATCATCCTGGGCCACGTGGTGGCCTCCGAGCTTGCCACGTGGCAACCTATGATTGGCCGAGCCACAAAAGTCAACCAAATGCCCATTTAAACTGCGCCACTTGTCAGATGTTGATTGGAACGAAAGGAATATTTTGGGGAATATTCCAAGAATATTCCGTGGAAATTTATTTTTTTAATTTCCCAAAATTTCCATGTCAAACTTACTCAAAGTCCAGTTTTTGTAGTTTACTAGACTTTTCAAATTGTGATAAATTCTTCATACGGTGTCAGTTTTTCGAACTTTTCATGGCACCGAAATTAGGAAGGCGAGATCTATTCGGTCACTTAGGTTCGGCACACTTTCGAACACTTTGAATTTTGAGCTATCATTCTGGTCCATGATCCAGTTCTGATCACACCTACCCATTAGGAATCTTTTGGACCCCAAAAGACTAATATAATGATCTATATAGTAGATGAGAGTATATCACCCTCTTCTTTTCACCCTCCAAAAAATTTCCTTGCATGGCTAGTGCCTTTGAACCATGACTTGAAGGTAGTTGACACTTCCCTTCCTGGATGCACTTGTCCTCTTGTCAAGAACTGTCTTCCTTGCACTCACTAAGAAATTTTTGGTGAGAAATTTGCAGAACGTAGCTGAACATCGCTTCCTTGATCATTGATCCAAGGTGGCTCAAACAAACGAGAGATTAAATCATAAAATACATGTGTACAACCTAAATTTGTATATGTACAAATGAGTATGTCTAACTGTGTTAAGAATTCCAACCACTTCTTACCAAGCCACTTCCACGGCGACTTTTATTGCTGCAAATCTTCTTCATGTGAAACATCTATTCTCACATAAATGATGGAATCCTTGGTTCCAATTTTTCCAATATTTCTGTCCTCTTGTCTCATGTGCTTGGGACAACTAGTTGGATGCAATGTCGAACATTGAGAAACAACATGTCCCCTCTTCTGTCAATGTGTGAAAGTCTTATGCAATTTCTTTGCAAGTTTCCTTTGCTTCATCTGCTTCCTGTATGCCTTATTCCTCATCCAGCATCTTGAAACATCATGGTAAAACCGACCACAATATGCACATCAACTCTTTCTTCCTTTTAAGCATGCAAAATTATCATGCCTTGTAGAAACATAATCAACTTGACTATGGGAAGATTTATACCTCATGTGCTTCTTTGCATGTCCATATTTTTTTCCTTCTTGAGGAGATGAAATAGTAGAGGTTTCAGATTTCTCTTGTAGACTAACATCATCATTCTTGTCTTGAAAACTGTCTGAACTCGCATGTTCACCATGAACTGCATGTCTATAATATTCTTGCTGCAACAAAGGCTTAAGGCAATGGAAATCATCTTGGAAAAAAACTTGACATGTTTGTATATTAGAACTTGGAAAAAAAGTTCTCTTTGAAGTTGCCTCGCATGCCTTCATGGCTTTGGAGTCTTTGCCATTAAATTGCACATAACCAAGGCCAAATTTCTTCGGTCGTTCCAAAATAGGTTCAACCATGCCTTTTGCATGCTTGCCTAAACCCTTTCCTTCATAGCCCATTTTAAACATTAACTTGGACCCTATACCTCTAGTGTGCTTTTCAAAAGAACCAACACATATTTATGAAGAGGAAACTAAAGACAAATTAGAGTGGATTACCTCTGCTTCACACGTGTTCTTGATCAAAGCCTCTTGGACTTGATGGAGCTACATCTCTATATCATGCAATATTTGAATAATTTCTTCCTTCTCTTTCTTCATAGCAAACAATTTCTCACGAAGTTTAGTGCTTTCTATTCTATCTTCAAACAGAATCTACACCATGTCCTTCAAGATGTAGAAGTCACGCTTCATGTCTTCATCGAAGAATCTTGTGAAGGAGGAGGATTTGGAAACCTCACTTGAAGAAGTTTTAATCATGAAAATGAACTAAAATAACTTCAAAAAATTTAACAAATCTTTCAAAACAAATGACAAAGCTTTTGAACAAAATGGTTGTAGAGACAAGCTCTTATTCAAGCAGCCAAACAAAAAACCCTTTCCTGCTTCAAGGGTTTCCTTGAGGTCCTTTGGGTCTTGTGCTCTCCTAGACTTAGCTATCAGTAGCTCTCCCTTCACCTCCAGCAAACTCAAACAACAGTTAGTTTTCAAACAGTAAAACAGTTAATATTTTGCACTATTTAAACACCTTTCAAGTCAAAAAAGAAAGCTATTGCTCTGTCAATCAAGAAACCAAGAGCTACAATACCAATATGATCTGAAAATGGGTTGGATAACTTGTTATTTTTTTCAAGAACCTCTCACTCAATTAAACAAATAAATGATCTAGCTTATACTTGACAATTTACGGAATTTATGCTTGAAAGTGGTGTATGATTTTTAACTGTTTAAGTGTCTTAAGTCCATTTGTTCTTGCTGAAATTTAACATGTATAAGAACAAAATAATGTAGCAATAAAATATCCACACATAACAACAAAATTAATCTAGGATTTCACCCGAATATCGTGGGCTACGTCTCCTTTGAGCGTTTTCATCTTGACTTGGCTCTTTGGGATTATGGTAAAGTTTCTTTTACAAGTTCCACACTTAACTACAATGGATACTGAACTGATCCAAAGGGCTTATAATACCATCTATATCCCTATCATGGTTGTCATCACTCTGCAAACAACTTTAGGCTCCCTTAGACTCGATTCCTTCTGTCAGTGCACTGAGCTACACTGAGCTTCTACATGGCACTAAATCCTTCAAAATTATATTTCTATCCCTAAAACCACACCTACTGTCTCCAACACACATCAAACACAAAATATTGACTGATCATTTGCTCAAATCGAACACTCCATCCCCAAACTAGGCCTTCCTCCATGATTTTCCCAGGGTTGCCGAAAACTTCCCTTCAGATTCTTGAGCTCTAGAAGTCATAAAATGGCTTTGAAAACCCCTTTCATTGGATTTATAATGCAAAAATTAGTCATGATAGACTATTTTTTCATAAAAAATGGCCTTCGGCTGCTCCGGTTTCTCCAACACCTGTCGGCACCCCATGGCACTAGGGTCACTAAAAAATTCTCTGATAGGTTATAGACCTCTATAAGTCCTCAAAAGATTCTGAAACCTCCATCAGTGGATTCAGAATTCTGTTTACAGTCATAAATGACTATTGGTTCACTGCATATGGTCTCTAGCTGCTCTAGCTAGGCTGTGAACTGTTGCTGGCAAAAGTTTGCACTGATGGCCCCTGGAACTTTACTGAAGCTTCTCAGATTTATAAAGTCCTCTACAGGCTCTGAGAACCATATCGTTAGTTTCATAACATCCTAAATATCCAAAATTGACTATTGTATCTCTGGATAAGGCCTCTAGCTCCCCTGGCTAGGCCTCAAACTATTGCTACCCCCTCGTGGCCCTAGTGGCCCCTTGAAATTAAATGATGAAGAAACCTTCTTAGAAGCTCTCTGATGGCTTTTCAACCTACTCCATTGAGTCTGGAACGTTGGAGATATTCGAAATTGACTATTGGCACCCCAAAATTGGGCGAACCTAGCTCCATCTAGAGTCAAAACAATTTTTTTCCTAGTGTCCCCTACATCAACTCCACCGAAACTGGAGAGACTGGAGTTAACTCCAATTAAAATATCAAAAATGAAAAAAATTAGAAGGCATTCCATTTCTCCCGCCATTCTGACCATTTATAATAATTGTAACAATTTTGGGTGGCCACATGGCCACAAACCCCCACAATTAATGTGGGCTGTTAACGAAACCATTGCAGTAAAATGTGGTAAGTTAGTTTCAAAACTGAGTTGGTGTCAGCATTAACGCCTGACCGCGCGGATATCCATTTAATGTTTTTCATGTGATCATTGTTCAAACAAATGTTAATGCCAGCGGTCCCGGGTTTGGCCCATGGTTTTAGGGACGTGATCATATGGGAGGGGTTGGCCCCTGCACTCCCCCAATGCGAAAACTACTCAAATTTAAATATAAACTAAGTCCTTACATTGTTAAAAACTATTGCATAGGGGAGACGGTAAGAGCATTCGCATGCAGCAAGGAGGTCATGCAATCAATCCCTGTCGACTCCAAAACAATTTTGTAACATCATCCTGGGCCACATGGCAGCCTTCGGGCCTACCATGTGGCAGCCTATGATTGGCCAAGCCACAAAAGTCAACCAACTGCCCATTTAAATTGTTCCACTTGTCAGCTGTTGATTGGACCGAACAGAATATTTTGGGGAATATTCTAAGGAATATTCCCTAGAATATTCCAGGAACAGTCCCTATAATATTCTTTTTTTAATTTCCAAAAATTTCCAGGTCAAACTTGGTCAAAGTCCAGTTTTACATTTTACTGGAATTTTCAAATTGCAATAACTTCTTCATACAGTGTCGGTTTTTTGAACCGTTTGCGGTGCCGAAATCAAGAATATGCAATCTATTTGGTCACTCAGGCTCAGTACACTTTCGAACAATTTGAATTTTGAGCTATCATTCTGGTCCATGATCCAGTTCTGATCAATGATCCTATTCTCTTGCAGCATCATCCTTTCGGAAATGGCTTTATCTTTGTCTCTTATATTGAACAAAAATTTGTTCAAATTAATGTGCAGTTGGGCCAATTGAGCCTACTTCTCACTTCAGATATGTTCCACTGTTTGGGACAAGCCTAAGGGGGAGTCCAGAGTTCACTTCAAAGGGTCCATTTCCTTCCAGCTGCTGTGGCGATGGCTTCCAAATTTTCCTGCACCCGAGTCCCCTATGACAATGTTAGTGTTCCCCTCCTTACGCTCTTGAAAATAGAGCAGACGCTCTTTTTCAATTTCGTTCCTGAGTACCATGCATAAACGTTTCCCGACCTGAAGTCTCCCACTACAGAATGAGGCTTTGTCAGTTTCACCCTTCTGCACGCTGGAGGAATGGTTCTAATGGAGGGGGAAGCCATCTGGTATCTTATTTCACAAGGTCGACATGTGATAAACTCTCGACCTGCCTTGGTCGTACATTCTCCTGAGAAAATTCATTTCTTTGCAAAAAATATCACTCTCGCATGCTTCCGTTTGAAGTCAATTCACAGTGATGATGTTCTTTGTATCCATGGTGCATGTGTTTCTTCCCTCCATCGGCTTGATGTGACCTACCTTACCGTTAGCCACATGTTGGGTGGTTACATCAGAGGTGAGCCAGATCCACCACGTGTCATGCTGAGTCAACAAGCTCTGAATGGTGGCAGGTGAGTGGTAGCTATGATATATGCCTTGGATGTTCAAGAGCTCATGAATCTTGTGGCAATTGCCTTTGGACCTATTGGTATTGATTTCCATTGTCACTAGGGAAGGTTGTGGATCTCAATTTATCCCCTTAGCCTGAGGTGGCTTGGGGGTAGAACCACTCACTGATTTGCTTGTTTGTCTGCCATGTTGTTTAAATACCACTTCACATGCCAAGGAGTCAGGGTTTTTAAATAAAGGAGAAGACTTTCTATATGACACAAGATCTTGGGCTTATGCTTCATTGTGCCCTTTTGCAGGGCTAGAACGCTCCTGATTTCCCAAACTGAGTCTCCAATAACATGGAGAGCTCTAATGTTATTCCTTAGAGATAGCTCTAGCCATGTCTTCTACCTGATTGTTTGTTTTCGTTCAAATTCCCCAAAAAAACTCTATTCGGTTTGTTCGCTCGGGGCTATGCAACACCCCTCCCACTCCTCCGACCTAGGATTTCCTTTCGAGGCACCATCAAAAAATAGAAAATTCTTGACTATGCCACTTAGCCACTTTTTCAATTATTCCTGAGTAATACGGAGTTTCCATGGCTCTCCTCCTTTTGGTTTGGTCGTGGAACTTAGATTTTTTCCATTGGTGGTGTTGAGGTGGATCCACCTCTATTCCACATTTGGTAGACCTTCCAAATATCCTTGCTTACACCGACCATGGGATAGGACTTCCGAGAGCAATTGACGGTCTTTGGTTCCTGTTTGGTGGGCTATGGGGAGATTGTAATGGAAAATTGCTTTGTTTCTGGTGAGCCAGGTTGTCCAACATAAGAACTTGGGGAGAGCCAACCAGTAGTGCCTCATAAGAATTTTGGACCAAAGGGAGTTCGGGAAAGCATGTTTCCATGAATGGAACATACCAAGAAAGGAGTGGGGTAGATTCCTGATCTTCATTACTTCAGAGTAGGCAATTTTCCACGCCAATTTTGTATAGTCACAGTGGAAGAATAAATGTTCTATTATCTATTTTTCCACTTGGCATAAAGAGAATCTGGACGGTCCAGCGATGCCCCCTCTTCAAAGGTTATCTATTGTAAGGATTTTTTTGTGGGCTTCTTGCCAACATAAAAAGTTGATCTCGGGGAGACTATCTGTATTCCAGATGGCTTTCCATTGCCTAGAATAATGTTGCATCATTGGTTCCGGTCTAAGATGGTGGTAGCCTGTCTTGATTCGATATCTTGTTTCAGAGTAAATCCATATTCTAGAGTCCCTATTATTCCAATGCAGAGGTGCATATCCATCAAGAAGGGAGATGAGAGTGTTTTCCTGTTCAACTAGATGGTGAGGGAGGTTCCTATTAGCTAGAGTCCAACCCTTCCATCTTTCGTCATCATACTAGTTAGAAATATCAAAGAGAGTGTGGAGGTGGTTTGTGTTATACCATTGAAAAAGATCTTGGAGGTCTTCCTTGGACTTGAGTAGTCCTTGTTCATCATATCTTGGAGATTTCGATATCTCTTCCATTTCCAACCTACCAAGAAAGATGGGAGAGAATAAGAGGGGCAACGTTTCTGTAGAGGTGCCATATAGGCGAGCCTTTGGATGGCCATTGCAGTGAATCTAGTCTATTGGGCTTACTTTTGGCCAAATACTTCTTAATCATAGCCGACTGCCACCAGCCTGAGGGATTAGAGAAGAGCCTCCATACTAATTTGGCCCCAAGGGCTTCATTGACTAGAAGTGGATCTCGGATGTCTAATAATCTCGAGCGTTTGGAGGCCTGAGCTATTTTCCAATTCACCATATGAATTTTTTGTTCATTTCCTTTGCCTCCTAGCCAGAGATATTTACAGATCAATCTACTGAGCTGATTTTCCACTCCAACTGGGGCTAGAAGATCCAAACACATATACAAGGGGAGAGTCAATAACACCGATTTGATAAAGACCATTCGACCCACCGGTTTCAACCACCTAGTTCCCTAGTTTTCAAATTTTTTTGATATTGTCAAAGAAAATTTCCCATGCTGATTTGGGGGTTCTATCTTCAGCAATAGGCATCTCGAGATAAGTAAAGGTCTTACAATTTATACCGCTTGGGAAAGAGAGGATTTCAGAAATGGCCGCCATTGTGTCCTCAGAGCAGTTCCAACCATAGATCTATCTTTTATGTCTATTCACATCACCTCCTGAAGCCTCCAAGTATTTGTCCAAAATTCTCTTGAATCTTCTTGCTATAATCCTTGAGGCTCCTCCGAGTAAGATTGTGTCGTCAACGAACTAGGAATGATTGATAGTTTTCACTCCCCTAGCAATGAGGATGCCTCCCAGATTTCCATTGCTAAGTTCCTCAGAAATGGATCGACTTAGAGCATCTACCATAATAATGTAGAGAAGAGGGGAGATGGGACATCCTTGTCTCAACCCCTGAGAAGCTTTAAAGAACCCAACCGGTCATCCGTTTAACAGAGGGGAGATCCAGGGTTGACCGATACAGGAATTGACATCTTTGATAAATTTCTGGCTAAACCCAATTTTTTCCATGACCGCAAATAGGAATATGTGTCTCACCCTATCAAAGGCATTGGCCATATCCATCATAATTTACATACCGATGTTCCCGACATTCTTGCTCATGTGGATTTCCTCTTTAACCAGGATTATGTTATCTAATATTTGTGTCCCTTGGATGAATCCACCTTGATTAGGAGAGATGAGTTTGTTCAAGAGGGGATTTAATCGATTGGATAAAATTTTGGTGAGAATTTTGTAGGAGACATTAAAAAGAGAAATAGGCCTGAATCTTGAGAAGCTTACCGGTTTGGTGTCCTTTGGTATAAGAGCCAAGAAGGATGAGTTGATTCCTCCACTGATTTTTTCTTTTCCCATTGACCATTGTAGCATTCAGAGTAGATTATTTTTAATTAAGAACCAAAAAGCTCTATAAAAGTGGATATTGAATCCATCCGATCCAAGGGCTTTATCACGATCCATAGAACAAATGGCTTCTATCACCTCCTTTTCCTGGATGGGGGCTTCCAAATCCTCGTTTTTCTTCCTCATGACTAGGGTTGGGATATTTGCGAGCAGATCTTCCTCCTGTCCCTCCATTTCCATTCTCGTCTCTGTGTAGAGATTGTGAAATGAGTGAGGGTTGTTTGTTTCAAGTATTTCGGCTGAGTGATTCTGTCATTATTCTCAATGGTGACTTCCAGGACTTTATTATGCTGTTCCCTCACTTTAGTCTGTCTATGGAAGAATTTAGTTTTTTGATCTTCGGCCTCTAGCCACAGACTTCGTGATTTTATTCTCCACATATAACAACAAAATTAATCTAGGAGTTCACCCGAATATCGTGGGCTACGTCTCCTTTGTGCTTTGTCATCTTGACTTGGCTCTTTGGGATTATGGTAAAGTTTCTTTTACAAGCTCCACACTTAACTACAATGGATACTGAACTGATCCAAAGGGCTTATAATACCATCTATATCCCTGTCATGGTTGTCATCACTCTCCAAACATCTTTAGGCTCCCTTAGACTCGATTCCTTATGTTAGTGCACTGAGCTACACTGAGCTTCTACATGGCACTAAATCCTTCATAATTTTGTTTCTATCCTTGAAACCACACCTACAGTCTCCAACACACATCAAACACCAAATATCGACTGATCATTTTCTCAAATCGAGCACTACATCCCCAAACTAGGCCTTCCTCCACGATTTGCCCAGGGCTGCCGAAAACTTCCCTTCAGATTCTCGAGCTATAGAAGTCATAAAATGGCTTTGAAAACCCCTTTCATTGGATTTATAATGCAAAAATTAGTCATGATAGACTATTTTTTCATAAAAATGTCCTTCGGCTGCTCCAGTTTCTCCAACACGTGTCGGCACCCCGTGGCACTATTGTCACTGAAAAATTCTCTGATAGGTTATCGACCTTTAGAAGTCCTCAAAAGCTTCTGAAACATCCATCAATGGATTCAGAATTCTGTTTACAGTCATAAATGACTATTGGTTCACTGCATATGGTCTCTAGCTACTCTTGCTAGGCTGTGAACTGTTGCTGGCAAAAGTTTGCACTAATGGCCCCTGGAAATTTACTGAAGTTTCTCAGCTTTATAAAGTCCTCTACAGGCTCTAAGAACCATATTTTTAGTTTCAGAACATCCAAAATATCCAAAATTGACTATTGTGTCTCTGGGTAAGGCCTCTAACTCCCCTGGCTAGGCCTCAAACTATTGTTGCCCCCTCGTGGCCCTAATGGCCCCTTGAAATTAAATGATGAAAAAAACTTCTTAAAAGCTCTTTGATGGCTTTTCAACCTACTCCATTGAGTCTGGAATGTTGGAGATATTCGAAATTGACTATTGGCACCCGAAAATTGGGCAAACCTAGCTCCATCTAGAGTCAAAACAAATTTTTTCCTAGTGTCCCCTACATCAACTCCACCAAAACTGGAGAGACTGGAGTTAACTCCAGTTAAAATAGAAAAAATGAAAAAATTAGAAGGCACGCCATTTCTCCCACCATTCTAACCATTTATAATAAATTTAACAGTTTGGGGTGGCCACATGGCCACAAACCCCCGCGGTTAATGTGGGCAGTTAACGAAACCATTGCAGTAAATTGTGGTAAGTTAGTTTCAAACCTGAGTTGGTGTCAGCATTAACGCCTGACCGCGCGAATATCCATTTAATGTTTTTCATGTGATCCTTGTTCAAACAGCCGTTAATGCCAGCGGTTCTGGGTTTGGCCCATGGTTTTAGGGACGTGATCATATGGGAGGGGTTGGCCCCTCCGCTCCCCCAATGCGAAAAATACTCAAATTTAAATATAAACTGAGTCCTTACATTGTTAAGAACTATTGCATAGGGGAGACGGTAAGAGCATTCGCATGCAGCGGGGAGGTCATGTGATTAATCCCTGTCGACTCCAAAACAATTTTGTAACATCATCCTGGGCCACATGGCAGCCTCCGGGCCTACCACGTGGCAGCCTATGATTGGCCAAGCCACAAAAGTCAACCAACTGCCCATTTAAATTGTGCCACTTGTCAACTGTTGATTGGACTGAACATAATATTTTGGGGAATATTCTAAGGAATATTCCCTAGAATATTCTAGGAACAGTCCCTTTAATATTCTTTTTTTAATTTCCAAAAATTTCCAGGTCAAACTTGGTCAAAGTCCAGTTTTTACATTTTACTGGAATTTTCAAATTGAGATAACTTCTTCATACAGTGTCGATTTTTCGAACCGTTTGCAGCGCCGAAATCAAGAAGATGCAATCTATTTGGTCACTCAGGCTCAATACAATTTCGAGCAATTTGAATTTTGAGCTATCATTCTGGTCCATGATCCAGTTCTGATCAATGATCCTATTCTCTTGCAACATCATCCTTTCGGCAATGGCTTTATCTTTGTCTCTTATAGTGAACAAAAAGTTGTTCAAATTGATGTGCAGGTTGGCCAATTGAGCCTCCTTCTCACTGCAGATCTGATCCACTGTTTGGGACAAGTCTGAGGGGGAGTCCAGAGTTCAATTCAAAGGGTCTGTTTCCTTCCAGCTACTGTGGTAATGGCTTCCAAAGTTTCCTGCACCCGAGTCCCCTATGACAATGTTAGTGTTCCCCTCCTTACACTCTTGAAAACAGAGCAGAAGCTCTTTTCCAATTTCGTTCCTGAGCACCATGCATAAACGTTTCCCGACCTGAAGTCTCCCATTGCAGAATGAGGCTCTGTCGGTTTCACCCTTCTGCACGCTGGAGGAATGGTTCTAATGGAGGGGGAAGCCATCCAGTATCTTATTTCACAAGTTCAACATGTGATAAACTCTCGGCCTGCCTCGGTCATACACTCTCCCGAGAAAATTCATTTCTCTGCAAAAAATATCACTAACAATGTTACCTAATTTTTTTTGGTAGCATAAAAAGCACCCGATTTTGGAAAGTGGTGATGCAGAATCACCATTTTTTTTTTGTGCACATTTTTGACACTCTAATATTTTTATTTATGAAGTATGAATATTTGTTTTAAAATGTTTGTGAATTTCATGTTAATTTTGAAATGTATTGATGCAGCATCAACTTTTTTTTTTTAGACTGGTGATTTTCATGCTAATTTTGAAACGTATTGATGCTACATCAACTTTTTTTTTTAGAGCGGTGATTTTCATGCTAATTTTGAAACGTATTGATGCTGCATCAACCTTTTTTTTTTTAGAGTGGTGATTTTCATGTTGGTAATAAAACACAAAACTTAGATAAAAAATATATATAAAAACAATAAAAAAAACCAATAAAAATGTCAAAAAAACAAAAATAGCTCGTAAAAATAAAAAATTTAAACAAAAATAAATAAATAAATAACAAAAATATTTGAAAATTATATCAAAGGAAATGACAAAATTTGAAAAAAAAACACATAATTTAAAGAAAAAAAAACAAAAATTGACCAAAAAAAATTAAAAAAAAAACATCAAAAACATTTTTTTCTAACTTATTAAAAAAAACCATATTAAAAATTAGAAAAAAAAAATTTAAAATAATTTAAATTACAAAATTAAAATTTCGATTAAAAAAAAATAAAAAATAAAGAAAGAAAGAAAAATTAAATTTAAAAATTTAAATTAAAAAAAATTAAAATTGAAAAAGAAAATAAAAATAAAAAAAAACTATCATTAAAAAACAAAAAAAATGAAAAAAACCACATGCAAATAATTAAAAAACATAAATTTAGTGCTTTTTTTTTAATGAAACAATTTATAGATTTTAAAAATGAAAAACTAAATAAACTAAAAAATTAAAAAAATCAATTAAATTAAATTAAAATTTAATAAATTTAATAAATAAATTTTAAATTTTAAATTTAAAAAAATAAATAATCTATAATATTAAATATAAAAATAAAAGAAAATTAAAAAAAAAAATTTAGATAAAAAAATTGAATAAAAAAAAAATTAAAATTTTTTGAAATTAAAAAGAAATTAACAAAAATAAAATTAAAATAAAAATATTAAAAATTAAAATAAAAAATAAAAAATAAAAAATAAAAATAAAATCAAATAAAAAATATACATATATATTAAAAATTAAAAAAGAAATAAAAATAAAAATAAAATTCAAAAAAAATAAAAACAAAATTAAAAAAAAAAGAAAAACAAAACAAATTATATTTTAAATAAAAAAATTAAATTAAAAAAAAATAAAATTTTGAAATAATTTTTTTTTTTAAATCAAATTAAAAAAAAATAAAAAATTAAAAATCAATTTAAAAAAAAAAAAAATAAATAAAAAAAAATAAAAAAAAAAAAAAAATGGCGGCGGCGGTGGTGGTGGGCGGTGGTGGTGGTGGTGGGGGCGGCGAGGGAGGGCCGGGTGGAGCAGCCCCCACCACCACCACCGCCGCCCCCCCCCCCCACCACTGCCGCCATTTTATTTTTTTTATTTTTTTTTTTAAATTGATTTTTTTTTTTTAATTTTTTTTACAATTTTTATTTTTTTTTTCAAAAAGTTTAAATTTTTTTTTAATTTAATTTTTTTATATAAAATATAATTTGTTTTGGTTTTTTTTTTTTTTTAATTTTGTTTTTATTTTTTGTAAATTTTATTATTATTTTTGTTTTAAATTTTATTTATTTATTTATTTTGTTAGTAATTTTTATTAAATTTTGCTTCTTCTTTTTTATTTAATTGATTTTTTTTTTTTTAATTTCATAAATTTCCTTTATTATTTTATAGAATTTAATAAATTTTGTATTTTTTTTTTAAATTTATTTGAATTTAATATTGTTTTTTAAATGTTTTACTTTTTTATTAATTTTTTTTTTAATAACATAAAATTTTTATATTTTTATATTTCAATTAAAATTTTGTATTTAAAATTAGATTTTTTTTTTAATTAAACTTAATTTTTTTAAATTAATTTGTTTTTTAATTTTTTTTATTTAATATTATTTTTTTATTTTTTTTATTTTTTTCAATTTTCCATTTTTAATTGATTTTTAAAGTTTTTATTTTAACAAAGGTTTTTTTTTTCTTTTATATTTAAAATTTATTTTTTCTTTTCAAAATTTATTTGTTTATTTGTTTATTTATTAAAATTTAATATTTTTGTTTTTAAATTTAATTGTTATTTTAATATTAATTTTTCTTTTTTTTTAATTTAATAAAATCTGATATATATACATATTTTAATTTAAGTTCATATATATATTTTAGTTTTTATAATTTAAATTTAATTTATTTTGTATAGTTTATTTGTTTTTTTAATATATATTGTTTTAAATTTAATATTTTCATTGTATATTATTTTTATTTTTTATTTTTAATTAATTTTTCATTTTTTTACTTTTAATTTAAATAATGTTTTTTTTTAATATTTTTATTTTAAAATTTTAAATTTATTAAAATTTAATATATTTCCTTAAATTTAATTTTTTGTTTTAAATATTTTTTTTTTTTTAAATTTAATAAGAATTTTCTTTTTCTTTTTTAAATTTAATTTCTATATTTTATTTTTTATAATTTCCTTCTTTTTTTTAACTTTTTTTTTTTTTTTTAAATTTAATATTTTTATTTTTTAATTTCTATATTTTTTTAAATTTTAATCTTAAATTTTTTTTGTTTATTGTTTTATTTTTATTTTCCTTAAATTTTAGGTTTTTTTCAATGTTTGAATTAAAATTTTTATTTTGTTTTTATTTTTATTTTTTTTATCTTCATATATTTTTAAATTTTAAGCTTTTAAATATTTTATTTTTTAAATTTATTTTTTTTCTTAAATTTTAGGTTTTTTTTAATGTTTGAATTTTAAAAATTTAAAAATGTTACTTTTATTTTTAAAAATGCCAAAAATATGACACAATTTTTTTTTATATTATTCCAGCATCAACTGGTTTTGTTTTGAGGGTGTTTTTTCACTCCTTTTTTCAAGAAACAATTTTGTTTTTACCATAATTTTATAAAATGTTGAAATTTGACCTTCAAAAAAACCGAAGTGCATTCTGGAATACACACTTTTTGTTTTTGGGGTGTTTTTTCAATCCTTTTTTCAAGAAACAATTTTTTTTTTTACCATAATTTTATAAAATGTTGAAATTTGACCTTAAAAAAAATCGAAGTGCGTTCTGGAATGCACACTTTTTGTTTTTGGGGTGTTTTTTCATGTTTTTTGAGTCTTTTTGGGCTAGAGTTCCCCTTTTGAGGTCAGGTTACCTATTTGATCGGTAACAGTGTTCACTCTTGCATGCTTCCGTTTGAAGTCAATTCATAGTGATGATGTTCTTTGTATCCATGGCACATGTGTTTCTTCCCTCCACCGGCTTGATGTGACCTACCTTACCATTAGCCACATGTTGGGTGGTTACATCAGAGATGAGCCAGCTCCACCACGTGTCATGCTGAGTCAACAAGCTCTGAATGGTGGCAGGTGAGTGGTAGCTGCGATATATGCCTTGGATGTTCAAGAGCTCATGAATCTTGTGGCAATTTCCTTTGGACCTATGGGTACTGATTTCCATTGTCACTAGGGAAGGTTGTGGATCTCAATTTATCCCCCTAGCCTGAGGTGGCTTGGGGGTAGAACCACTCCCTGATTTTCTTGTTTGTCTGCCATGCTGTTTAAATACCACTTCACATGCCAAGGAGTCAGGGTTTTGAAATAAAGGAGAAGACTTTCTATACGACACCAGATCTTGGGCTTATGCTTCATTGTGCCTTTTTGCGGGGCTAGAACGCTCTTGATTTCCCAAACTGAGTCTCCAATAACATGGAGAGCTCTAATGTTATTCCTTAGAGATAGCTCTATCCATTTCCAGAGAGCCATTTCTTCTACCTGATTGTTTGTTTTCGTTCAAATTCTCTAGGAAAACTCTATTCGCTTTGTTCCCTCGGGGCTATGCAACACCCCTCCCACTCCTCCGACCTAGGATTTCCTTTCGAGGAATCATCAAAAAATAGAAAATTCTTGACTATGCCACTTAGCCACTTGTTCAATTATTCCTGAGTAATACGAAGTTTCAATGGCTCTCCTCCTTTTGGTTTGGTAGTGGAACTTAGATTTTTTCCATTGGTGGTGTTGAGGTGGATCCACCTCTGTTCCACATTTGGTAGACCTTCCAAATCTCCTTGCTTCCACCGACCATGGGATAGGACTTCCAAGAGCAATTGAAGGTCTTTAGTTCCTGTTTGGTGGGCTATGGGGAGATTGTAATGGAAAATTGCTTTGTTTCTAGCGAGCCAGGTTGTCCAACATAAGAACTTGGGGAGAGCCAACCAGTAGTGCCTCATAAGCATTTTGGACCAAAGGGAGTTCGGGAAAGCATGTTTCCATGAATGGAACATACCAATAAAGGAGTGGGGTAGATTCCTGACCTTCATTACTTCAGAGTAGGCAATTTTCCACGCCAATTTTGTATAGTCACAGTGGAAGAATAAATGTTCTATTATCTATTTTTCCACTTGGCATAAAGAGAATCTGGACGGTCCAGCGATGCCCCCTCTTCAAAGGTTATCTATTGTAAGGATTTTTTTGTGGGCTTCTTGCCAACATAAAAAGTTGATCTCGGGGAGACTATCTGTATTCCAGATGGCTTTCCATTGCCTAGAATAATGTTGCATCATTGGTTCCGGTCTAAGATGGTGGTAGCCTGTCTTGATTCGATATCTTGTTTCAGAGTAAATCCATATTCTAGAGTCCCTATTATTCCAATGCAGAGGTGCATATCCATCAAGAAGGGAGATGAGAGTGTTTTCCTGTTCAACTAGATGGTGAGGGAGGTTCCTATTAGCTAGAGTCCAGCCCTTCCATCTTTCGTCATCATACCAGTCAGAAATATAAAAGAGAGTGTGGAGGTGGTTTGTGTTATACCATTGAAAAATATCTTGGAGGTCTTCCTTGTACTTGAGTAGTCCTTGTTCATCATATCATGGAGATTTCGATATCTCTTCCATTTCCAACCTGCCAAGAAAGATGGGAGAGAATAAGAGGGGCAACGTTTCTGTAGAGGTGCCATATAGGCGAGCCTTTGGATGGCCATTGCAGTGAATCCAGTCTATTGGGCTTACTTTTGGCCAGATACTTCTTAATCATAGCCGACTGCCACCAGCCTGAGGGATTGGAGAAGAGCTGCCATACTAATTTGGCCCCAATGGCTTCATTGACCAGAAGTGGATCTCGGATGTCTAATCATCTCGAGCATTTGGAGTCCTAAGCTGTTTTCCAATTCACCATATGAATTTTTTGTTCATTTCCTTTGCCTCCTAGCCAGAGATATTTACGGATCAATCTGTTGAGCTGATTTTCCACTCCAACTGGGGCTAGAAGATCCAAACACATATACAAGGGGAGAGTCGATAACACTAATTTGATAAAGACCATTCGACCCACTGGTTTCAACCACCTAGTTCCCCAGTTTTCAATTTTTTTTGATATTGTCAAAGAAAATTTCCCATGCTGATTTGGGGGTTCTGTCTTCAGCAATAGGCATCCCAAGATAAGTAAAGGTTTTACAATTTATACCACTTGGGAAAGAGAGGATTTCAGCAATGGCTGCCATTGTGTCCTCGGAGCAGTTCCACCCATAGATCTATCTTTTATGTCTATTCACATCACCTCCTGAAGCCTTCAAGTATTTGTCCAAAATTCTCTTGAATCTTCTTGCTATAATCCTTGAGGCTCCTCCAAGTAAGATTGTGTTTTCAACGAACTTAGAATGACTGATAGGATTCACTCCCCTAGAAATGAGGATGCCTCCCAGATTTCCATTGCTGAGTTCCTCATAACGGGACCGACTCAGAGCATCTACCATAATAATGTAGAGAAGAGGGGAGATGGGACATCCTTGTCTCAACCCCCGAGAAGCTTTAAAGAACCCAACCGATCATCCGTTTAACAGAGGGGAGATCCAGGGTTGACCGATACAGAAATTGACATCTTTGATAAATTTCTGGCTAAACCCAATTTTTTCCATGACCGCAAATAGGAATATGTGTCTCACCCTGTCAAAGGCATTGGCCATATCCATCATAATTTACATACTGATGTTCTCGACATTCTTTCTTGTGTGGATTTCCTCTTTAACCAGGATTATGTTATCTAATATTTGTCTCCCTTGGATGAATCCACCTTGATTAGGAGAGATGAGTTTGTCCAAGAGGGGCTTTAATCGATTGGATAAAATTTTGGTGATAATTTTGTAGGAGACATTAAAAAGAGAAATAGGCCTGAATCTTGAGAAGCTTACCGGTTTGGTGTCCTTTGGTATAAGAGCCAAGAAGGATGAGTTGATTCCTCCACTAATTTTTTCTTTTCCCATTGACCATTGTAGCATTCAGAGTAGATTCTTTTTAATTAAGAACCATAAATCTCTATAAAAGTGGATAGTAAATCCATCCGATGCAGGGGCTTTATCTGGATCCATAGACCAAATGGCTTCTATCACCTCCTTTTCCCTGATGGGGGCTTCCAAATCCTCGTTTTTATTCCTCGTGACTAGGGTTGGGATATTTGCAAGGAGATCTTCCTCCTGTCCCTCCATTTCCATTCTCGTCTCTGTGTAGAGATTGTGAAATGAGTGAGGGTTGTTTGTTTCAAGCCTTTCGGCTGAGTGATTCTGTCATTATTCTCAGTGGTGACTTCCAGGACTTTATTATGTTGTTCCCTCACTTTAGTCTGTCTATGGAAGAATTTAGTGTTTTGATCTTCGGCTTCTAGCCATAGACTTCGTGATTTTATTCTCCACACATAACAACAAAATTAATCTAGGAGTTCACCCGAATATTGTGGGCTATGTCTCCTTTGAACTTTGTCATCTTGACTTGGCTCTTTGGGATTATGGTAAAGTTTCTTTTAAATGTTCCACACTTAAATACAATGGATACTGAATTGATCCAAAGGGCTTATAATACCATCTATATCCCTGTCATGGTTGTCATCACTCTCCAAACAGCTTTAGGCTCCCTTAGACTCGATTCCTTATGTTAGTGCACTGAGCTACACTGAGCTTCTACATGGCACTAAATCCTTAATAATTATGTTTCTATCCCTAAAACCACACCTACTATCTCCAACACACATCAAACACCAAATATCGACTGATCATTTGCTCAAATCAAGCACTGCATCCCCAAACTAGGCCTTCCTCCACGATTTTCCCAAGGCTGCTGAAAAATTCCCTTCATATTATCGAGCTCTAGAAGTCATAAAATGGCTTTGAAAACCCCTTTCATTGGATTTATAATGCAAAAATTAGTCATGATATACTATTCTTTCATAAAAAATGGCCTTCGGCTGCTCCGGTTTCTCCAACACCTGTCGGCACCCCGTGGCACTAGGGTCACTGAAAAAATTCTCTGATAGGTTATCGACCTCTAGAAGTCCTCAAAAGCTTCTGAAACCTCTATCATTAGATTCATAATTCTTTTTATAGTCATAAATGACTATTGGTTCACTGCATATGGTCTCTAGCTGCTCTGGCTAGGCTATGAACTGCTGCTGGCAAAAGTTTGCACTGATGGCCCCTGGAACTTTACTGAAGCTTCTCAGCTTTATAAAGTCCTCTACAGGCTCTCAGAACCATATATTTAGTTTCATAACATCCGAAATATCCAAAACTAACTATTGTATCTCTGGATAAGGCCTCTAGCTCCCCTGGCTAGGCCTCAAACTATTGCTGCCCCCTCATGGCCCTAGTGGCCCCTTGAAATTAAATGATGAAAAAACCTTATTAGAAGTTCTCTGATAGCTTTGAAACCTACTCCATTGAGCCTGTAATTTTGGAGATATTCAAAATTGACTATTGGCACCCCAAAATTGGGCGAACCTAGCTCCATCTAGAGTCAAAACAAATTTTTTCCTAGTGTCCCCTACATCAACTCCACCAAAACTAGAGAGACTGGAGTTAACTCCAGTTAAAATAACAAAAATGAAAAAATTAGAAGGCACACCATTTCTCCCGCCATTCTGACCATTTATAAGAAATGTAACAGTTTGGGGTGGCCACATGGCCACAAACCCCTACGGTTAATGTGGGCAGTTAATGAAACCATTGCAGTAAACTGTGGTAATTTATTTTCAAACCTGAGTTGGTGTCAACATTAACGCCTGACCGCGCGGATATCCATTTAATGTTTTTCATGTGATCATTGTTCAAACAACTGTTAATTCCAGCGGTTCCAGGTTTGGCCCATGGTTTTAGGGACGTGATCATATGGGAGGGGTTGGCCCCTCCGCTCCCCCAATGCGAAAACTACTCAAATTTAAATATAAACTGAGTCCTTACATTGTTAAGAACTATTGCATAGGGGAGATGGTAAGAGCATTCGCATGTAATGGGGAGGTCATGAGATCAATCCTTGTCGACTCCAAAACAATTTTGTAACATCATCCTGGGCCACATGGCAGCCTCCGGGCCTACCACGTGGCAGCCTATGATTGGCCAAGCCACAAAAGTCAACCAACTGCCCATTTAAATTGTGCCACTTGTCAGCTGTTGATTGGACCGAACAGAATATTTTGGGGAATATTCTAAGGAATATTCCCTAGAATATTCCAGGAACAGTCCCTATAATATTTTTTTTTTAATTTCCAAAAATTTCCAAGTCAAACTTGGTCAAAGTCCAGTTTTTACATTTTATTGGAATTTTCAAATTGCGATAACTTCTTCATACAGTGTCGTTTTTTCGAACTGCTTGCGGCACCGAAATTAAGAAGATGCAATCTATTTGGTCACTCAGGCTCAGTACACTTTCGAACAATTTGAATTTTGAGCTATCATTCTGGTCCATGATCCAGTTCTGATCAATGATCCTATTCTCTTGCAGCATCATCCTTTCGGAAATGGCTTTATCTTTGTCTCTTATATTGAACAAAAATGTTGTTCAAATTAATGTGCAGGTGGGCCAATTGAGCCTCCTTCTCACTGCAGATCTGTTCCACTGTTTGGGACAAGTCTGAGGGGGAGTCTAGAGTTCACTTCAAAGGGTCCATTTCCTTCCATTTGTTGTGGCGATGGCTTCCAAATCTTCTTGCACCCGAGTCCCCTATGACAATGTTAGTGTTCCCCTCCTTACGCTCTTGAAAACAGAGTAGAAGCTATTTTCCAATTTCGTTCCTGAGCACCATGCATAAACGTTTCCCGACCTGAAGTCTCCCACTCCAGAATGAGGCTCTGTCGGTTTCACCCTTCTGCACGCTGGAGGAATGGTTCTAATGGAGGGGGAAGCCATTCGGTATCTTATTTCACAAGGTTGACATGTGATAAACTCTCGTCGTGCCTTAGTCGTACATTCTCCCGAGAAAATTCATTTCTCTGCAAAAAATATCACTCTCGCATGCTTCCATTTGAAGTCGATTCATAGTGATGATGTTCTTTGTATCCATGGCACATGTGTTTTTTCCCTCCACCGGCTTGATGTGACCTGCCTTACCATTAGCCACATGTTGGGTGGTTACATCAGAGGTGAGCCAGCTCCACCACGTGTCATGCTGAGTCAACAAGCTCTGAATGGCGGCAGGTGAGTGGTAGCTGCGATATATGCCTTGGATGTTCAAGAGCTCATGAATCTTGTGGCAATTGCCTTTGGACCTATTGGTATTGATTTCCATTGTCACTTGGGAAGGTTTTGGATCTCAATTTATCCCCCTAGCCTGAGGTGGCTTGGGGGTAGAACCACTCCCTGATTTTCTTGTTTGTCTACCATGCTGTTTAAATACCACTTCACATGCCAAGGATTCAGGGTTTCGAAATAAAGGAGAATACTTTCTATACGACACCAGATCTTGGGCTTATGCTTCATTGTGCTTTTTTGCAGGGCTAGAACGCTCCTGATTTCCCAAACTGAGTCTCCAATAACATGGAGAGCTCTAATGTTATTCCTTAGTGATAGCTCTAGCCATTTCCAGAGAGCCATTTCTCCTACTTGATTGTTTTTTTTCGTTCAAATTCCCCAGGAAAACTCTATTCGGTTTGTTCCCTCGGGGCTATGCAACACCCCTCCCACTCCTTCGACCTAGGACCTCCTTTCGAGGCACCATCAAAAAATAGAAAATTCTTGACTATGCCACTTAGCCACTTGTTCAATTATTCCTGAGTAATACAGAGTTTCCATGGCTCTCCTCCTTTTGGTTTGGTAGTGGAACTTAGATTTTTTCCATTGGTGGTGTTGAGGTGGATCCACCTCTGTTCCACATTTGGTAGACCTTCCAAATCTCCTTGCTTCCACCGACCATGGGATAGGACTTCCGAGAGAAATTGATGGTCTTTGGTTCCTCTTTGGTGGGCTATGGGTAGATTGTAATGGAAAATTGCTTTGTTTCTGGCGAGCCAGGTTATCCAACATAAAAACTTGGGGAGAGCCAACCTGTAGTGCCTCATAAGCATTTTGGACCAAAGGGAGTTCGGGAAAGCATGTTTCCATGAATGGAACATACCAAGAAAGGAGTGGGGTAGATTCCTGATCTTCATTACTTCAGAGTAGGAAATTTTCCATGCTAATTTGGTATCGTCACAGTGGAAGAATAAATGTTCTATTGTCTATTTTTCCACTTGGCATAAAGAGAATCTGGATGGTCCAGCGATGCCCCTTCTTCAAAGGTTATCTATTGTAAGGATTCTTTTGTGGGCTGCTTGCCAACATAAAAAGTTGATCTCAGGGAGACTATCTGTATTCCAGATGGCTTTCCATAGCCTAGAATAATGTTGCACCGCGGGTTACGGTCTAAGATGGTGGTAGCTTGTCTTGACTCGATATCTTGTTTCAGAGTAAATGCATATTCTAGAGTCCCTATTATTCTGGTGCAGAGGTGCATATCCATCAAGAAGGGAGAGGAGAGTATTTTCCTGTTCAACTAGATGGTGAGGGAGGTTCCTATTAGCCAGAGTCCAGCCCTTCAATCTTTCATCATCATACCAGTCAGAAATATCAAAGAGAGTGTGGAGGTGGTTTGTGTTATACCATTGAAAAAGATCTTGGAGGTCTTCCTTGGACTTGAGTAGTCCTTGTTCATCATATCCTGGAGATTTCGATATCTCTTCCATTTCCAACCTGTCAAGAAAGATGGGAGAGAATAAGAGGGGCAACGTTTCTGTAGAGGTGCCATATAGGCGAGCCCTTGGATGGCCATTGCAGTGAATCTAGTCTATTGGGCTTACTTTTGGCCAGATACTTATTAATCATAGCCGATTGCCACTAGCCTGAGGGATTGGAGAAGAGTTGCCATACTAATTTGGCCCCAAGGGTTTCATTGACCAGAAGTGGATCTTGGATGTCTAATCATCTCGAGCGTTTGGAGGCCTGAGCTATTTTCCAATTCACCATATGAATTTCTTGTTCATTTCCTTTGCCTCCTAGCCAGAGATATTTACGGATCAATCTGCTGAGTTGATTTTCCACTCCAACTGGGGCTAGAAGATCCAAACACATATACAAGGGGAGATTCGATAACACCGATTTGATAAAGACCATTTGACCCACCGGTTTCAACCACCTAGTTCCCCAGTTTTCAAATTTTTTTGATATGTCAAAGAAAATTTCCCATGCTGATTTGGGGGTTTTGTCTTCAGCAATAGGCATCCTGAGATAAGTAAAGGTTTTACAATTTATACCGCTTGGGAAAGGGAGGATTTCAACAATGGCCGCCATTGTGTCCTCGGAGCAGTTCCACCCATAGATCTATCTTTTATGTCTATTCACATCACCTCCTGAAGCCTCCAAGTATTTGTCCAAAATTCTCTTGAATCTTCTTGCTATAATCCTTGAGGCTCCTCCGAGTAAGATTGTGTCGTCAACGAATTGGGAATGATTGATAGGTTTCACTCCCCTAGCAATGAGGATGCCTCCCAGATTTCCATTGCTGAGTTCCTCATAAAGGGACCGACTCAGAGAATCTACCATAATAATGTAGAGAAGAGGGGAGATGGGACATCCTTGTTTCAACCCCCGAGAAGCTTTAAAGAACCCAACCGGTCATCCGTTTAACAGAGGGGGGATCCAGGGTTGACCGATACAGGAATTGACATATTTGGTAAATTTCTAGCTAAACCCAAATTTTTCCATGACCGCAAATAGGAATATGTGTCTCACCCTGTCAAAGGCATTGGCCATATCCATCATAATTTACATACCGATGTTCCCGACATTCTTGCTCGTGTGGAATTCCTCTTTAACCAGGATTATGTTATCTAATATTTGTCTCCCTTGGATGAATCCACCTTGATTAGGAGAGATGAGTTTGTCCAAGAGGGGCTTTAATCGATTGGATAAAATTTTGGTGAGAATTTTGTAGGAGACATTAAAAAGAGAAATAGGCCTGAATCTTGAGAAGCTTACCGGTTTGGTGTCCTTTGGTATAAGAGCCAAGAAGGATGAGTTGATTCCTCCACTGAGTTTTTCTTTTCCCATTGACCATTGTAGCATTAAGAGTAGATTCATTTTAATTAAGAACCAAAAATCTCTATAAAAGTGGATAATGAATCCATCCGGTCAAGGGGATTTATCAGGATCCATAGACTAAATGGCTTCTATCACCTCCTTTTCCTGGATGGGGGCTTCCAAATCCTCGTTTTTCTTCCTCTTGACTAGGGTTGGGATATTTGCGAGGAGATATTCCTCCTGTCCCTCCATTTCCATTCTCGTCTCTGTGTATAGATTGTGAAATCAGTGAGGGTTGTTTGTTTCAAGTCTTTCAGCTGAGTGATTTTTTCATTATTCTCAGTGGTGACTTCCAGGACTTTATTATGTTGTTCCCTCACTTTAGTCTATCTATGGAAGAATTTAGTGTTTTGATCTTCGGCCTCTAGCCACAGACTTCATGATTTTATTCTCCATTCCTCCTCCTCTTTTATCTTCTGGGTGTAATTTGTCTCCCCAATTCTTTTTCTCTACTTAAAAGCTCTTTAGTTACCTTTGTCGTCTCCATTTCTTGGGTCAGGTCTTCCAACTGTTTTTGAAGGACCTTGCTCTGCTTTCCCAGAGGTTTATATTCCATTTTGACCTAGATTCTCATGGATTTCTTGACTCTTCTAAGTTTCTCTTCCCAAACGAATGCTGGAGATCCTTGGATGTATCTGCTCCATTCTTCTCTTACCAGCTGGTGGAATTTTTCTTCTTGGATCTGATGATCATTGAAGCGAAATGGGATTGGATGCCAATCTATCTTTTCCAACATATCTAGGAAAATCACATGGTGAACCGATGCTAGGTTACTGAAAGTCTCCACCTTATAGTCCATGTTAGCCAATAACCATTTTGAGTGTATCATTATCCAGTCTAGTCGCGTTGCTATGCGAGCCTCCCCTTTTCACCGATTTGACTAGGTGAACTTTTTAGATCTTGGTTTGAGGTCATATAGGTCCCATTGAGTGATTAGGTCATCCAGATGTTCCCTGAAAGGATCCTTGACTTGGTTTCCTTCGCGTTTATCATTTTCTAGATGGGTGGTGTTGAAGTCGCCCATCAGAATAGTGCAAGTATGGTGATTTTCATATTTGATTATGTTCAAAGTGTTCCAAAACTATAAATTTTTTGAATAGGTTACTGGAGCATATATATTATATAGGTTCAACATTTTCTTGGTAGCTTTGTGTTCCAAGAGAGTTAGAAGGATACTCTGATTCTTTACCTGGTGGATGACGATGAAGATTTGGCTGTCCCATATGGTGCAAATCCCCTCGGAGGCTCCCCTAGAGGAAACTGGCACCATGATTCCCTTGTGCCAAAATTTTGGGGTTGTCGCTATCATTTTTGCTTCTCCTAACTTAGTCTCTTGGATACATAGGACCGATGAATTGAGAGTGGTGATTATGTCCTTCATACTTTTTAATTTTTGAATGCTTCTGAGTCCTCTGCAACTCCAAGAGACTAGCTTCATTATTGGCTTTGGTTTTGAAGGGTCTTGTTGGCCTCCTCAAGAAGGTGTCTTCTTTGTTGTATCTCTTCCTACAGTGTATCCTTTAAACGAGTCTAAGCCCGACTGTAGGCCTATAGTTTTATCTCTTTTTGTGAATATTTCCCTGACCTCTCGATTGGGCTTTCTTCCTTTTTTTTTCCCTCAGTCTTCTTCTCTAGCAGTTTCCTTTTCCGTTTGTGCTGCAAAATTTTCTCTTGGTCTTCTTCCTCATTCTCCTTGTTTGCCTATGTCTTGAAAAAAGGTGACATTGGTGGGTTGATGATCTGGATATATTACCAATGACCAAGGTTTTGCTATTTTTTCTTCCACTACTCCTTCGATTTCCTGGGGTTGGGTCTAAGGTGGAGACGGTTTTTCGTTCTTGAGCGGTTGCAGAGTTTCGTTATCTCCCAAAGGTTCCAGAATGGCGAATTTGTTTCCCTCTTGTTGCTTCTTATTGGGGATTTTCGGTTGGATTGTCATTTACAGAGAAGCATTGTTCTTACTTTTGGCTATCATGTGTTTGGGAGCACCTGTTTCTCCCCCTGTGGTATTGGGGGCTGATTTCTTTGAGGTCGGTACTTTTGTTGAGACCTTTTTCTTCTAAGTTTGCCACTGTTCCAGATCCGGGATTTCTGTGTTTTCTGTGGGTGCTTCCTTTGGGAAGTATCTTGCAAAGTTTCCATACTCATGAAATTTCTTGCATTTGAAGGGGATTTGGTCATAGTCGAGGGGTTGAATATGTGACCATCCCCCATTTTCTAGAACTATTTATGATGGTAAACCCTTCTCCAAATCTAGCTCTACGCATATCCTTCCACAGGAAAACATTTTTCCCTTGGGTTCAAACCTGTCAACATACCTTCCTAAATTGTTTCCAATGGCCTAAAGGCAACCATATTCCTAGCAAGAGAGGGGAAGACGCATAATTTTTACACAAACAGGAACACTTGTGGGTATATCATCCTTGGGGCCATTAGGGGAATTTTGAGGTCTAAAATGGGCCTCCTAAGGGAAATGTACAATCAAAATTCACTTTATGAGAACCAATCACATTTTATGGGATGATGTTGTGAAACCAGCTCCAAAAAGAGAAGAAAAGAGATATCAACGCCTTAGAAATAAGCCACTTTGAAGGGGCAACCTCCAATACATTACTTGAATGAACAATTCTTGGATGATTCAAATTACAAAACCTCCTTTCTATATATAGGAGTCCTGGGGACATAATGTAATCCTAGTGGGGCCATAATGTAATCCTAGCTGACCTAACAATAATATTTTAAGGGCACAATAATAGAAATATGGGGGTTACAAGGGTACAATAATAACAATAAGTGGGTTACACTAACAACAATAAGGAACTATACTAGTAATATAGGGACCTAACATGCCCCTCTCCTTCAAAAAAGTGTTGTCCTCAATGCTTGAGTAGCTCTGGGTGCTTCTATATAAAATTCTCATTCTCCCATCTAGAATCTTCAGTGGGTAAGTTCTTCCACTTAATGAGATACTCTAAAATTGATCGATTCCATAGTTGTCGAGTTCTCCTTTCCGTGACCGCTTCTGGTTCCAATATGATTTTTCCTTCCTCATCAAGTTCTGGAAATATTGTTTGAACTGGAAGATTTTCACCTATAACTTTCTTTAAGCATGAAACATGGAAAATTGGATGCACTCGTGAAGAAGCAGGAAGCTCCAATTTGTATGCCATAGTACCAATATTTTGCAACACCTTGTAAGGACCATAGTACTTTGGTGATAATTTATTATCCTTCTTAGCTTGTTTGAGGGGCATTTGTTTGTATGGTTGTAGCCGTAAAAATACCCAATCTCCTACATAAAAACTTCTCTCACTGCTATGTTGATCTGCCTGTTGTTTCATTCAATTTTGTGCCAAATTCAGGTTGTCCTTTAAGAGTTGGATAACTTCTTGTTGATGCTCGATGTGATCTTCCACTACTTGAACCTTTGAATTTTCTCTTAAAGATGATGTGATGGATGGTGGATGATATCCATAAAGTGCCATAAATGGGGTCATTTTTGCTGCAGTATGGAAGGAAGTGTTATACCACCATTGAGCTAGAGGTAAACACTTGACCCATTGTGTTTGTTTATCAGATACAAAACAACGAAGATATCCTTCCAAACATTTATTTACTATCTCAGTTTGACCATCGGATTAAGGATGATAAGATGAGCTATGAGCTAATTGAGTACCCAAACAAGAAAATAACTCCGTCCAAAAATTTCCAGTAAAAATGGGATCTCTGTTGCTCACAATAACCCTTGGGTTTCCATGTAGATTTTGAATTGTGTCCATAAATGTAGTAGCAACTGTACTTGCTTTAAATGGATGAGATAATGCACAAAAGTGTGCATACTTGGTAAGTCTATCAACTACCACAATGATGACACTCTTTCCTTCGGACTTAGGTAAACCTGTGATAAAATCCATTGAAATCTCCTCCCAACGTTGACTTGGAATGGATAAAGGTTGTAGAAATCCCGGGGTCTTAATTGTTTCCACTTTATTCTGCTGGCAAACCAAACATTCCGCCACAAACTTTTTAATATCAGATTTAAGGCCATCCCAAAAAAATTCTTTCTTCACCCTCTGGTAAGTTTTTAAAAATCCTGAGTGTCCTCCTAAAGGAGAAGTGTGCAATTCCAAAAGAATATTTTGTTTTAGTTGGGAATTATTGCAAAGATATAAGTGATCTTTGTACCATAAGGAATCATTTTCCAACTAAATGTATCAGATGTACTAGGATCTTGCTGCAACTTTTGAATGAGTATCCATACATCTTTGTCCTTCTTCCATTCATCTCTTGCTTCAGTTATCCAATCTGGTTGGATAATAGAAATGGCACAAAGCAATGCTTCCACCTCTTCATTCTTTCTTGAGAGTACATCTGCAACAACATTAAGCTTTCCTTTTTTGTAGATTATTTCAAAGTCATAACCCAACATCTTTGTGACCCATTTTTTCTGCTCTTCTGAAGATAGTCTTTGTTCCAAAAAGTGTTTAAGACTATCATGATCATTTTTTACCTTGAAGTGTCTTCCCATTAGTTAAGTTCTCCATTTCTTTAGTGCATGCAGTATTGCTAACATTTCCTTCTCATAAATAGGAATCTGTAAATACTTTCCTTTGATTGGACGACTTTCAAAAGCAATGGGTCTTCCTTCTTGCATTAAAACAGCACCAATTCAATTTCCTGAGGCATCACCTTCCACAATAAAGGTTTTTGTGAATTCTGGCGTAGCTAAGACAGGTGCTAGGCACATTTCCTCTTTAAGATGTTCAAAGGCCTTAGTTGCTTCAGGAGTCCTTGAAAATGCATCTTTCTTAAATAATTTTGTTAGAGGTGCTGCTATTCTCCCATAATTCTTAACAAAATTTCGATAATACCCTGTTAACCCGAGAAATCCTCACAGCTTCTTTATGGTTGTGGGGACTTTCCATTCCTTAATGGCTTTAATTTTGTTAGGGTCTACCTTAACACCCTTGTGAGATACAATATGACCCAGTTATTCCACCTCTTGTACTCCAAAGAAACAATTGGATGTTTTTGCATATAATTTTTTCTCCTGCAATAGTTTGAGCACCCTGTCAACATGTTTAACATGATCCTTCCAAGACTTGCTGTAGATTAGTATATCATCAAAAAATACTAGCACAAATTTTCTAAGGAAGGGTTTGAAAATGAAATTCATCAACCCTTGAAATGTAGAAGGTGCATTGGTAAGGCCAAAAGACATGACCAAAAATTCATAATGACCCTCATGAGTTCGAAATGCTGTTTTCGGAATATATTCAGTCTTCATTCTAATTTGATGATACCCTGAACAAAGATCCAATTTGGTAAAATAAATTGCTCCATGTAATTAATCCAATAATTCATCAATCACAGGAATGGGAAATTTATCTTTAATGGTGAGCTTATTGAGCTCCCTATAATCCGGACACATGCGCCACGATCCATACTTCTTGTGTACCAATACTACAGAAGCAGAGAAAGAACTTTGACTAGGTTGAATTATACCCGCCTCTAACATTTCTGCAATCATACGTTCAAATTCGCTCTTTTGGACATAAGGATATCTATAAGGCCTAATGTTTGGAGGAACACTTCCTGGAATCAAATGAATAGCATGGTCATGATCATGAATAGGTGGGAGTCCTTTGGGAGTTTCAAACACCTTGGAATGATTGTCCAAGACTTGTTGGAGATCTGCAAAAATAGATGATTTTGATGTTGGAACTTCTAGTGAGCATAATTGTGCAATTACGCCTCGTTGTTATTTCTTTAGAAGATTTGTCATGACATTAGAGCTTATTATCCTTCCTGGCTTCCCCGCAATACCCCGTAATTCGACTTCCTTTCCTTCTGAAAAAAATTTCAAGAAAAGTTCTTGAAAATTAAAAGCTACCGTCCCCAAAGATTGTAACCATTGTACCCCTAGTACAACGTCAGCACCTCCCATAGGAATGGCAAGCATTGGACTAGTCAATACATATTCCCCCATGGTTAGCTTGATATTATGGCATTTTCCAGAGCAATTTATACTTCCTCCATTTGCAACCATCACTTGACATTCTGGTGCTGGGTATAGGAAACAATTTAATTCCTTGGCTACCTTACAATGAATAAAATTATGGGTGCTACCTGAATCAATCAACACTATTACCTTTTTCTTCTTGATATGTCTTTCTATCTTGAGAGTTTGAGGAGTGGTAATTCCTGCCAGTGCATTACACGATATGGTCGGATTCATTTTTTCCTCTTCTAGGGTTGGTTCCTGGTGTATATCCTCTTCTTGTTCATTTTCTTCTTCCTCTTCACAATCTATGTAAAATAATTTCTTCTCAACACACTTATGACCTTTAGTGTATTTTCTATCACAACAGTAGCAAAGCCCTTTTGCTCTTTTTTCTTCCAATTGTTGTGGTGTCAACCTTGTAGGTTGTGGAAATCTAGGAGTAGCAACACTTCCCTCTTTATAGAAGTCAGTGGTAGGCTTCCTTGTCGCCATAATTTTACATTCAATTTTTCTTGCCAACCTGAATGCCTTCTCCAATGAATCAGGTTCCAAAATGCGAACTTCATGTTGGATGTTATCCTTTAAAGTACCCATGAAGAGATCAATCATGTGTTCCTCTGGAATATCAGTTACCCTTATATTCAATTTTTGGAAGTCCTCAATGTGCTCCCCCATTAAACCCTTTTGTTTGAGATTTATCAATTGGCTAAAGAAGGTATTTCTCTTTGTATCCTCATAATGTGCTATCATTTCCTCCATAAAAATTGACCAAGTGACAATTTTTTTACGGGAGAAAAGCCATCGATACCATACAAATGTATTTTGGTCTAAATGTAAAGTTGCAATGCGTACCTTTTGTGTGTTTTGCACATTATGGAGATAAAAATATTGCTCCATCTGAGTATCCATGTTATAGGATCCTTTCCATCAAACTTCCTCATATCCATTTTTGGAATATGGTGGTTCTTCCCGCCAACATTATATTTTATGAAATCATGATTAACACTCATTTTGTTCTCATCATGAGTTTCCTCTACTATCTTTTAACCATTAGGAAACATTTATTGTGTCAATTTTGTCAAACCTTCCATGTCTTCTTTTAGATCATTCTTCATTTTTTCCATTTTAGATTCCATGCTAGCTTCCATGCCATCTATCTTAGATTCCATGCCATTCTTCAAACCATCCATCTTAGATTCCACGCCATTCTTCAAACCATCCATCTTAGTTTCCATGCCTTTCTTCAAAACTTCCATGTCATTTTTTGTTTCTCTTTGTGAGAGCGAAATTTGTTGCATTTGCTCTTATAATTTTGACATGTCATGTTGTCATTCTTCATCTTCATGAGTCATAGTAGAAATTTATAAAGGCTTAATGGGTGTTGAATTATTTTTAGGGGCCATTTTAGAATCCAATACTAATATCTATTCTACAATATGCCCTTGGAATCAATTCAACTTGATTCTTCAAACAAGACTTATGCAATTCGGAAAGAAAAAATACACACCTTTTACTTGCTTTTGAGGAGCTCGATATTGAAATTGAATTATCTCTATAATTTTGGATCCTTAATATCTAAAATTCATCCTTGTAGTAGCCCTCTGAAGCTTCTTTTAAATGATATAAGTCTGATCTGATTTCAATTCTTCAAGGAAAAGTTATGTCCAATCTCCCACAATGACCCAATTTTGGACTGGTTCAGTAGAACGAACTTATACGACTTGCCACGTGTCACTGTTTCCTCCTTTGGCTCTAAAATTAATAGAACAAAAGATAAATTCCATGCACTTGCGGCCAATTTTTACAACATTCCAATCCGATGCTCAGAGAGAGAGCTATGAAGGTTTTCCCACGATCACCTCTTTGAGATGAAAATTAGAAGCCTCAAAAAGCCCTAACTTCCATAGATCATATCTCCGAAAATATTGTGAACCAATATCTGAAATTTTTTAACGATGTTCCTCAGGATTGTGGCTTCGCACTCTAAAAATTTCAGCTTCTAAACCTTCGTAGAAAAAAAGTTATAGCGAAAATTCCACGCTGACCTGTTTGGAGCAGTGAAACCCTAGAATCTCAAAGCTCTGATACCAAATGTTGTGAAACCAGCTCCAAAAAGAGAAGCAAAGAGATATCAACGCCTTAGAAATAAGCCAGTTCGAGGGGGAAACCTCCCATACATTACATTAATGAACAATTCTTGGATGGTTCAAATTACAAAACCTCCTTTCTATATATAGGAGTTTATGGGGCCATAATGTAATCCTAGTGGGGCTGTTGTGTAACCAGCTCCAAAAATAGAAGAAAAGAGATATCAATGCCTTAGAAATGAGCCACTTCGAGGGGGAAACCTCCAATACATTACATAAATGAACAATTCTTGTATGATACAATTTACAAAACCTCCTTTCTATATATAGGAGTCCATGGGGCCATAATGTAATCCTAGTGGGCCACAATGTAATCCTAGCCGACCTAACAATAATAATTTAAGGGCACAATAATAACAAAATGGGGGTTACAAAGGTACAATAATAACAATAAGGGGGTTACACTAACAACAATAAGGGACTATACTAGTAATATAGGGACCTAACATGCCCCTCTCCCTCAAAAAAGTGTTGTCCTCAACGCTTGAGTAGCTCTGGGTGCTTCTGTATAAAATTCTCATCCTCCCATGTAGAATCTTCAGTGGGTAAGTTCTTCCACTTGATGAGATACTCTGAAATTGATCGATTCCGTAGCTGTCGAGTTCTTGTTTCCATGATCACTTCAGGTTCCAATATGATTTTTCCTTCCTCATCAAGTTCTGGCAATATTGTTTGAGCTGGAAGATTTTCACCTATAACCTTCTTTAAGCATGAAACATGGAAAACTGGATGCACTCGCGAAGAAGCAGGAAGCTCCAATTTGTATGCCATAGTACCAATATTTTGCAACACCTTGTAAGGACCATAGTACCTTGGTGATAATTTATTATCCTTCTTAGCTTGCTTGAGGGACATTTGTTTGTATGGTTGTAGCCGTAAAAATACCCAATCTCCTACATCAAAACTTCTCTCGCTGCGATGTTGATCTGCCTGTTGTTTCATTCGATTTTGTGCCAAATTCAGGTTATCATTTAAGAGTGGGAGAACTTCTTGCTGATGCTTAATGTGATCTTCCACTGCTTGAACCTTCGAATTTTCTCTTAAGGATGATGTGATGGATGGTGGATGATATCCATAAAGTGCCATAAATGGGGTCATTTTTGCTGCAGTATGGAAGGAAGTGTTATACCACCATTCAGCAAGAGGTAACCACTTGACCCATTGTGTTTGTTTATCGGATACAAAACAACGAAGATATCCTTCCAAACATTTATTTACTATCTCAGTTTGACCATCAGATTGAGGATGATAAGATGAGCTATGAGCTAATTGAGTACCCAACCAAGAAAATAACTCCGTCCAAAAATTTCCAGTAAAAATGGGATCTCTGTCGCTCACAATAACCCTTGGGCTTCCATGTAGCTTTTGAATTCTGTCCATAAATGTAGTAGCAACTGTACTTGCTTTAAATGGATGAGATAATGCACAAATGTGTGCATACTTGGTAATTCTATCAACTACCACCATGATGACACTCTTTCCTTCGGACTTAGGTAAACCTGTGATAAAATCCATTGAAATCTCCTCCCAACGTTGACTTGGAAAGGATAAAGGTTGTAGAAGTCCTGGGGTCTTAATTGTTTCCACTTTATTCTGCTGGCAAACCACACATTCCGCGACAAACTTTTGAATATCAGATTTAAGGCCATCCCAAAAAAATTCTTTCTTCACCCTGTGGTAAGTTTTTAAAAATCCTGAGTGTCCTCCTAAAGGAGAAGTGTGCAATTCCAGAAAAATCTTTTGTTTTAGTTGGGAATTCTTACAAAGATATAAGCGATCTTTGTACCATAAGGAATCATTTTTCCAACTAAATGTATCAGATGTACTAGGATCTTGCTGCAACTTTTGAATGAGTGTCCATACATCTTTGTCCTTCTTCCATTCATCTCTTGATTCGGTTATCCAATCTGGTTGGATAATAGAAATGGCACAAAGCAATGCTTCCATTTCATTTTTTGTTGCTTTTTGCGAGAGTGAAATTTGTTGCACTTGCTCTTGTAATTTTGATAGATCATGTTGCAATTCTTCATCTTCATGAGTCATGGTAGAGCCTTCTAAAGGCTTAATGTATGTTGAATTCTTTTTAGGTGCCATTTTAGAATCCAATATTGATACCTATTCTACAATATTCCCTTGGAATCAATTCAACTTGATTCTTCAAACAAGACTTATGCAATTCGGAAAAAAAATACACACCTTTAACTTGCTTTGAGGAGCTCGATATTGAAATTTAATTATCTCTGTAATTGAAAATCTTCAATATCTGAAATTCAGCCCTGTAGTAGCCCTCTGAAGCTTCTTTCAAATGCCAGAGGTCTGATCTAATTTGGGTTCTCCAAGACAAAGTTGTGTCCAATCTCCCACAATGACCTAATTCTGGACTGGTTCAGTAGAGCAAACTTGTAGGACATGCCACGTGTCACTATTTCGTCATTTGTCTCTGAAATTGATATCCAAGAAACTATAGTCCGTGCAATTGCGACCACTTTTTACGGCACTCAAATCCACTGCTCAGAGAGAGCGTTATTGAACTTTTCCCACGATCACCTCTTTGAGATGAAATTCAGGAGCCTGAAAAAGAACTACCTTCCACAGATCATATCTCCACAAATATTGCGAACCAAAATCTGAAATTTTTTGACGAATTTCCTCAGGATTTTAGCTTCACACCATACGAATTTTAGATTCTGAACCTTCGCAGAAAAAAATTTATAGCGCAAATTCCACGATGACCTGTTTAGGAGCCTGAAAAAAGACCTAACTTCCACAGATCATATCTCTGAAAATATTGCGAAGAAAGCTCTAAAATTTTTAGACAATATTCCTCAGGATTTCGGCTTCGCACCCTAAAACTTTCAGCTTCTGAAACCTCGTAGAAAAAATGTTATAGCGAAAATGCCACGATGACCTGTTTGGAGGAGCGAAACCCTAGAATCCAAAGCTCTGATACCAAATGTTGTGTAACCAGCTCCAAAAATAGAAGAAAAGAGATATCAACGCCTTATAAATGAGCCACTTTGAGGGGGAAACCTCCAATACATTACATAAATGAACAATTCTTGGATGATACAATTTACAAAACCTCTTTTCTATATATAGGAGTCCATGGGGCCATAATGTAATCCTAGTGGGCCACAATGTAATCCTAGCCGACCTAACAATAATAATTTAAGGGCACAATAATTAAAAAATGGGGGTTACAAGGGTACAATAATAACAATAAGGGGTTTACACTAACAATAATAAGGGACTATACTAGTGATATAGGGACCTAAGAGGGGCCACAATGTAATCCTAGCCGACCTAACAATAATAATTTAAAGGCACAATAATAACAATATGGGGTTTACAAGGGTACAATAATAACAATAAGGGGGTTACACTAACAACAATAAGGGACTATACTAGTAATATAGGGACCTAACAGCTGACATCATCCCTAATGGTTGAGGTGGCATTGCTTGAGTTAAAGGTACTTACTTGTCACATTCTCAATGGTGGATAAAAACTCATGGTTAAACATGGCAGTGCTCTAAGTACTTTTAAAGTCAAAGTAAAGTACTCATAATAAATGTCATTTCATACTTTTTAATATTTCCATTTCATATTTCTTGAAAGAAACAATACATATCCCTATACATTTATTATATTATATTATATTATATTTATATAGTATATTAATTACATATTATTATACAATTTAAATAATACAAATTTTAATTAATAGCATATAATATAATTAAGAATATCTAAATTTATATTTATATTTTATTTTAAGTTATTTAAGTACAAAGGACAAATGCATTAGTTGTTCAATGATAATGATTTTTTCTCAAAAAACTCATTCTTTTTTATAGTCACATCAATACATTTTTTTATAAATTTTATTTTGGTACAACTTTTGAATTGAATTTAACTATGGTTACATGGATAGTGGTGCAAAAAGTGAATTGCAAATTCATAAATATTATTTTATTGGTTTAGCTATTATTTTATTATTCCTTAGGAGGCCCATTTTAGACCTCAAAATTCCCCTAATGCAAAATTGAGAGTCAATTTATTCAGATACAGTCCTCTTGGTCCAAAGAAATAAGGCCTGCTTCGAAATATTAAAGCTTTGTCTTCTAACAATTTGAAAAACAAAGGCAAAGAACCCCTTACCCACACTGAAAACCAAGATGTCTCTTGTTGTGGGTGATCGCCAGTTTTTTCCTACCCATTCCTCCATGGAGGTTGGGGATGGGCACATTCTAGTGAACTACACAACCAAGCCCCTTTCCGAAAAGATTTTTGATTTCTTATGGAATGACACTGATGGGACTTGGACCTTTGGGGCATTTTCCAGTCTTTTGACGAAATTCGAACCTCCATTGCAGTTTTTGGCCTTCTTCTGGAGCACGTGAACCGGTGTTGCGAATTCCAGATCTTCATCCAAGTTCTGAGGCAGGGGAGGGGGGTTGGCCCCTTCCTGATCCATCGTTGTGGGCTATAAACAATGCCAGAAATCTGAGTTCTCAGAAGCCCTATACTAGTTTGATAACCATTCGTTGCTACAAACCCTAAGATTTCTGTGCAAAGCTCTCCATAACCCTTACCAATTATATAATTAATTTAAGATACAACACATCCTCTTATTTTCATGTAATAGTGTGATAATTACACCAATTATATAATGAAAGATGTAATCTTTGGTTTTCTAAATTGTTTTAGAAAATGATAATAAAATAATTATAAATATTAATTCTTAAATTGTTTTATTTATCCTAATTCTTTTTTAATTAGATTTATTTTCCATTTTCAATCTGTATTTAATTTTATTTTATTTTAAGATAAAAAAGAAATTTAAAATTTAAATTAAAATATTAATTTAATTTTAAAAAGTTTTGATAAATATTTAATAATTTTATTAATTAAAAATAATTTATATAATATATACTAAAAATAAAAATTGACATGGTAAAAAAAATAATATTATATTTATAATGATAAAATGTTTATGGTATATAAATAGAACACCGAATAAGTACATCATAATTAATTTGAGATACTATACACCCTCTTCTTCTCATGTAATAGTGATATAATTACACCAATTATATAATGAAAGATGTATTCTTTGGTTTTCTATATTGTTTTAGAAAATAATAATAAAATAGTTATAAATATTAATTCTTAAATTGTTTTAATTCTTCTATTTTTTTTAATTGGGTTTGTTTTCCATTTTTAACCCGTATTTAATCCTACCCCTTTTTGCATTATTGTAATTTACTGTTTTTCAACGTATACAAATTAGATATTAAGAATTTTTTAAAATGATTATTTAAAAAAATAAAATTGTATCTATATATAATTAATTTAATAATCTCATACCTCAAGAATTAAAATTTTTTATTTTTTTTTTCTTTTTTGCTCTTGGATCTGTTGTTGAGAGCCACTAAAACCCTTGATTACTACAACGATAACATCTCTGAAGGGGTTCTTCCCCCTCCTCTTGACTTGGCTGTAACATTTCAATCTGTCGTGGCTAGTTTGTTGGAAAATTTGAAGAACAAAGAATCCCAAGAAAAGTTTGCGAAGAAATAAAAATCCATTCCCTCAATGGTTCTCCCATTGATTTTTCAAAGTTCAACCCCTGCTTACTCAAATCAAGCCCCGGTTGGAAATTTCACGAGAATGTGGTCATCCCCCCAATCCATGAAAATCTAGCTAGATAAGAAATGGTTGCTAAATATGAAAGGAAATATCGCGTTGTATGCATGGAAAAACAAATTCTTTGCCTTCATATTTGAATGCAAGGAGGATAAATATGTGATCTTTCGCAATGGGCCTTAATTTTTTGGAACCAATGGTATGTGCCTAAATAAATGGACCTTGGATTTTATTCCAAGTGAATATATCCCAAATGTGATTCCTGTATGGGTTAAACTCCCTCAATTACAACTTTTTCGCTGGAGTGATGGTTGTCTGAGAGAAATTGAAATGGGAGTCAAAAGTTAATTGGATAGGGTTGAGCCTAAAGGATCTTAGTTTGAATGTGCCATGATTTGTGTGGAATTAGATCTAGATAAGGGTTTTCCTTCAAAAATCAATCTCACTCAGGGTGGAGGGACTCATTTCTAGAGCCTTGATTATGAGAAAATGCCATTCAAGTGTCAAATCTATCATGAATATGGCCATTTTATAAGAGACTTCCAAAAACAAGTGACCAAATCAGATGAAAGGATAAGAGGAGCAATGGAAAATTTGAAAGAAAGGTGGGAATAAGGTAAAATTGATGACAACTAAATCCAAAATTTCACAAGGAAACAATGTTCCATCAACTTCAACAAATAAATTTGATATTTTGCAGAATCAAGAAGAAAATGAGCTAGAAGTACGAAATTCAAATGAGAAGGAAGGAGCTCCCAGGGAGTGAATCATAGATCTATAAGAAGAAGAAGAAGGGGAAATAGGGAATGAAAAGGAGGTACTAAATCAAGAGAATACATCAGAATCACAACCCTCAGATCCAGTTCTTATAGAGACTCAAACTTTCTTAGAAATAAATGTTGGGAGCTCATCGTCCAAACAAGGTATTGAGGGAGGAAATCAAGTTATAAGGGAAAAAGGAGATCCCCTGAGGATGATAACCAAGAATATGAAGCAAACCCTAATCTATGAGGATGACATTAGTAGGCATGAGACAGAAAGGAGCAAGAGAAAAAAGGGAATTCCCTTCAAGAAAACCACCCACGAACTAGAGAAAGAACAAAACAAAAAATTTGGCAACCAACCAGTAATCAAAGAAATTTTGAAACTGATGGAATTCAAAGTTTCAAAAGTAGTAGAAGCAGGAGGAGGTTTCCATCTAAATCCTCTTAGAAAATTATGAGAACGTTATCATGGAATTTCAAGGGTTTGGGAAGTCCTTTAAAATCATTTTAGGTTAAGGGTTTGGTGAAATAGAAGCGGCTCTAGATTCTCTTTATGTAGGAAACACAGCTTGAAAAAATATTAGTGCAACTAAAAATTTCTAGCACAACAATATAAAAGTTGCGAAAGATTCCAAGGGAGCCTCAGCTAGAATGGTACTTTTTGGTCAAGTTCCCATTTTAAAATGTTAAATCATATTAAAACACAGTTTTGGATTCCAATGCATTTAGAAATAAAATATACGAGTGATCTAATTTATGTAGCAAATACATATGCATCAGTGTTGTATGGGGAGAATCTGAAATTTTAGGAATCTTTCATCTCTTAAAGAGAGCCATTGGCATAGTAATTGTATTATAGGGTGTGATTTAAACATATTTCTCATATCCTCAGGAAGAAAGGGGGAAATCCAATCCGAGATAAATTTAGAGAATGAATGGAAAATATAAATTCGAAGTGGCATTTAGTGGATATCCTCCCTAAAAGAGGAAAATACACATGGTCAAATTGAAGGAGCAATAATAACGAGATAACTGCCCGATTGGATCCCTTCTTGATACGTAGTAGTTTCCTTTTGAAGGGAACATACTACAATTCATCAATCATGCCACAAGGAGAGTTTGACCACCATCCCATTTTTTTGGTGATAGATAACATGGAGGATCTCAGTCCAATCTCCTTTTTATTCAACACTACATAGTTAATGGAAAAGGGAGCAACTGAGTTAATAAATAAGACATGGAATCTCCCAGTTAATGGATCTCCTTCCTTTGTATGGGAATTCCAAACTGAAAGCAGTAAAGACATTTTTACGAAGATGTGTGAAGGAGAGTTATCGACCCCTTGGGAAAAAAGGGAGGGATCTGTTTAGACGACTAGAAGCTCACTAGAGCCTGATTGAAAGCAACTGGGTGGAGACTTGGTATATCAAAATATAAAAGTAACTAATGCAACAATTATTTTCAGCAAGTAGGAAGGAAGAAGAAATGTGGAGATTAAAATAGAGGAGATTGTGGCTTGAAGTTGAAGATCAAAACATATCATATTTCCACAAGCAACCAGAGGCCAAAAAACTCTAAAACAAAGAAAACGAAAGCATTCATGAAGGAAGGCCGAGATTGAATAGCTTTGAGGACATTAAGCATGGGGAATTCCTCCATTTTAAGACTTTATATCAAGAATATATGGAATTCGACATGATGCGAAGTCAAGATATTATTCAATATATTCCTTTTGTTCTTTCTGAATCAACTAATTAAATCCTTCTCAAATGAATAAAGAAAGAAGAGGTTATGTAAGCTATCTCGGCCTTAGATCCAAAAAAATCTCCTAGTATGGATGACATTTCTATTAGTTTCTTCAAATCATTTTGTTCATTGATCAAAAATGAATTGTTGTGCATGCTGAATCCAAAAATAAGGAAAGATATGATTAGGTGCAACAAAAACTCCTCTTTCATCACTCTTATCCCCAAGTATTCAAACCTTGCATAATTTTCTCCATTTAGACCTATCTCCCTATGTAACACAACTTATAAAACTCTCACAAAAATCATAGCTTCAAGATTAAATAAAAGTCTACCAAATATCATCTTTGAGAACCAAGGGGGTTTTATGCAGCAGAGACAAATCTTAGAAAATATAATTCTATTCCAAGAGGGGATTCACTTGAGTAAGGAAGTGGGAGAAGTTGGTATAATCATCACGCTAAACATGGTAAATGCCTTTGACCAAGTAAGGCACTCTTTCCTCTTCTCATTATTAAACAAAATGTGTCTTTGCAATGAATTTATTGGGTGGATCAAAGATTTTATTGGGTCTCCATGGATTCAGATGCTTGTAAAAGGTTTTCCCACTCCTTTTTTCATTTTCTAAAGGGGTTTTAGGCATGGTTTCCCTATCTCCTTTCCGTTATATATTATAGTAACTGAAATCTTGGGCCAAACTTAGAAAAATCGAGTAAGGAAGGAAAGGTAGGTGAGTTAAGCATCACAAAGAATATTAAAGGGGTGATTCATTCACAATTTGAATATGACACCATACTCCTTAGAGGGGTCTCCAAAATAATTTCTAATCATTTCAAAAGAATTCATAACTCATACCTTAGTCTATCAGGATGAGTGGTCAATAAAAAGAAGAGTCAAATTTATTGGTGGAATTTCTCAATTGTAATGTTAAAGGAGATGTCAAAGATATTATAATTCCCAGTTTCAAATGACTAGAGATTATTTAAATATCTAAGCATTCCAATATCCCTAGGTTCCTCAAATGTTGAAGAATGGGAAGAGGTTTTGCAAAAAATTAAAATAAAAAGAATTCAATCTTGGGGAGTGCAGTAGGAAATGTTGTTGATTATTTTTTTATTATCATCTCTTCTAGTTTATATGGGATCAATTCTTCTCACCCCAAAAGGAGTTATCCACCAAATCAATGACCTCTTTCGAAAGTTTCTATGGCAATGAGTAAAAAAACTAAGAACATGTTTCATTAGTCAACTAGAGCACAATGTGTGTTCCTAAATGTTGTGGTGGATTAGCAATCAAATATCCCTTAATTATGAATTTTTCCTTGGGAGAAAAAGTTGATTCGAACCTTCTCTGAGACTCAAAAGAGTGGTGGAAGCAGGATTTTGTTTGAAAATATTTTCATAAAAAATAATATAACTAGACCCGAGAAAGAAAAGTGGCCATAGTAGGGCTCAACATTTTGGAAATTATGCAAGGAAATGACACCTATCATTCTAAAAAAACTTTGGTGGTAACATGGAAATGGAGTTCTCATTAAGCTTTGGGAAGATCGAGTCCCATTAGTGATATGGATGACAAAAAAAGGAGAACAAGAGCTTGTGAAGTGGATGAAGTCTAATGGATATAATTGACTAGTTGATATATTTCTATGAGATGACAATAGACATTGGATTAAATGACAATGTCAAGATCTCCACGTTAATATCCACTCCTATTAGAGATCAATAGTTAGCTCATTAATAGGTTATGCTCCAGTTGATGTTTCCAAATTGGATCAGAGAACATGGACGAGTGGTAAGAAATGATTATACTTAGTTAGAGTAGAAGATGAAAATCCGGTTCAAAAACTACCCCTCCTTTCCCTTGATAAGATATAGGGTACATATGGGACAAAGATAACCCTCGAAAAATAAATATAGTTTGTTGGGAGTTGGTCCATGAGAAAATCCTGACGACAAAAAAATCTAAAAAAGAGAAACGTACAAGGGCCTTCTAGATGTGCCCTATGCGAGATGTCCAAAGAAGATACTCCCCATATGTTTTGAAGATACAAATTCACATTGGAGATATGGGAAAAATCTCTAAGGAATGCCATGGATATTTCAAACACCCTGGAAAAATAAACATATATGGTCAATGGTTGGAAAGCTAAAATTCCATGGCATAGAAAATCCAACGTTGTCTCCATGTGTTATTGGATGGCCCTCCCCAAATTTCTATGTTGGGTGGTCTGGCCAGAGCATAAAAAAATAATTTTTGAAGGAATTCATCCAAATGAATATTTTGTGGCCACCAAAGTAATAAGTTTACTCTTTGAAACTATATCAGCTCATGGATATGATCCAGGAGAATTGGAATAAAATGACACCAAGTGAAAAGGAATGGCTCAAACTTGGAAAAGAATCAAATCAGGCTGGCAGCTTTAGCAGAAAACCATATATCAAGAAACCTCCTTATATAATAATGGATCCTAAAGAATTTTGAATTTGGAGGATCAGAAAGGGGCAACACTCTCTTTTTTGATAGAGCGTCGAAAGGAAACCCAAGGGTTGTTGGAGCGGGAGGGGTTATATATTTCCTCGATAAAGAAATGGAGTTGTAATATTCATGGGGCTTGGGGATCACTTCTAATAATCAAGCCAAACACTTAATATAATGGCAAGGGTTGGATTTAGCTATCTTAAGGAATATTCAACATCTGATGGTACTTGTAGAAGCTATGATAGAAATTCAACAGTTTTCCAAGCTTCATGAGAATGTTAACCATGTTATCCCTCCTATGTCGAAAAGAATTCAAATCCAATTGATCAAATTTGAGAACGTTGAATTTTTTCATATTAAAAGGCATCTAAATTCAACCATAGATGCCTTGGAAAATAGAACAGAAATTTTAGACGAGGACATGTTGGTTAAGAATGAAGGAATTTGTTCCCTTATACCATGATCCTAACAATAAATATCCCAAGATATGAAGTATTATTTGATATTAATGTTAATGTAAGTGGACTGAAGAGGAAGGTGGCCTCACATCGTAGCATCAAACCACTAGCCTTCCTCAATAATCATCAACATAATTGCAATCTCAAATGGTGTCTCCAATGTCTCGTTAGGATCTGGAATCAGGAAAAGAATCGGTTGGAAAGTACAATAATAAAGGTTGAAGAGGAAAAATGTAGGAAGGGATCATTAGTAAATAAATGCATGGAGGAGGTGGGCATTGATTCCCCAACAATAAAAGAATATTAGTCATGCTCATGGTACCACGAGTTAATGGAGTTCATCTAGCCGATAAATGAATCCAACTCCAAAATTGATTTTTGGATTATATGGTTAGGTGGAGGTACACTACAGGTGGATGAAATCCATATATCGTAAGCTATACGATATTAAATGTGGTGGGGCAGTATATGCCCACCATTAGATTTAAACAAAATTAAATCTAACAGTGGGCATATACTGCCCCACCACATTTAATATCATATAGCTTATGATTTATTAGTTGCCATTAAACATATAGAGAATAATTTTTGTTCATTGTTGACAGTTACCCATGGATATAAGGCACAATGGAGCATTATGTCCTCAAATGCAGAGCAATTTGGATTTTTTGTGGGGTGGAGAGAAATGTTTTATGTGCGCCTTTCACCATGGCATTGTCAGCATTGTTGGTGAAGAAATAATTCACTAGTCATATATACTACTTGACAACATTGACATAACACATATTGTTCCTTCTAAACTAGCAGGGGGAATACGAGAGGTGGAGGACAAGGGTCAAATAAATATATTGAACCAAAATATTGGCCTCCTTTAAACCAAAGTAGAACGACTTCAATTGCACATTGAAAGGGTGGAGCTCCATATGGAAAGGCTCAAACTTGTAGAAGGGACAATTTTAGAGGAAATTAGCCTGGGTGAGGAAGAAAGGAAATGACTGAGGTATATCAACTGACATAGTTGTAGCACATGAAAAAGGAAGAAAATTCAACTCTAGATTAACCAAGTTGGGAGGATGTGGGAAATGTTGAAGTAAATCTGGTAGCTAGAGAGGTCAATGAAGAATAACTCTATATAAGATATGAAGTGCAATTTTGTGTTGATTTAAGGATTTTTCTGGAAAATATATAGAAGATTAAAAATAGTTGTTTCTTAAAAGAAATAAAAAACTAAAATTTTCTTATTAAATTAAATATAAAATTTTAATTCAAGTTATTTTAAATTTATTTTTAAATATATAAAAATAGAAGTGCATAAGCCTACAAGACATTGAATTGATATTGAATGGGTGTACTATTAGGACACTCCTTGTGAAAATATCATTGGTTCAAATCCCCCATTAAGTTTGCTGGAAAAAGAAAAAGAAAAAATGAAAGTACATAGATCATAAATCATATGCATGTGTGTTACATGATCTAAATAAATTTGAAAATGAAAATCATGGAAGGTTTTATGGACTTCAACTCTACCGTAATAATTTTATCAAAAAATACTCAATGGGGCTACAAAATTTACAAGGTTACATAATCTCTTCATCTTGTCTTTATACATTCAAATTTACACCAAAGATATTTAAATATTTCTATTTACAATTTATGTACTATTTGAGTATGATCGATAACTTAAAAAAAATGTACAACTTAAAATAAATTTAAAGTAAATACATTTAAAATATAAAAATACCTTGCAATTTTCTTCTTTTACACATATCTTTTTAGAGTTAAAAAATGTTTTTCTTTTTAAATAAACTATAAAATTATCACTTTCTTTTAAATTAAATATATTTTATTAAATAATTAATTTAATATTATTACTAAAATAATTTGAAAAATATTAACATTGAAAAATAAATATAATTTACTAAATCTATGGGTATCATCCATATCTTTAAGAGAGGAAAAGAAAAAGGAATTTTTTTTTTTAAAGTAAATACATTTAAATTATGAAAATACATTGTAATTTTTTTTTAAATTAAAATATTGAGTTTTAATTAAATAAATTTTAAATGGATTATTTTCTTTTAAATTAAGAATTTTTTATTAAATAAATAATTTAATAATATTATTAAAACAATTAATAAAAATATATTAATGACTAAAAATTAAATATAATTTATTAAATCAATTTGTAATTATTTTATGTCACATTAAATATTTTTCATTAAACATATAAAATACAATAATTACAATGACAAGTAATAAATGACACACACAGTTAATATAGGGAAAACTAAGAAATGAAAAAAGCCTTCTTGAAAACATCCATATCGATAAATAAACTAAAAATTCAATTAAAGCACTTTTATTACATCTAGTTAATTTTCATCGATAAATAAACTAAAGATGCAATTAAAACTTTTATTACATCTCTATAACAGAGAACTTTTTCATCGATAAATATATGGATGACTTTTTCAATAATAAATGCCTCTAGTCCTCATTGCCATGTATGGATGATTGTGGCCCATTAATGTCTACTCGAAACCTCATTGTAATGTCTGGAATGAGTGTTTTATGGGAACGAAGGGCTTCGCCTGCATTTAACAAAAACTTATAAGAAAAACATGGTACATTTGTTTACCTGACATAAAATTACCAACAAAAGTTAAGAGTAATAAATAAAAATTACACTTACCACTATCTTTTAAATAATTTGGTAAGGTGCACTTTTATAGCATCATGTTCTCAAACTATTTGTTTTTTTTAGATCTAGGACAATCGGTAACTGGTGAGAGTTGCCTGAGCAAGGCCTGGGTTCAAATCCAAGTCGCTGCGACTATAAACCTAGGCTATCTTTTAAATAATTTGGTAAGGTGCACTTTTATAGCATCATCTTCCCAAACTATTTGTTTTTTTTAGATCTAGGACAATCGGTAACTGGTGAGAGTTGCCTGAGCAAGGCCCGGGTTCAAATCCAAGTCGCTGCCACTATAAACCTAGGCTAGGTGCAACAGCATGCAAGCTGCACACAATAGCAATTAACTTATGTCTCAACAAGAGCCAAGACATCCGCTATGGGGTCGCCTACTCTTCTAGCCAAGACACAATAGGCGTATGTCTCCACGGAGGTTTGATCCTGGGTGGATCCGCTGAAAGTCGAGTGCTTTCACCATTTGCCTCCGCTTCACGGACTCTTCCCAAACTATTTGTTGCCACCAGTGTTCTTCGCCAAATATGGTACTCAAATTGGGTGACTTGTCTATGCCCCTAGGAAGTCTCTTCAACTTTGAACATCTATATATAGCCAGGGTACGCAGCCTGGGTAGTGTACTTTCATTCCATACAACACTATTTGATCTGCCCCCAATTATTTCTAAATTCTCTGACCCTTCCGGAACAAATAATGTGCCCTCAATGCTTTCTAAATTCTCTGACCCTTCCGGAACAAATAATGTTCCCCCAATGCTTTCTAAATTCTCTAACCTTTCCAGAACCAATTTGTCCAAAATACAAAATCCGCCCGAATTCCCTATTCGCAACTCTTTCAAACTTGTGCAAGCATACAAGCATATAGCCTTCAAGGTTGGCAACCGCTCCAATGGAGAGAGTTCCCGTAGGTGGTAACACTGAGCCAAGAGTATGCATTCAAGATGTTGGAACTTGCAAATGTAATTCGGCAGACTTGACTCGAGGTCGCACAACATGTCAATGCACTGAAGCTTTCTCATGTTCTTCATGTCCTGAGGAAGATCTGCCATTAGTGCATCAATCCCCAAGTGCAAATGCCTCATGTCCAACCATGTTCCCATTATGCCCTCCTCTATTCTTGATGATGTTCTTCCCTTTACCCTGACCCATGTTCTCAGCATCGTCAGATTTCTCAAACCCTTCAATCTTCGAATGCTTCTGCCTTCTGATTCTGCTTCCACACTCAGGAAAACTCCAAGTGCGTCGAGTGTCCTTAATGAAGTAAGATGGGAGATTTCATGTAGAATTATCTCGAAGTTAACACAGCTGTGTAAACTAAGATACTTGAGATTTTTAAGGTCACCAATCTCAGAGGGCAATGATTGTAGTCCACTACAATCTTGAAGATCAAAAATTGAAGAGAAGAAAGTTTGCCTATCTCTCCAGGCAAACCCCGGATACCCTTGAGTCCTCGTAAACTGAGAAACTTAAGCTGTTTTAGTTGCCCCACTGACGATGGAATTGAATTTATTCCTCGGCTACTCTGCAGATGGAGAAACTTCAGAGACGTCAGTCTGCCAAGAAATCCAACTGAAGGAGGAAAAGATAACATTAGGCTCACCAGTTTTGGACATGAAAACTCGGTGGAGAGATTTTCAATGTCGCTATGTCGAGTGTCCTTGATGAAGTAAGCTGGGAGATTTCATGTAGAATTATCTCTAAGTTAACACAGCTGTGTAAACTAAGATACTTGAGATTTTTAAGGTCACCAATCTCAGAGGACAATGATTGTAGTCCGCTACAATCTTGAAGATCCAAAAATTGAAGAGAAGAAAGTTGGCCTATCTCTCCGGCAAACCTCGGATACCCTCGAGTCCTCGTAAACTAAGAAACTCGAGCTGTTTTAGTTGCCCTACTGATGATGGAATTGAATTTATTCCCCAGCTACTCTGCAGATGGAGAACCTTCAGAGACGTCAGTCTGCCTAGAAATCCAATTGAAGCATGAAAAGATAACATCAGGCTTACCAGTTTTGGACATGAGAACTCGGTGAAGATACTTTCAATGTCGCTATTACGAATTGATATCCTTTTGCAGTCCTCACTGGGAATGGTGGGAAAATTTTGCAGCCGTTCACCTGCCTTGAATAAAAAATTCTACTCCTCCTCCCCAATTTGTATTGCCATCTCACGAACAGCATGGTGAACTCTTATACATGGGAAGTCTAAAGTCGCCCAACCAATGATGCTATCCCCGTCACTGATAGCATTTTGGAAGAAGCAGCGATCTACAAGAAGGTTTAGGTAGCTGCGCCCAATGGCCACGTCAGTTAAATGGCTCTTCTGTTTGCTTCTCACAAGACCCTCTGCAACCCACATCTGCACTAATTGTTGCACATTAATATCTTCATCTATGGGATACATGGCATAATAGAGGAAGCAATTCTTAACCTCTGGATTGGGCAATGCATCATAACTCCATCTTAATATTCTATAGAGTTCTGCAGGCAGAGTATTTGGAGAAGAGGAATCTGCATTTTTGATCGAAGATAATGAAGTCTCCCATTCATGTACTCTAAATTTTCCCATCATTGCTGCGGTGACTAAGCTTATGGCCAAACGAAAAAATTTACACTCATCCACAATATTTTGAGCATACTCCTATATTTCCCGAGGAACAGGGCTTTCTTTGAAAGCTATTCCTCTAAACAACATCCATGCTTCATCTTTAGAGAGCGATTGTACCGACTCTTTTGATGTCATACCTGGAATGGGATCTCTATTGACAATCTGGTGAGCAGTACTAACAAATATTGAAAAGTCTTTTTGAAGGCCTCGAAAGATGTAATTGAAAATTACCTGCCATTCATCGACTCTCCGTGAGTTTGGAATATCTAGGAAAAAAACCACTGTATTATAAAATAATAACAATACATTCATTGGCTTTAACCGACCTCATATGGATTTGAGGATCATCTAGAAATTGCACTTCTTCTACACTTCTTCTACAGATAGAAAAGGCATACATTTTTTGTCTTATAATAGCTTCATATTTCAATTTATTGTACTATGAAAGAACATTGAGAATCAAAGTCCAGTTTAGCTTATATCTATCATACCAAGACTATGATTCGATCTTGCATACACTGAGGGCAGTATTCTATGATTCGAGCTTGTTAGCCAGTGAAAAACTGTATGTTATTTTTAAGACTTTATATGGATTGATTTTCAGAAAACTTGTTCCTGCAGACTCGCTTGAAGATTTCCAGGCTCGTGGTTGTGCAGTCAAGCTCAAAATTTCAGAATACTTCTTCCACCAGAGTATATGAGTCAAGGAATTGGTATGTTTCTGGTCCATACCTCTTGATTGTTAACATAACGAGTTACCTGAAGATGGTCATAATTCATATTCAGACCCTTCTTAGATAGCCTGCCCGCTCGCGTATTGTTATCGCGGAAGATATGATGGAGAGGAGGCTCATTCAATGTCTCCCATAGGATTTTAGCCCTTTTAAACCATCCAAGTGCATTAATAGAAGAATGCGGACAGAGACCCTGGAAGGCCTCTATGATAAGCTTTGAATCTCCGTATATGGATGCCTGTTTAAGATTGAGATTGCATGCCGCCAGTAGTCTGCCCCAAAGGGCCATTAATTCAACCAAATTGTTAGTGCCTTTGCCCCCATTCCAGCTTACCTAGATCCTTTTAGATTGAGAGGGTTTGATCCATGCTCCAGACCCCATAATTCCGTTCTTACAAGCACCATCAAAGAAAATGGCCGGCAATGAGATAGGGTGAGGGCGAATCCTGATGGAGTCATCCTGATTGGAAGGCCTGTATGGATCCCTGTCGTTAATCCATCCCATAATGGCATTGTATATGTGGGGGATCATGATTACAACCTCCTCAAAGATGCGTCTGTTCCTACTGCGCCAAATTTCCCATATGAAGAAAAAGGGTAATGATTGAAATTTTCCACTCACTTTGTCCCAACGATTTGCAGCTTCAATGAAATTGACAGAGTCCAATCCTCGCAAAGAAGATGATTGCTAAATAGTGACGAGAGATGAGTTATGTAGGGGCAAGTGAAAAATAGATGGGAGATGGATTCCTATTCGGATAGACAGAAAACGCATCTGCTTGGTCCATGCCATCCCCTTCTCCGTAGCCCATCCCATGTAAGGACTTGTTCTCGCCATACCATCCATCCAAACAGCACAATTTTGGTTGGAATTTTTCGACACCAGTAATTTTCAAATCCGGGCATAATGTAATCCATTGACTTGTAGCTGTTGATGTTGTCATATATCTGCTTTACAATCAGCACACCATTGTGCATCTTTCCAACCCACGTCAGCTTGTCACCCTCCTTAGTATGAGATAAGACGGCCTATCGGAATACGTCTGCATGTTTCATCCATTCCATCGCCTTCGAGCCTGTGAGAGCTAATTGTACAACTGTTTTGTAAATCAGTGCACTGTATTCCCATCGATCTATGACTTGAGATAGAAATATGATCCCTATGGAATAGAGGGAATGATGCAATCTAATGCTGAGGAAAGAGATGGAAACCATTCCACACACCTTGTCCCCACTGAGCAGAATTTTCCTGCGATTGCCAAAGGACCAAGCCAGTCCTCCCTCTAAAATGGGTAAGACCTTGATGAAACTGATCCAAATTGCAGATTTTTTATTGGGGACGCTGAACTGTTTGCAGTAGATAAACCACAGCGGTTCCTGTGGAAAGTATTTGCAAGCTATAATCTCAGCCCAAATACCCTTGTCATTAAGAACCCTCCAGAAAGACTTGATCAATAATGCTGAATTGAATGCCCGGGTGTTCAAAATCCCCCATCCTCCCAGCTTTTTAGGAACAAATAAGATCTCCAGGAGGCGTAGATGAATTTTCTTATTCTGGGTTGTGCTGCCCCAAAGAAACTTAGATATGACAATGTTAATTTGAGATACAATCCCTTGTGGAATGTAGAAGAGGTGGCCCCAGAATAAAATAATTTGGGAAAGTACTGCCTTGACCATTATGAGCCTCCCTCCCAAGGTTAGCCATTTATGGGTCCATTTACAGAGTTTTATTTTGATTTTCTCCACTAACCAAGCCCAGTGATTGTTTCTATAGGCTGAAGGCTTGATTCTATATCCCAGGTAAGTGAAACCCTTGATAGCCTTATTTTTCTGAACCCCTAGGAATCCAACAATGTAAGAAATGTCTTCCCCACCCCCGGGCCCATGTATGATAAAGGATTTTTCCTTGTTTATCCACAGCCCAGTAGCGGCTGAGAAACGACTGAACATGTAGTGTAAGTATAACCATTGATTCCTCACAATCATACCAAATATCAGCATATCATCTGCAAAAAGCGAGCAAGAGGTACTTACAGAATTTGAAAAGGAGAATCCTGTAAAGTACTCGGCGCGCCATGCCATGTCCATAAGGCAACTGAACCTGTTCATGATCAGAATGAATATGAGGGGTGATAATGCGCAACTCTCATGCCGTAGTCCCCAATCAGCCCCAAAAAATGAAGAAGGCTTTCCATTTATTAAAACAACGTAGTTTACTGTTGTAATGCATCCCATGATCCACCTGATAGCTCCAATCGGGACGCCCACTTTCAACAGGAGCAATCGAATGTAAGACGAATCTGCCCTATCAAATGCCTTGAGAAGGTCGATTTTCAGAATACTGCCTTCCTTTTTCCCAATGTGTATTGAATATAAAACCTCTTGGGCAATAGCAATTGCATCGTGGATCGAACGGCCTTTGAGAAACCCATATGGTTCCCTCGCAATAGTCTTTGACAAGTATTCCTTGAGCCTGTTGGCAATTATCTTTGAAGATACTTTGTAGATCAAATTACACAGCGCAATGGAATATCGTAGCAATGGAGTATGCTATTGGCCTCTGTAAGGGAATTTTGCAGCAGTTGTAACCAAATCTTGAGGGCTTCTGGGGCCGCTTTGTGTTGATCTTGGAAGACGACGCTTATATCTAGCAGAAGATTGTAGAGAGGCCTCAATTCAGTTTGCAGAATGCGACGGTTTTCTTCCTCCTCAAACACATCCTTCATCAATGGAAGAACTGGAGCGATAACAGGAACGACCACAGCCTCGCGACCTCTAACCAATACTGCAAGGTCTCTTTGAAGGCCTTCACAAAGGTAATCAAAAAGTAGCTTTCGTTCTTTGATTTCTTTGAAGAGTCTCCCCGGCGTGCACATGATACATTCCACACACCGTTGTCGTTGTGATGGAGCATAGTGATGGAGTATGCTCTTCGCCTTTGTAAAGCAATTATGCAACAGTTGCAACCAAATCTTGATGGTCTCTTTCCCTTGAATTTGGAAGACTGGAATAACGTCTAGCAGAAGTTCCTCAATAACTGTCAAATCAGTCTCCAAAATTTCAATGTTTTCCTCGTCAAAAACATCCTTCTTCAGTTGCATCACTTGGGAGAGTAGAGTGAAGATATCCATGGCTTTCTTAACGCTCTTGTGGCCTCACAGCAGAGAGAGCAGAACAGAAAGCGGAAAAGCAACGTTGAGCCTTGATTGAAAGGAAGGGAGGTCGATTGGGCGTATGAAAAGTGATGAGCAATCACTCGAAGAACATTTCTCGTTTATATAGCAGTGCTGGAGGGGCATTTGGCAACCTTCACATGGTAAAAGTTTATTCGAATACTAATTTTAAAGTGAAGCATATGCTATTTCTTTTGAAGAAAAAGAAAGAGAGGGAGAGGCTTGTAATACGGATTTTGCAGGAAAGAATACACGGAGGAGAATAAGCAGGTAATGGTCCCTGATGAAGTGAAAGTGTAGGTTTTCGTGAGAAAGAAATATAAGTGGTTGGAATTGTGGTTTACTATTTTATATTGTTTCTCTCTAGACATGTTAGAGCCTCTATTGTTTTGTCTAGATTCAAGTTAGAGTCTGTCTTGTTTATCTAGATTTAAGTTTTTAGAAACATGTTATTGATTAAAATATATTTGAAATTTTTCACTCTATCAATAATCAATATTAAAATATATAAATAATAAATTATATTATACAAAATTCATAAATAAAAAATTATTTCCAAAATATTCCCATCAAGTGAAAGAATAACAAATTATGCCATAAAGAAAGAAAGAAAGCAATGTTATTGTGCAGAATGGCTATAATTTCGAAGTTCCCTTAGATTCTAAACGAAAGAGAGAGGGAAAGGCTTTCGTGAATTTTGCAGAAAAGAAAAGAATACACAGCGGAGAATAAGTCGGTAACGGTCCCGATAAAGTGAAAGCATAACAAATTATACCACAAAGAAAGCATTATGAGAAAGAAAGCATTGAATAATAATTTATACCATAACGGTTATAATTTCGAAGTATTTCGAAAGTGGGATTAAACCTATTATTTGTCATTGGAGATGAATAGTGTGTATTTGAAATCTACATTTTCTTTTTAAACATTAATTATTTCGCATATAAAATTAAGGAAAATATAGGAAAAAGAGGCTGACAGTGTGGAGAAAGATTAGGGAAATTTATATTGTGTGAGAGATTCGAAAAACTTATTATCTTTCCTAATGTATCTCCCCATGAATTTTCAATAGCATTTTTATGATTCCAATTTCTTCATATTAAAAAACTAACTCCAAAAAATTAGCTTTCTATTTTCAAAGACATAAGTCATTAGCGCATCATGATGAATAAACAATTTGTGCAAATAATTTAAGTGGTAGTAGGACCAACGATAGTTACACAAATTTCAACATATTTATTTATTTATTTTAGTTCTAAAACAGCAATTGTACTAGATGACACAAAAAAGATTTTTTTATTTTATTTGAGTTTTAAAATAGAAATTGCACTAGATAACGCAAAAGAAGAAACGTAGTAAGTCATAAATACAAGAAGAATCATGATATATACAAGGAGAGACATGCCATATACAACACAATTGAAGATTTATACATTTGGGTAGATGCATGTCTACATTGTCAAATAGGACGAATTGCTCCAATAATGGATCACGTTCATGCATGGGGAGTATACATTTGATTTTAAATAATAGTCATAAATATACATTTCAAAAGAAATTTGATTTTAAATCATAGTCATAAAATTGTGTTGTCTGAAGGTGGTATGTGCAAGATCTCCATAGAATTGATATGTATGAGGCAGTAATTAGTTAGAAATGAAACACATTATTTCTTGCGGATGTCACAAGAGAACACACATATTTTTGTCTAAGAGAATCCTTTTATACTTAAGGGTGAATGCTTGAAGATGGATTACACTTTTCGGCCATATGTGGTGATGAAATTTTAAAATTTTACACTTTTATCGAATTGAAGCCCGCAAAATTCATATAAAAAATTTTAATTTTGATTCAGAGTAAAGAGAAAAATTATGAAGAATTGTGTTGTTGTCCTAATGACATTTTTTTCAAAAATATTTAGTGTCATATAATATGTCAATTTTCCATTAAACGAAATACTTTTCCTTGTAATTTTTCACACATACTAAGAGATATGTGTGTGTTCACCTAGCATAAATTTGTCTAAAATGTGTAATTTAATATATATGGGTAAAAATGCGAAAGTGGGTCACACTTTTGTGAGAAATGCGGGAGGAAAATTCATTTTCCCAACATTTTAGCCGAAATTTTATAAAAGTTTGACCGAACTGTTTGAAAGTTCGACCGAAGTTTGGAAATTAGTTCGGCCGAACTAACTATGTCGTTTACATTGGCGGCGTATTGACAACGTGGGAAATTTTTTTTTTGGCCAGAGATGGGAAAACTAGCAACCAAAGTTTGGCCGAGCTAATAGTCTGACCGAACTATTAGTTCGGCCAAACTTTTAAAATAATTCAGCTGAACTTTTTCTTATAAATATATCGCCCCGCAAACCTTAAGAGGTTTCAGGCTTATTACCGTTGTCGCATCTGTGTCATTTTTCTGTCTCACATCTGTGTTTGTTGTTTGTTTTGTCATCTGTTTTTGCTTGCTGTTGCAGGGGCTTGGTGTTGCATGGGCAAGGAGGTGAGAAGGTTTTTGCTCTGGTTTAATTTTTTGTGTATTTTTTTTTTGGTTTTAATTTTTTTCTTTGTTTTTTTGTTCGTAGGTTATTTGTAATCTGCGTCCTCTACGACATCTTTGGTGATCTCTTGCCTGGTTGTCTCGTTGCAGCCTCGTCGTCTTGTCATCTCTGAATTTCCAGGTAGACGAAAATCCTCCTATTCTTCCTTTGCTTCATTTCTTGTACGTTCCCCAGATCTATGTGAACCATTAATTGAAGAAGGAAATTGCAGAAAAAATATTTAATTCATTTTTGACTTCACATTATACCACATTTTTTATATATGGATACCAAAATAAATCTGGGTAGTCACAATAATAATGTTGTAACAACCATCTTATTGAACTGAAGATATTGTCGTTTTCAATTTTCTTAAGGTCTAACCCGTGACCTTTTGTTTTTAGAAAATGCTTACTTTCACCAAGATCTACCATCCAAACTTGTCTAGAGCCCATGAGAAACTGATGGATATATGTGTTAAATAGTGTGATCTATTAGAAGCCCCATGGCATTCGTCCAAGCTATAGATCTAGCTCTACTACCTTTTCTATACAATTTTATTTTTAGAAATTTATTAGTGCAACAAACTTACCTACGCAAAAAATGTTATTTGATTGTTTTTAGTTTTATGCAATATCCTCAAATGTTTGCATAGGTTATACCTTCAAAATATACCCTAATTGCTGAAATAGTCAACCCTCCAATTGTTTCCAAGGAAATTTTTCTTAGCATTGTCTTTCATGTTAAGAATAAAGGATATCAATTGTGACTTTATATCTCATGTTGTACCTTGAGTACCTTCTTTTTTAATTGTAGCTTTATCACTGGTCTCTACTTCCGGTTGTAATATTTAAAATTTTCTTGCACCTTTCCTTCGTGGTGTACCTTGAGTACCTTCTTTCTTAATTGTAGCTTTATCACTGGTCTCTGCTTCTTGTTGTAATATTTAAAATTTTCTTACACCTTTCTTTCATGTTGTAACTTGACTACCTTCATTCTTAATTGTATCTTTATCACTGGTCTCTACTTCCTTTTGTAATATTTAAAATTTTCTTGCACCTTTCCTTCATGTTGTACCTTGAGTACCTTCTTTCTTAATTGTAGCTTTATCACTGGTCTTTGCTTCATGTTGTAATATTTAAAATTTTCTTGCACCTTTCTTTCTTAAAATGGTAGAAACAAAAATGCTTGAATGCAAAAGTAGTTGGTATTTTATAGTAATCCCTGCATAAATGGTGGCATTATTTTCTCACCTCCATTGTGAAAATATTAAAAAATGGTGCAACAGAGTTTGTTGTGTTGATATGAATCTGACACTACCAATGAAATTACTTGTAAATCTATGATCATCTTCATTATCTCTGCATTTCATAATATTCATTCTTGTTCTTTCCTTCATAACAGTCATCAAAAAATAACAAAGTTTCTTTACCATTATTTGCAAATTTCGAGTGAGATTCTTAATTGTTAAGTACAGTATCTAAGGTGTCTATAATCATGCCACCATATTCTTGGATGCCCATTGCCTATTTTTCATCGGAAAGCCTTAATCAACAATCCATGTTTACTTTTGTAAAATTGAAAGGGCAACTACAATTGCTACCCACGCATCCACTCCAATAAAAATCAAAAGTTCAATCAAATACTTTATATACAACTTAGGTGCAAAGAGAAGAATAAGTTATTCATAATTAATCTTCCAACTGAGTCCACAACACTATAGTGCCAAGATTTAACTAATGGCTCTTACATAGCAGAATACCCACATATAGATCTAAAACACAGTCAACATTGTAGTGTTTTGCAAGATTTAACTAATGACTCTTACATAGGAGAAATTTTATGTCGCTTAGGGATTCAAGAAATTTTTACGAAACCTACATACATCTAGAGTGGACATATGCATACTAGGGTTGGATAATATTTGTCTAGGATTCTGATTTTCTTATTTTTATTGATTTAAAATTTAATAAAATTTGTGAGATGTATATATATTGACAACTTTATTTAATTTCATTTACCAATTTTGTGATACTACAAAAATGAAATCAGATTAGTAATGGTGATAATTTACAAAAGTATTGGTAAGGTTGATCAAGAATGATACCTATCCAGCTTCATTAACTAGGTTCTTATACTCAACTTCATGATTACACTGGTGAAATTAGCAATACATATCGTTCTTTCCATAATTAAGCTTGATTGAGTTATGTTCTTAGCTGAATGCTTGTAAATCACCCAGCCGTATGATTACTTATATAGTAGGAGTAAGCTAGCTTTAACTATGATATCTAGCTTTTCTTATACTATATTAAACCATGTGTTTATCCGTATAGAGCTTAGATATATCCTTATTCACTCACATATGGGTAAATATAATGGTAATCACTCATTCCAATCACGCTTAGTACTCAACATTATGAGGTTTCACTAAAGGTGCTTGTGTTTCCATAAGAGATACATGATGTATTACTTTGATACTTCAGAATCACTAGTACTAATAAGCTTAGTAAGAACCATCATAACTAGCTTATACTATACATTATGTTCCAACATCATTGATTACTAGAAGCTTACTAGTTAATATCAGCTTACAACTTGGAAGTTATGTCCTAATAGTGGTAAGCCTAAACATGACCCTTGTAACTATTAGTATAAGTACCATTGTATTCATTATTTAACCTTACTGCTTCTATTAAATTTATCTATTAGATCTCTTCCCATTAAGAGCTGTAATCATATAGGTAAGCCTAAACATGACCCTTGTAACTATTAGTATAAGTACCATTGTATTCATTATTTAACCTTACTGCTTCTATTAAATTTATCTATTAGATCTCTTCCCATTAAGAGCTGTAATCATATAGGTAACTAAGACTATGTATTAAGCATCTTATTGTTAATTAGAGTAGTACTAATGGTAAAAAAAATTGTTACGATCTACAGTTGTTGAAGTTGAGTGTCCATGGACACAACATTGAAGCAACACCAAAGCCAACATCCCAAGCATGAGAAATACTGATTATCTAAATCTTAATATCATCACCCTCATCTAATAGTCACGAGGTTAAAATTAATTTTTATCATAATAAATTGGTTAACAATTTAGATATAAGGTATTTAATGTAATTATTTTATTTTTGGTTAATACAGTGAAATATTGTTTTAGAAATAGATTTAACATTTTGAAAATTTCTTGAATACTCCTTGCTAAGCTAAAACCTAAGCTTTTATTTCTTATTCCTGAACTGAAGCTTCCTAATCTAGCTAGCTTTATAATCGCTCAAAGAGTAGAGCTATATGTGTGACTTTTGACATAACTTCATCAACCACTACCACTGGTTTTTTCTCATTTTATGAATTTGGAGGCATGATGTTAATAGGAATGACTAATAGAAATGGTCTATTCGAGTAATTAAGACCCTTGGCTTCTTACCATAATTATACTATAGGTTTATGTTGATGTTAGAACTATTTTTTATTAGTGTACATAAATTTACACCTTCCATGATGCTTCTAATCTTGTGAAATGTTAAAAGTGGAGTGTTTTATGATGTAATGGATATTACTAATCTACATTATGTACAGTGATATGATGATAATGTAGTTTGATGTTCAAGTTGTAAAATTATTGAACATATCAAGGATGAATGATAGTACAAGCCAAAAATTACATTATTATAAATTATTAGACAATCTGTTAGGTGCTCAATCATACTTTTTATTAATGAAATAACTAATGCAAGTTGAAAATTATTTTTTAATGTTCTTAGCCTATTTATAGATGTCAAAGTAAAGGTTTCTAGATGTGATTTCTCCAATAAAATTTAAGGCAAACCATGTACATGTCATTTCTCCCACAAACTCATCAAGGTGTGACTTTTGACATAACTTCATCAACCACTACCATTAGTTGTTTTAGTAAGTGCATAAAATAATTTTGCAAACCATGAACATGCCATTTCTCCCACAAACTCATCAAGGTGTGACTTTTGACATAACTTCATCAACCACTACCACTAGTTGTTTTAGTAAGTGCAAACCACGACCACTTTAAGGAAAAATTTAAGGCAAACCATGTACATGCGTCATTTCTCCCATAAACGTTCAGGAAAAATTTAAGGCATGTCATTTCTATGTCATTTCAATGTCATTTCTCCCATAAACTATAAGGCAATGTCATTTTTCCCACTAACTTAAGGCAAAATTTAAGGCCAATCATGTACATGTCATTTCTCCCTTTAACTCTAGGCAACGAAAACTTTAAGGCATGTCATTTCTAGATGTGATTTCTCCCATAAAATTTAAGGCAAACCATGCACATGTCATTTCTCCCACAAAGTCAAGTCTTTCTCCCATTAATGCAAGGCAAAATTTAAGGCCTAAAAACTGAACCTAAAGTGGATGAACTTCCATAGGATTTGAGTCTATCTGTTGAGTGTTAACTTCTACAAGTTCTAAAGGTAGAGTCTGTAAAGGGCCAAGTATCCTATGGATCTCATCCTTTCTCAAAGGTGACATATCTAGTAAATGCCCCTACAGTCAATCTCTGGAACAGATCTAAATATAATTTCTTCATTGTAATATCCATTTCTGTACATGCCATTTCTCCCATAAACTTTAAGGCATTTGCTAGTTTTTTTGGAACAATGTACATGTAATTTCGATGTCATTTCTCCATAAAATTTAAGGCAAACCATCTACATACATGTCATTTCTCCCATTTCTCCCATAAATTTTAGTAAGTGCATAAAATAATTTTGTAAACCATGTACATGTCATTTCCCCCACACACTTTAAGGAAACATTTAAGGCAAACCATGTACATATGTCATTTCTCCCATACATGTGTCATTTCTCCCATAAAATTTTAGGAAAACTTGAAGGCATGCCATTTCTATGTCATTTCTCTATCATTTCTATGTCATTTCTCCCATAAAATATAAGGAAAACTTTAAGGAAAACCATGTACATGTCATTTCTCCCTTAAACTCTAGGCAAGGAAGACTTTAAGGCATGCCATTTCTATATGTGATTTCTCCCATAAAATTTAAGGTAAGCTTTAAGGAAAACCATGAACATGTCATTTCTCCCACAAAATTAAGGCTTTGTCCCATTAATTCAAGGAAAAATTTAAGGCCTAAAAACTGAACCTAAAGTGGTTGAACCTCCATAGGATTTGATTTTGTCTGTTGAGTGTTAACTTCTACAAGTTCTAAAGGCAGAGTCTCTAAAGGGCCAGGTATCCTATGGATCTCATCCTTTCTCAAAGGTGACATATCCAGTAAATGCCCCTACAGTCAATCTCTGGAACAGATCTAAACAAAATTTCTTCATTGTAATATCCATTTCTGTACATGCCATTTCTCCCATTAACTTTAAGGCATTTTCTAGTGTTTTTGGAACCATGTACATGTAGTTTCTATGTCATTTCTCCCATAAAATTTAAGGCAAACCATCTACATACATGCCATTTCTCCCATTTCTCCCATAAATTTGAGTAAGTGCATAAAATAATTTTGTAAACCATGTACATGTCATTTCTCCCACACACTTTAAGGAAAAATTTAAGGCAAACCATGTACATGTGTCATTTCTTCCATACATGTGTCATTTCTCCCATAAAATTTTAGGAAAAATTTAAGGCATGCCATTTCTATGTCATTTCTCCCATAAAATAAGGAAATGTCATTTCTCCCATAAAATATAAGGCAAAATTTAAGGAAAACCATGTACATGTCATTTCTCCCTTAAACTCTAGGCAAGGAAAACTTTAAGGCATGTCATTTCTAGATGTGATTTCTTCCATAAACTTTAAGGAAAAATTTAAGGCAAACCATGCACATGTCATTTCTCCCACAAACTCAAGGCTTTCTCCCATTAATTCAAGGAAAACTTTAAGGCCTAAAAACCTAACCTAAAGTGGCTGAACTTCCATAGGATTTGAGTCTGTTTGTTGAGTGTTAACTTCTACATGTTTTAAAGGCAGAGTCTGTAAATGGCCAGGTAGCCTTTAGATCTCATCCTTTCTCAAAGGTGACATATCATAGTAAATTCCCTTATATTGAATCTCTGGAACACATCTAAATAGAAGTTCTTCATTGTAATATCATTGAAATATCCATTTTTGTACATGCCATTTCTCCCATAAAATTTAAGGCATTTGCTAGTGTTTTTGGAACCATGTACATGTCATTTCTATGTCATTTATCCCATAAAAATTAAGGCAAACTTTAAGGAAAAACATGTACATACATGTAATTTCTCCAATTTCTCCCATAAACTCAAGGCAAACTTTAGGATAACCATGTACATGTTATTTCTCCGATAAACTTTAAGGCATTTTCTCTTCATTGTAATATCCATTTATGTACATGTCATTTATCCTATAAACTTGAAGGAATTTTCTAGTGTTTTTGGAACCATGTACATGTCATTTATATGTCATTTCTCCCATAAAATTTAAGTCAAAATTTAAGGAAAACCATGTACATATATGTCATTTCTCCCATTTCTCCCATAAATTCATGGCAAAATTTAAGGATAACCATGTACATGTCATTTCTTCGATAAAATTTAAGGCATTTTCTAGTGTTTTTTTTTAACCATGTACATGTCATTTCTATGTCATTTCTCCCATAAAATTTAAGGAAAAATTTAAGGAAAACCATGTACAGATGTCGTTTCTCCCATAAATGTGTCAATTCTCCCATAAACCTTAAGGAAAACTTTAAGGAAAACCATGTATATGTGTCATTTCTCCCATACATGTGTCATTTGTCCCATAAAATTTAAGGAAAAATTTAAGGCAAACCATGTACATCTCATTTCTCCCTTAAAATCTAGGCAAGACAAAATTTAAGGCATGTCACTTCTAGATGTGATTTCTCCCATAAAATTTACCACAAAATTTAAGGCAAACCATGCACATGTCATTTCTCCCATAAACTCAAGGCTTTTTCCATTAATTTAAGGCAAAATTTAAGGACTAAAAACCGAATCTAAAGTGGTTGAACTTCCATAGGATTTGAGTCTGTCTGTTGAGTGTTAACTTCTACAAGTTCTAAAGGCAGAGTCTGTAAAGGGCCAGGTAGCATTTGGATCTCATCATTTCTCAAAGGTGACATATCTAGTAAATTACCCTACAATCAATCTCTGGAACAGATCTTAATAGAATTTCTTCATTGTAATATCCATTTCTGTACATGCCATTTCTCCCATAAAATTTAAGGCATTTTATAGTGTTTTTGGAACCATGTACATGTCATTCCTATGTACTTTAAGGAAAACATTAAAACATGTCATTTCTATGTCATTTCTCTGTCATTTCTACGTCATTTCTCCCATAAACTATAAGGCAAACTTTAAGGCAAACCATGTACATGTAATTTCTCCCTTAAGCTCCAGGCAAAGCAAACTTTAAGGCTGTCATTTCTAGATGTGATTTCTCCCATAAAATTTATGTTGAATCCTTTGTTAAACTGAGAAGGGGGGTGAATCAGTTTAATGAATTCATGGTCTTGTAAAACTTTCATTTACACTTATTTACATCTTCATTTCATGATTAACTTAATGTACAGTGAAACCACAATCCTAATTAGTAAGAAGTAGGTATTAAGCAGATTACATACAGAGTATCAACACATAATCATCATGTAAATAGACACCAGATATAAGTGGAAACCCATAAGGGAGAAAACCACATCTTATTATTGTTGTGATGCAAAGGCAAGCTCCAACTCCCTCTCACCACTGATTTTCTGTAGGCTCCAACCTACATGAGGCTACAAACTCAGTTATGCAAGATACAACTTGCAAGGAATCTCCATCTCCCATCTATTTTCTACAGGCTACAACCTACAGGAGGCTCCTACCTCAACCATCTACAACCGACATCTATCAAGCTAAAACATGATATGGAAGCACCCACTTCCTCACTCTTTCAAAAAAAATGCTGATTTACCTGGATATCAGCTCTTTTTTGTTCCTTCTTCACTGTTGTCCACCAGTCTTCATATCTGACTTATATCATCTCTAAACCTTCACAGATTCTCTATCTACTCCTCCTTCTTCTTACCCTCCCTGCCTCATTTCTCCATTCTCTAACTTTTTTATGCATATCTATGTGACATCATTTATAGAGTTCACCTCATGACTGTTTGGTTCCACAGGGAATCCGAAGTGAATAGGTATGACTCTTTGCCTTCCACCTTCTAGTTTTGTTTCCTAGCACATTTAGAAAAATATAACAATATGTATACATTTCAATATTACAGTTAGGCATTTCTTTGCCCACTGAGACTTGCCTTTGCATCACAAACAATATAAAATTAATTAAAACATTTACATTTACATTTGCAACAGATATATCTCATTCAACCCTTTCAGTTCTCATCTCACTGTATGTTTTTTTTTTCTGCTGCTGTAGTGTAACAGTTCTACATACCTCTGTTCAAAAGAAACTCTGTGTACTTTTGCATATCAGATCTTAGAATCAGATCTTCTTTCTTCTCTCATCACACCTTCAAATTTTGTTACAAAAATTTCTTCAATTCTCAACAGAGCTTATCCGGCTCTGATATCACTTAATGGTGGGTTACCTGCCAAACCCACATATTCCATTATCTGATGCATTAAAAATGCAATTTCAAAATTGCGCTTCAATAAAACTCAGAATCTGGGCAATCCTTAATATTCTATGTGTGGAAGCTTCTATATCTCAAATCGAAGATTTTAGATGTTAAAATAAATTCTCTTATGGTTATAAAACCACAATCTCCATTATGCATAAAAGTGCACACACTCAGTTTGTCTCCATTTTGTTTTCTGAACTAGAAATTTAAATAATTACGGAAACTTTATTCCATTTAATGGTTATAGAACCAATATAAAATTATCCTTCATGTGGAAATTTACTTTCATTCCCTTATGGGCTAAACCATATTAAGAGTTTGCATATCAAATTCTTTTTACGTTCAAAATTAAGTGAAACTTTCCCTCACTCCTTTGGGAATTCAAACCAATACTTGGATTTTATAACCTTGGGTCAACACCCATTATATATTTACCAGCTCACCTTTATCTAAATTCCTCGACGCCAACATATATTAAAACCCATATTTAATATATCAAACTCTTTTGAAACCCAAACGTAACTAGTTATTCAGGCCCACAATATGCACAATTTACCTTTGTTATTAAACCCTTATGTAAGGGCCCCAGCATATCAATCACCATCATATAAGCCTTTTCCTTTGGATTTAAATCCTAGCACTAACACATATGATTCCATGCTGTCATATCATTCAAAGGTTCGATTTCTATTTTAAAAGTCCATCACCAACACATGTTAAAATGACCTTCTCGACTCACTTTTTACCATATAATTGAACCCTCACAACCAATAATAAAATCCAAACTTTAGCTCGGGCCCACAACAACCATACCACTTACCTTGCGTTAACAAAACCACAAATTCAAGTGCGAACGCCCTTGGATCTTTCACGAGTCTGATCCAATGGGAGTTGCATTTTTTTAACTGCAGAACTTTAGCACTCAAATATTTTGTGAAACTCATGGTTTTTGGATACCACTTCAGGACATGCGTCACATGCCAAGTGTTATCGGATTTTTTTTTGAGATTCCGCTTACCATTTTTAAGAAATGTGAAAACCGCTGGTGGTTTTTCAAAGCTGCTTTTACTGTTCATCGTATGGTCCCACCATATTCTTAACTCACGGTTCCTCTTCTAATCTTTGAATTCTCATTTAAACGCAATCCAATTTCACCTTGATTTCACCATTCTTCAGACTCCGATCCGATTTTGCTATGCCATCATACTGACTCTTGCCTTCATCAAGTATGCCATCAGAGTTCCACTTTCATGTCTTTAATGCACCATTCTCCCAACGTTGCTCCATCGATCTTCTTCCACGATCTCTGTAGTTCAAGATTTCAACCGAATGTGCCTCCACACACATAAAATCGATAATCCAAATGTTGAATTCTGAAATTAAAATTCAGTTCCTTTGTTGTTGTCATCAATCCTTCCAGTGATCGATGACTACAAGCCTCCCACAGTCTTCTCCCAGATACACATAATCTTTATCACATTCGAAACCACAATGTCGACATTAATCACGTCTCGGCAACCATCAATTCCTTCAATTTATACACATAATCTCCAATTCGAACCCTTGCCACAGAGTTTATTCAAAACTGTTTATAAACCCTCATCAACTCACATATGTAATTAGATCATCAATGCACAGATAATTGCACACCACAACATCGACATGACTGTCGATTTATTCAATAACACACAGGACCCATTTAAAACCTCAATTATAGAGTTTCACCACACTGGTTCTCATACAATTTCTTATTGAAACCAAAGCTCATTCACACAGAATTTAAGTCAACAATATCCATATAATGCTGAAACAAATCCTTTTATATACACAACTGAATTTACTTACAAAACTTCTTTTTTGGCAAGATCTTCAAAATCAAATGGCCCTTCTACAAGTGCCCCTAGGCTTACAGGAAAAAACCCCTGTTTGCCCAAATCTGAAACACTCACACAGTCTATAGCTCTGAACAGCTCTTCTGCTTCAATTTGTTGCCTTTGCTTCCTCTGCTCCTTGTCTGTCTCCTTTGTTTTATTGCTGGTTCTTCTTTGTTCTTTTGCCCTAGTGATAGTTCATGTGCTTCTCCTTTCTTCTCCTTTGCCATCAATGACAATATTTCCAACAATTTAAGGCAAACCATGCACATGTCATTTCTCCCATGCATTTTCAATAAATGCTAATTTAATATATTTTATTGAATTTGATTTTTTCAGGGATCAAAAAACCCACTAAATATGTTTGAAAAATGGACATTATACATAGATGTTTCTTACTATCCCAATGCATGGAAAGAAGTGATTACATATGTGCTTTGAAATATTGCGACTAACAAGGTCCTCCAAAGGAAAATGAATATACCGGGAAGAACAACAAACAACGAGTCATATTATATTGCATTGATAGAATGCTTGGGAACATCTAGAGAGTATGGATCAAATGGAATTGTAGTTTTCACCAATTCTGAACTTGTGTGCAACCAGATGAAAGATGCATACCAAGTTAAGAAGGAGAGGCTAAAACAACTACATGGAAAATAAAACAATATTGTTATACAATTTCATTTTTTTAGTATAAGACATTGTGTGAATGTTAATAAGATGTTTGGTGATTTATTATGTGGGGCAATGCTAATTCAAGATTCATCTATCAAATATGAATTAGTATTATACGGGGCAATGCCAATTCAAGATTCATTTATCAAACATGAATTAGTGTTGAGACGTTCTCCTTCAAAATTTATTGATGGAAATTGTAACATATCTTTGATATGTGTTTGTTTTTTACTTATAAATGCGTCATTTTTAATGACCATGTGTTTTTTTCAATTATATACCAAGTGTGCTCCCACCATGTAAAGTGCAACTTGGTGAAGTTCACATTTTTATAAAATTATAATGTGAGGAATTCAACAAATTTTTGTTTAAATTGAGTTTCACACATTAATTAGTGCTTTGAAAGTTGTGTTTTACATAATTTTTGTACTAAATTACATTAATTTTTTGAAATATTTTGAATTTATTTTAAATAGTAATTTAAAAATAATTGTAAATGTCCACTGTAGATATATCCATATATATCATGGAGGATGAAAGGCGAATATCAATAGAATCCCATGCTTCTATGAAAGAGGGGGATCATGTATCAAGGTATGTTCATGGTATTTAAATATAATCTTATCTCCATACATACATGTGTGTACATATGAAATTGATTTTTTATCAATTTTGTGAGTTAAATTAGTTTTTAATAAGTTTCATTTTTTTAATTTTTAGGAGTTAGGAGGATAAGGGTGTCTACTCCAATGGAGCATGGCCATTGTTCACGCAATCACGGTATGGTTCACACAATTTAATAAATCATATTTACATGTATTTATATGTATGAATGTACTTTTGAATTGATTATAAATTCATATTTTTTTATGAAGCTTCCCTCTCGTTCCATGAGGTTGGTGGTAGTACACATTCCCCTGGAGGCCCATCAATAGGTGGTGGCCAATTGCATGAGGGTGGCTATATGAATTCCCCAAGAGACCAATCAATGGATGGTCGTGTTGGTTCTCAACCAATTGGTGGTCGTTCTGGTTCTCAACAGTCTCAGGGTAGGCATGATGCTAGCCAACCATATCGAGGTGGCCATCAAGCTGAATATTATTTTCATTCAATTTGTATAAATTTGTTTATATGTTTTTTTAATATACAAAATTTTATATATTGATGCAGAGGGTGAAAATGTTGCTCTAAATGTTGCTCCAAAAAGATGTAGGAGAGAACACATTATTCAAGAATAAGGTTGTATACCAACCACGACTTATCTGTCTGACAGTTCTGATATACCTTGGGAATAAAAAATGTAGCAATGCACGTTACAAAGGTGTCAACCTCTTCATTCAAAATTGAAGAGAGATCTTGTGTCTTTTAAACTCCCTACTGAGAGTTGAGAAAGCTTGGAAATAGTTACTCACTCTTTAGGCGAACTAGTAGATGTGTACCTAAGGCTTGGGCCAATCATTGATACTTTTGTAGAAGTGATGAGAAAAACAAATGAAACATTTATGGGTCCCAATACATGGGAGGTTGTTAAACAAAGAGTTACAATAGAAATGGCCAAGTCTATGTTTAATTTCAAAGAAGGGCTGAAAAGAAAGATGCAAAAGGTGCAATATTTCAAGCACCCTGATATAGCTGGCCATTTTTATCATATGCACCTTGCTGCCTATGGAATAATCTCATGGAACGATGAGGTTCCGCTTTATTTTTCAAAATTATTTTATGCATAATTCTTTTTGGGAATGAAACCCAATTATAATGACCTTCCCTTTGAATTTTTTGGTCCTGGGAAAGGTTTATTGTGTGGCTGTAGGGGCACTAAGCATGATGCTAAGTTGCCTTGCCTTGAGCCACCATTGGTTAGTCGAACTCTTCGTGTCAAAAATTTACGGTCAGAGATGGATGTAACTTCTCAAATTATTTGAGAAGCAAGCGATGCCATCATTGACAATGTTCAGAGTGGACTGGGTGGAGTTGATGTTTGTCTGAATCGACAAAGAGCACGAGAGAATGCACGTGGTAATTGTGTGTATCATACAGATGAAGATATAGAAAACGTGAGTGTTGAATATCTCAGAACATATGCAAAAAATTGTCGCAATGGTTGGCAGGACCTAGTTATTCATGAGAAAGAGGGCATGGGATCGGTATGTGTTAATTGTTAGGGTGATTATTTTAACATGTGTACAATTTGTAATAAATACATATATACATATATTTATTTGTATACATTAATCTAAAAAAAATGTATCATATATATTAACACCATTTGTATTTCTCATGCTTGATGAACAAAGATGTTAATATCATGGTCAGAGCCTTCAGTTTACACAATCAAGATGGGTCTCACCATCAATCAAACAATCAATATGGGTCTCACCATCAATCAAACAATCAAGATGGTTCTCACCATCAAGATCATATGTTGGCACATGTTAGTGTTTTTAAATGAAAATGATGATGTACAATTATTTTTTATCTATTATTATATATATCGAAACATGATGACATATTTTTAAAACAAATAATTGTGCACACATGTACATGTATATATAATTAAATGTTAACAGATTCTAATTCGGTCTGATGTTTTTGGGTTGGAGGCACCTTATTATTCCTTGGGAGATGTGCTAGATCCACCATCACAAGTATGCAATTTTTTTCACTTTTAAATATGTTTTTAAGTTATATATTGCAGCTCAAAAGTTCCATTAAAAATGAGATCTAGACCTTGAGTTATTTTACAGTTTTAAATTTTTTGAATTTCAGGTTTCTGGAGATTTTCTTTCAGAGCCACCCTTAAGATATGTGCCCAATCCACCATCACAAGTATTAAATTTTTCACTTAAATATGTTTAAGTTATAAGTTATAAATTGACGTTCAAAAGTTTTATTATAAATTGAGATCTAGATCTTGAGTTATTTAATACTTTTGAAATTTTTGAATTTTAGGTTCTTGGAGTTGATCTCCCTTCTCCACGAACTCTAGCGATGGAGTGTATGATGGAGATAGGAACATCCACACCATTTCAACAAGTTGTTTAACTTTTTTTTTAATATTAGTGAAAATTAGTTTACATATGCATTTTCATTTGAAATTTTTTAATATATATATATATAGATTGTATAGTTTACTGTGGAAGATGTTCCTGTGGAGGATGTTTTAATGGACGAGCAACAAAACCCAATGAGGAGGGAACCACATGAGGTATTGCATTATTTTTTTTTTCATTTTTTTTACATGAATTTCTATATTCTCATTCAATTTTCAAACATTAAATTTTAATGTTTATACACATTGTGTATAGGTTCCTCATTCTTCACAGGATAGCACGACGATCAGGACTTTGCTAGCAGAGACACTAGATCCATCTGTATTTGATGGATGATGCACATGTGTGCAACATTATATTTGATAGATCTAGTCTTAAATTTACTTTTTTATATATAGTCTTATCTATGCAATCATATTTACTTTTCTATATAACTTGATATTTGTAACACTATAAATTGAACTAGATATATATATTTAGTTTTATTGTTCATGTGAGATACAAATTTTGGACATATTTTAATGTTTGAATATAGTTTTAAACTACATTTAATTTTATCAAGAATGATTTTAAATTTTGGATAGTTACATTTGGCAAGTGATCACATGTTCTGATATGTAATGTTTTGTTTTTAAAACTCAAGATGTCATTTTATTTTTTAAATACAAAATGAATCTAGATGGAAATTTCAAATTAAAAAACATATGTACATGTGTATATTTTGGATTGTTGAACTACATTTGGCATTTGATCACATGTTGTGATATAATGTTTTGTTTTTAAAACTCAAGTTGTCATTCAATTTGTTAAATATAAAATTCAAATCTAGATGGAAATTTCATATTACAAAACACGTGCATATTTTGGATAGCTCAACTACATTTGTCATGTGATATCATGTTGTGATATAATGTTTTGTTTTTAAATTTGATAGTTCAACTACATTTGGCATGTGATCTCATGTTGTGATATAATGTTTTGTTTCTAAAATTCAAGTTGTCATTTTATTTTTTAAATATAAAATGAATCTCTAGATAGAAACTTCAAATTAAATTTTCACAATGTGTATATTTTGGATGGTTGAACTACATTTGGCATGTGATTGTGATATTATGTTTTTTTTTTTAAAGTTCTCATTTTATAAACTTGTAAAAAATATAAAATGAATCTCTCTAGATGGAAATTTCGAATTACAAACCATGTCTACATGTGCATATTTTGGATAGTTGAACTACATTTGGCATGTGATCACATGTTGTGATATAATGTTTTGTTTTTAAAACTCAAGTTGTCACTATATTTGTTAAATATAAAATGAAGTTGGAATTATATTTGTTAAATATAAAATGAATCTATATGGAAATTTCAAATTACAATTTACACATAAATGTGTATATTTTGGATAGTTGAACTACATTTGGTATGTGCTCACATGTTCTAATATAATGTTTTGTTCTTAAAAATCAAGTTTTCATTTTATTTGTTAAATATATAATGAATCTAGATGTAAATTTCAAATTACATTTAAGACATACATACATTGGTATGTATGTTATGCATTTGAACATGTGTGTGAATGTTATATAATTTTAGGATGTACATCTATTATTTAGGTGATATTTAAGTACAATACATATTTTTGTTTTAAAATCTAAAATCAATCATAAAATGTACATGTCAGAAGCCATACCATGGCCCCGCGACATCAACAGAAACCCATCAGAGGCAGCTACAAAGGTGTGTTTTCAGGCCGCTCTCATCATGGCAATGACCAATGATTGGAATCCACCGAGGGCTCTGCATCTGATAGCCATGAGTTTCTGGCTCCTCAAGCGTTTGATAACATGCATGGGGAGACTATTTTGTCTCCGGAGAAGCCCAAGGGTAGAAGAGGTAGGAAATCCACTATTCTGCAATTTGTGCAGCCTTTACCCAGGAAAACCAACCCGCTTCTAGGTTATGAGCCCACGATGGAGGAGATAGGCATTTGGTTATGGACTCGGACGGTGTATGGACCAGAGATTACAATGCAGAGTACCCAGTCGTTCTCATTATCCATGCGACCCCTCCAAAGCCTCCTCGAATGCCCACAGCTAAGGAGGAAGCCATTGCTAGAGAATATGGATGCCTGATAAAGGAAGAGGATCAGACGATGGATGAAGTTGAATGAAATCCATGATTGTCACCTCGAGGTATACTTCACCTCTTTTGTTTTTATATGGGCCATTGAATATTTTTTATTACAAGACTCAACGACACACTTAAGGGGTTGGTTTCCTCCTTTGAGGCAGCCCAAAACTTGGTTTATTTTGAACGCTACCAAGACAGGGATAGGCTAAGCAATGCTTGCCATCTCTACTCATTGTCTCTGTATAGTTTTTAATGCTTTTAATATAGTTTAGCCCAATTTGAAAACAAAAAAAAGTTCATATGAATATATGTACATATAAATGATTGAAGTATATGTTTGAATATATGTTAAAACCATTGAAGTATAATACAAATCAATGTATATATCTAAAAAAAAATCATACTATTCTAGGTGTTATTATATGTATCAAACAATCATAAAATTTTAAAATTGCATTCTAAAACAGATATATCCAACACAACATTTTTCATTAATGCACATAGAAAAGCTACTTTCAGTTGATAGTAAACTAGAAATTACAAAACACGTACCACACATTGTGCATTCAAGAATGAATATTATAATTTAGTTTTAATAAACACATGTCTAAAAAAAAAATGTTCAACTTCAAATTTACATTATATCAACTATGCTAGATACATAGTTATGTACATTTTGCAATAATTCCATTATGAAAAATTGTACCAGAGAGTGTATGGAATCATTTAGACCAAATAATCTAGACATGTGTATGTGTACACGTGTATAAATTACTTGTGTGCATGTACCAAAACAATGTACATGTGCAAACACTTGTACATATAACATAAAAAGATAGTTCAATTTTTAGTTGAGTTCTGGAAGTTCTAAAAGATGAATCCAAAGAGAAGAAATTGTTGGGCAGTTCAATTAAAAAAATTCCAATGGAATTCCATCTTCAATGATTCATTCAAGATCGGCTTTTGATATTTTCTATTTCTTAATTATCATTTTTTTCTTTGATTGAATTTATATCAACTTTATGTTGCACACACTAAGTGACTATATTTACAACTTATGACATCAGGTTCATAGTCTTGATAGTCAAAAAAATCCTCACTTTGATTAGTTTGTCTGAAAAAATAACCTTTCACTATAATAGACCCTCTGTCATATGTAAACCTGTGATCATCATAGTTTTCAAATAATTTCATCTTTCGTTCAGTGCAATGCATAAAATAATACGTCACATTTTTATCATTCATAGTAGGTGCAATTACAACAAAAACATCTCCTGCACAATAAAACAAAATTATCTATTTAAATTTAGATCATAATTACCAGGTAAAATTAAATTTAAAATTAACATGTGTAATTCATTTTATTATCTATTTCTAGATATCTATCATTTGAAAGCAACTGAAATGTTACCTTCTCTAACAAGATCAGAAATTTGATCACCATCAGATGATATTGTAGTCTCCTCTGATTTCATTTCTTCAAAGATTGCAATGGACATTTTCCCCTTTGTATTTAGTTCTATATGTTGCCAATATTTTACATACATTTCTTTTTTCACAAACATCATTGGATTCTGTGTTGTCTATGCAAACATGAAAAAAAAAAAAGAATACTTTCTTTTATCCAATGCAAACACATTTGTGGACAAATTTGTTTTAATTGAATGCAATTTTTGAGTCCCCTTTAGTTTTTCAACGTCATCTCCAATCGATCTATCTACATCTTGGACTCAAATATGCCAAAAAAACCTATATGGAAAATTCAAATAAGACTATAAATATGATATCAAAATACCATCAAAGATAATCATTGTGATAAATGTACTATTTAAAATTAGAAATCCAATAAAAATTAAATTGGATGTACTGTTAGTATGAATCTTTCGTCGGAGAAAGACCACTTTAGCTACACATAAAAAATAGCCCTAACATCAATTATGGCTGCCAATATCTTTAAATTTGTAGTTAGGTGATCCAAATAAAGCTGCACAAATCCAGATCTAAGCATAAAAGACATTAAGCAGTGAAAATAAAATGTTTCTCCATGCATCCAATAGACAAGACAAGAACAATATATTTGAAAGAATTTTTATATTAAAAGGGGCACCTGAGAGGAAAACAAGAAAGGCGTTTCCAATTCTCCTCAATGGGATGGGTTCTTGAAAGTCCTCAGCATTTCAGATCTAAAACTTCTCTCTCTTATTGGTGTAGAAAACCTAGACAAGCATAGAAGTCAAAGGGAGCTCACAAAACAAATGATGGAGAATGTGACAATGATAATGGCTCAAAGTCAGACCAAGAATATAGATCCAGAGTGATCTAATATGCAATGAAAGGTGACTAAGGGAAAACCCTTCTATTTATAACAAAATATTAGGGCGGTCTAGAACTTGGTGTATGAATAAAATATTATTAATCAAATTCTAGAACCACTCTTTAGGAATATTTTATTATATTTGTTGGAGGGAAAATGATTTTTGACTTGGGTCAATTCCTTTATTTATAAATAATAAATAAATAAATGATTTATTTATTATTTTAAGGAAATGGTGGGAATATAATTAAATAAATAATGATTTATTTAATTATTTATAAATGATTGAGTCAAATTTAACTAGGAATATTATTTAAATAAGGATTTAAATAACTTATTCCTAGGAAACAATCAAATAAATAAGGATTTATTTAATTGATTTCCTTGTTTTGGGTTAAATATGACCAGGAAATATAAACAAATATAGATTTTTTTATTATTTCCTTTTGGCGTTTCCTATTTATACCATAAACAACTTAATAAAGGTGTTTTACTAAGTTATTTTACATAGTGAAAGAAATTTTACTTAGGGTAAAATTGGTCTTACATGGTGTACTTGGGTTCAGCTAATGATAATAGGTTAGATGACCAAAAAAAGGTGTAACAGATTCCCCCCCAACGTACGAGTGTTAGGAGAAAATCGTATGACCGAACTACATTGTAAGAACTCAATCACTAGACATCAAGAGGGAAGTTAGAGAGAGAAATGTAAGGTAGTGTAATGTGCTAAAGGACTAGACCCTGAGCATACGAGACTTACAGGTGAAAAAATTCTCTAGTTTATGAAGTGGTACCTGTGCTAAAGGCGACGGGGGAGACATACCTATGCCCGCCGAGACGAAGTACAAAAGAATAGTATGTCCAGTAAACAAGGAACCGAACTATAAAGTACATGTTGGCGTAAATACGAGCCAGAAAAATAGAATGATGAATCCCACATACATGCTGTGCCTGGAATAACAGCCAGGAATTATACAATAATATTTTATTACATGAGATACAAATGCAACCCAAATACCCCCTATACATGGGGAAGGGCTCGAAAAATCTGACTGATACATGCAAATCGAAAAGGTGCTACAAGCAGTTGAGGCCGAAATCATCAAATGTAAGGAGCTCCATCAAAGGCTGAAGAAGTCATCCGGGCATGTGGGGGGCTACCTACAGGGCCACCCCCTCAGGAGGGTTGAGACATCTCACACACACTCGGGAATCACCAATAGCGGCTGCATCATCACTAGACCATCAAGTATATGGATCAGGATCATGCTGAAAGGAGCTCGAACCAAGGTACACCGCCTTCTAGACCTGGCTTCTGGAGTAAATGAGCTGATGTCGACAGAAGGAGGTCTGCCATGGGTGAGGCAATAAGGGATCCCGAAATAAGGCATTAGAGAAAATAGTAGAGAAACTAACAGATGGACAGTAATGATGATGATGAAATGGGGGATACTGAGTAGCGGATGGATGACTTCCCTTGTTAGAGCATAAAGGGCATGAATGGCTTGGCAACGACTGAAACAATATCATGAGGGATAGGGGACAATGGTACTAAAGGCCATAATGTGCAACACGAGAGAGGGACCAAGTAATAAAGGATGGAGGACTATAGTGAGATACAAAGGGACTTGAGATAGACTCCAAGACTGTGATGATGACTCAACTCGGATGCTCTAAACAAGGGCGACTTGATGGTGCTGCCACATAGTAAAGGTCCAATGGGAGACCATAAAAACATGAGTACAATAGGGTATTTCATGACGAAAATCAACAAAAAAAAAGACAAGTAAGGAGGCAAAGTGGTGCCCCAAGTACAAGTGTTGTAAGTGAAGAAATTCGATTTGGAGGAGAGGTGAATAGACCCTTCATGGAAAAAATGTGTCTTGGTGAAGTATCAAAACATGAAAAACTAATAGATACCCATTTTAGTGCTCAATGAGAGCTTTCCAACGTTGTAGACGGTGTGTCAAACGGGGCTACGGTTTGGTCATAGCGGGTGAAAGACAAAGCAGGGTTTTTTCTTTTAATAAGGCATTTTCCCTCCAAATACATTCATTTTCTTGTGTAGCTATGGTGAATGTGGAGAGGAGAGAAGGCCATAAATCTTGCGGCGATTGTAGTGGACAAACTGACCATTGGAATCAAGATCTGTCAGTTGCAGATAAGAGGCCTAATCCTACTCTTTGTTTTTGATGGATTAAAAGTTCAGATTAGGATCCCAAATCTCAGTAACAACCCCTACCTCATCATTACATCCGGGTCACACTTTTTGGGGCAAAAAATGCGACCTGTGACGCAGTTTTGGGCCTGAAAATTGCGACCTATCCCAGGATTTGGCCAAGAAGTGCGACCTGTTAGATGGAAGTGGTTTTAGTGCTGTTGTGGGCTGAGATTCAGTTTTTGTGTAATTGAATGCAATTTTACCTATCTGTAGACTGGAAAAGATGATGGTTTTGTGTAGATATGGTATATATATGGATCAAGTGGAGAGAGAGAGACTTAGGTACATTACGGACGGAAATCCAAGTGGATCAGGGTGTCCGTCGTGCATTGGCCAGGTTTGGGGTTCTGAAATTTGTGGAGAACCCTCTAATGAGTGCTGGGGAGCCCTTGTTGGCCCTGATTGTCAATTGTTAGGATCCAGATCATGAGGTTTTTATAGTGCAGGGGCACAGGATTGAGCTGACAGTCTAGGATCTGTATATCCTGACTGGTCTCCCACCATTAGGGATGGTGGGAAATACACAGCCAGTGTTACCACGGGGGTGTAACATCATGGAGTTCGTAGAGCGACATTGTCGACCAGGTGTCTGAGTCAAAGGGACTTAGATATCGATTATGGATCTAGAGAGGTAGGAGACTCGGATAGTAGCGGCAGTAGTGTTACGAATCTTGGGTAGCCAGGTGCTCCATCACATCACTAGAGGGCAGATGATGATTGTAGAAAGTGTGTTGAGTGGGACCTACTATGGGTGGGCCCAGATGATGTTGGTGTCATTAAAACGACAACTGTCGCTGTGTAAGCGGCAAGTGAACCATGATTATGCTTATGGGACTGTATTGTGCTCCTTCTTTTTTTAGATATCCCGACCTTGCGACCTCGTGTACAGCTACCTAATGGGGGTCTGAGAGAACCCAGGATGCATCAGTGGGGACGACTACTGTACAGAGGAGGGGGAGGGGCGGTCAGACGGGTGTTCCGACCAGATTTCTTCGCCCATTGGGATCAAATGCCATTGTACATAGATGACTATCCCTATAGTGGGATGAGTTATTGGGGAGATCTGGACTTGCCGCTTCCGCCTGGTCGAGTATGGGGGCCTGATGGTAAGTGACAAGTAACTAATCTGTTATGTGTGTGTTAAAGTTTGTGAATAGTATTTAAGGTACTGATTCTTATATTTTTTGGAATGCAGATATAGCTCCGGTGAAACTGGCCAGATATATGGGACGACCTATAGTAGTTGGAACTACAGGTGCTAGTGGATCGATAATGGCACAGAATGAGGATATGGCCGCTCTTGTAGAGGACATTCGTTGTAGATGTGAGGGGCTACTGACCGGTGTGTCGGAGTGGGGTTGGCAGGATTTAGATGACCAGTACATAGAGCCATGTATTGGGCTACCCTTGGAATGGTGAAGTATCATGCGGCGCATGGCAATGGCTGGTCATACTGTGCATGATCTACGAGCTATGGGAGCGGAGCCATTGGCTCAGGATCCTCCAGAGAGTGATTAGATGTAGGGCATGTGGTGCCCCCCAGTGAGTATGTAGGGGCAAGTGGTGCCCCCCAGTTTTTTGAGTTTTGTTTTTTGTAACATGCTATGGGCATGTCATATGTTTCAGAGTAGATGGACTCTAAAAACATGTTATATGATATATATTATGTATATGCATTATTTTTATGGTTTGAAATGTTATTTTATTGTGTGTGATAAATGCTAGTCTAGAACATGATTTGCAATTCTATCTACGTAGTGATTTTGACTTCTAGGTACATGATGGAAAGTAATGAATCTAAAGTCACGTATCAAAAGTTTCACTTGTAAATATTGTCTAAAAATTATAGGGTTATGCACACGATATACACCACTGAGTTGTAAGACAAGAAGCAGGGAATCTAAATGAACGTGCATATGGAGGATGCGATGAGAGAGGGCATCGGCTAAGAGACCACGTACTGCATCATATTCGTCCTGATTATTGGTGGCATTACCAATGCAGACTCCATTCAAAATAACGAGGGTATGAAAGGGGGTAAAGATGGCCCATGCGACTGAGGCGAGATTCCAGGAATAACGACTTGCCCCATTGGCATAGCCAATATAATGTGTGGACAAGAGGTCTAGCGGAATAGTGTCACAAGACAAGAAATGGGAGGAAGGAGAATAATGATGGTAGCGTGAGTGTATGGTAGACATCAAATGACAACTATGGGAGGGATTAGTCTAGGTAATATGGCTAGGACTCATAGATCGACTGGAGGGTGATGAATGAGAACTGTGGGAGGGAAAGCGAGAGCTCATGCTGTGAAGGACATGATAGATATGGATGGTATCATCCTGGTTATGGGTGGAAAGGAAAAGTTCGAGGAAACCACATGACGTTGCAAAGCTACCTAAATCATCAGCATGGGAAGAAAGGCACGCATATGGATCGTCACGGGGATGACAGAAGAACAAGTAAAAATATGGCCAAATCATGTAGAGCCCAAGAATGTTGCTGAAGGGGAATCAAACAAAACAGATGGAGTGGATTCAGAGGGAACGTACTCCGGGGGTCGTGAGGATGATGATAGGTATAGGAGGGGGGCAGAAGGTTCCGACATCTCAACATCAGGGGGAGGAATGTCAATGGTAGCAGGGGGATCCTCGAGTAAGCCTGACGTATACTGAGCAAGGATGCGAGAGGAAAATTGATTTTGTTCAACTTCGTACTCACGAATGACCTCTAAAGAGGCTTGGTAATGTGTGAGGTGAGGAAAATGGTGAGAATAATGGCCATGGACACCACACAGAGCATAGGTTTTGTTGGTGCAAAGATTCTTTGGGTTCTTGGCTGCGGAAGAGGAAGAAACAGAGGTTTCATGGACCGTAGACTCAGGGAATGCGACTTTAACCATGGGTTGGATACGGGGCAACTCAGGACAAGTATGGGTGGCATGACCCACACCATCACACAAGGCACAAGGCTTGGCAGGTGGAGGAGGGGTATGGTAGGGTGCAGTGGCCTTGTCTTTGGATGCCCCCTTGCGAGCTTTTCTTTTCTTGCCCGTAGCTGTCAGAGCATGAGGATGGTCTTGCGGAGGGGCTAGGGGCACCGTAGTGATGGAAGGGGCGAAGGGAATCAGTTGAACCGGTGTCATAGCAAGGTATGGTTTGGGGTGGCTAGGTGGGGTCTCAGCTGGAGGAGTAAGATACCATATAGGTATTCCCAAGGTCAAATTAGGGAGGGAAAGGGTGGCCATGATGGGAACCGAATAGACTCCTGGAGGGGGAGCAAGGAAAGGTATCTGACCGGTGGGGTAATGGCCAGGAGGGACGGCTCCCATATGGTGGAGACCTAGGGGAACTGACTTAGAAGGGTAGGGAGGTTCCTGAGTGCTAAGTGGATGGGAAGGTCCAGGCAAAAGAGGTTTGGTTAGCTGAGGCGAAGGGCTAGGAGCAGGTTGCGGCGAGCGAGATTGAGGTTGCTGACTAGCCGAAGTAGGTTGTGGAAGATCAGCCTGAGATGATTTCATCATGCAAACATTTGCTAAGTTGGGATCAGAGACAGGAGGAGGGGGAGGACCCAGGAATGTTCCAAGCAAGGTGGATTATTTGCAGACACTAGGGGAAACACTGGTCAAAGAATCAACAATTTGCTTATTGGTGACAAAAAAGATGGTGGATTCAGGGGAGGTCTGAGATTTTGGTTCATGATATGTCAACTGGTCGATGGTGACAATCTTTCCATTATGAGGGAAAAACATCTTGCGGTGGATTGCGGATGGGACGACAGACATGGAATAGGTGTAACTATGCCCCAAAAGAATGTTATAGTCAAGAGGGGCGTTGATAACTTCAACGTCGACACAAAAAGTCTTCCCTGCAATGGTGATAGGACAGTTACGGAATAGGCCAATGGGCTGGGAGGCATGGCCATCCCACACACGAAGGGTGATTGTGGAAGGGGCCAAATCAGGAGATCTGAGTTTTTTCCAAACCGAAGCATACATCACACAGGTAGAAGCCCCCTCATCAATAATACACCGAGCAACGTTGGCATTTCTGATTTTGACTGGGATTTGGAAAGCAGCAGAAGCAGGAAGGGGGGGATGGTCTGACTGACGGGCATCGAAAATAATCAATTGGTCATCAGCAGGATCTATAGCACCCATGAAATTTAGTAAAGCCTTATTTTGAGAAGGACACAACTGGAGGAGTTCGAGTGTTGAAATGGCAGCAGGAGATTGTGCTAGATCATCTACTATGCTATATGAATGGGCAACCTGACCAGAGGCAGCATCTTGGTGTAATGGGCCCTTAGGAATCTTGGTATGAACCTCAGCTTTGGGCGGAGGAATTTGCAAGGGACCATTGGGTGTCGACAGAGGCTCTGTAGGACCTAAAGATGGGGACTCGGGGATAGACGGAGCGGGAGGCGTGGAGCATTGACGAGACTGAGTTTGAAGGTTAAGGTCGATGGTGAGAGGTTGGTGAGAGGCCATCATGAGAATCTGGTAATCGGAGGAACCAGAAGGGGAAGGTTGAGTGGTTACCGGGGCATGAGGTGGTTGAGTAGCCATGAATCCTTGTTGAGGGAAAGGATCGGTAAGCACAGCAGGTTGAGAAGTAGCCGTATTGGGAGGGACAGTAGGGGAGGAATGTTGTCCCCGTACGGTGGCCTGAGACTCCCACATATGTCGCATCTGTGGTAATAGGGGACAATCGTGAGTGTAATGGCCATAAACACCGCAACACGAACATGGCCTATTGGTGCGAAGTGGCCTGTCCAGCTTGGGCTGAGAGCCCTGTGGCTAGTTGGCAGTGTTAGAATCAATACTTGAAGGATTGGATCCATGATTACCAGAAGCAGATTAATTGCCTTTCCTCTTTCTTTGAGAAGGAAGAGAATTAGTCGCGCCCTGCTGCGTAAATACTTGCCTTGGAGGGGGTAGAAAGTGCAACTATGGGGGTTCAGAAGGCAAGGAAGTGAGAGGTCCAAATGCTAGAGGAGCTGGGATGCCAGGTGGTGGGTAAGGATATGGGTTAGGATGGGAAACATTGAGGTAAGCAGGAGTGTGGGCAAAAAGAGGAGGCATGCCGTATCCTGGATACATGCTAGATGGAGGGGGAAAAGTGTTGGAGGTGCTGGCCCCTCCCGGAGGGAAACCACAGCCCATAAGAGGTTGAGAAGAGGTATGTGAAAGAGCTCCAATGATACCATCGACAGAGTGAGATGCCCCCGGGGCGTTAGCACCACCGGGTTTGGGGAGGTCAGGAAGGACAGTATAAACATAACCAGATTGAGCATAGATAAGATCATATTTCAAGGTTGTTTGGAGGGTGGCTTCTTTGGTTTAAGGGAACTGGGATGCGACATCTTTGCCGATGGGAGGTAAGAGAGTGAAGGAACCAGTCCATATAAACCCGATCTTCAAAGGTGGGAGCTCGACATAAGCTCCTTCTTCTCCGCCATTCCTGGACATGAGCAGAAAGACGGGTCGAAGAGGATTGATGGAAAGAAGTCAATATTTCTGTACCAGTGTTGTATCAGAGAGGGAGTTGGAAATAAGATAAAAAGGCTCAGGCAATGGTCGCAAAGGTGGTATGGGAAGAGGCGACCTGATCAACATACCATTTAGAAGCTTCGCCGGTAAGTGTGCATTGGAACAATCTAAGACGGATGGAGTCATCAGTAATGGAATTGGATGAACACCACATATGGAAAGATCAGATATGGTTGGAGGGATCTTCAATAGCAAGGCCTTCGAACTTGGGAATGTTGTAGGGGAGCTTGGTTGGCATAGCAGGCCAACTAACATCGTGGCAGATAGGATCATTGATCAACTGATTGAAATCAGGGAGACTGAGACCGACCATATAAGGGAGAAAAGGGACAGTCGAGGTAGTTCCGATAGTGGTTCCACTGGAAACGGACCCAACAGTAGAACTGGGGTTGCCGCTAGCACTAGGCCCTGAACTAGACATGGTGAAGGTAACATGGGGGAGAACCCGAATAATCAGAAGAAGAGTCACAGTGCAGACTCGGGGGAGGACTTACTCGACGACGAGGGAAGGAGGAAGTCGACCAACCAGAAACTGAGGGTGAAGGCCAAGAAGTCTCTGGGATAAACACCTTAGAGGCGCAATGATGACGGGAAGAAGAAAAACTGACAAGGGCAGGGCAGTGCAAAATCAAGTGAGGCTAATGTTGAAACAAGGGCAGAGAGGTGTAGTGTTAATTGATTTTAAAGTCTTTGCCAGGCGGTGTTAACCAGGCTCTTCTTCACTTAGGGTCAGTTTGTGGTGTGTGTTAATTTTAATATTTAAACCCAGACGTTTTGAGAGTAAAAGAAAAAGTGTGTTGCGTAACTGAAAATAAATCTGCAGATAACAGTAAATAAGACTAAAATAACAGAAAGTTAACAGCTAACAATGCATCAATCTAACCCAAGAAGGTGGGTCTCTCAAAACTAGTCTAGGAGAGGAAAAAAATCTAATCAAAACACGCTAAAAAGAGGCCAATAGATCGAAGTTTAGGAGGGACAGGGATCTAGAGGAGAAATCTGCTGAAAAGAGGTGTAGAAAACAACAGAGAGGCAGAGGCAAGGTTGCTGATACAAATGAGAGAATCAGCTAAAGGTAGAAGGGACAAGGAGGTGACCCTAGAGATAAACCCAAACAAAACTATATGAGGTGATTTGAAAGGGAGAAGAGATGATCTGGAGGGATCTGAAAATGAGGTATCAGACCTGAAAAGACGAAGGCTGAAATTCTGAAAATTCAGACGTCTGAAATATCTAAAACTCGCCAACAAAAAGTGGAGGGTACTAAATTCCTAAGGGGAAATATTCCCACTTAGTTGAGTGAAACAGATTAGAAACAGGTCTAAACAGGTAGAGACAGAGGCTAAAAAACCCTGAGAGAAGCTTCAGACAAACCCAGAAAAATTGCTGGAAAATTGCAGAAAAAAGTGCAGGTCACAGGTTCTGACCTGTTTTCAGTCCAGGTCGCAGTTTTGGGGCAGAAAAGTGTGCCCTCCAGTCCAGGTCACAGTTTTTTGGGCCAATAAGTGTGACCTGCAGATCCGAGTCTCTCGGTGGCAGATTTCAGAAAAAGTTGTCGTCTCAGCTGCCGCTGATCTCTGTCACCTGCGCAATAGGGCCAGAAACAAACGGAAGTTAAAAATTTTAATGTTTAAGGGTTTTAGAGGTGAAAAGAACCATAAAAATAGGAAAAACAGGGAACTAAAGAGAAACCCTAGGGTCTGAAATAGCTGGATATGCAGGAATATATAAAACGACAGCAGTCGCAAAAGAAAACCCGTGTGGAGTCGCCTATTGTTAGTATGAATCTTTCATCAGAGAAATACCACTTTAGCTACACATAAAAAATAGCCCTAACATCAATTATGGCTACTAATATATTTAAATATTCAGTTAGGTGATCCAAATAAAGTTTCATAAATCCAGGTCTAAGCATAAAAGACATTAAGCAGTGAAAATAAAATGTTGCTCCATGCATCCAATATACGAGACACGAAAAATATATTTGAAAGAATTTTTATATTAAAAGGGGCACCTGAGAGGAAAACAAGAAAGGTGTTTCCAATTCTCCTCAATGGGATGGGTTCTTGAAAGTCCTCAGCATTTCAGATCTAAAATTTCTCTCTCTTGTTGGTGTAGAAAACCTAGACAAATATAGAACTCAAAGGGAGCTCACAAAACAAATGATGGAGAATGTGACAATGATAATGGCTCAAAGTCAGACCAAGAATATAGATCCAGAGTGATCTAATATGCAATGAAAGGTGACTAATGAATGGGAAAACCCTTCTATTTATAACAAAATATTAGGGTGTTCTAGAACATGGTGTATGAATAACATATTATTAATCAAATTCTAGAACCACCCTTTAGGAATATTTTATTATATTTGTTGGAGGGAAAATGATTTTTTACTTGGGTCAATTCCTTTATTTATAAATAATAAATAAATAAATGATTTATTTATTATTTTAAGGAAATTGTGGGAATATAATTAAATAAATAATTATTTATTTAATTATTTATAAATGATTTAGTCAAATTTAACTAGGAATATTATTTAAATAAGGATTTAAATAACTTATTCCTAGGAAAAAATCAAATAAATAAGGATTTATTTAATTGATTTCCCTTTTTTGGGTTAAATATGACCAGGAAATATAAACGAATATAGATTTGTTTATTATTTCCTTTTGGGGTTTCTTGTTTAGACCATAAACAACTTAATAAAGGTGTTTTGCTAAGTTATTTTACATAGTGAAAGCAATTTTACTTAGGGTAAAATTGGTCTTACATGGTGTACTTGGGTTCATCTAATGATAATAGGTTAGATGACCAAAAAATGGTGTAACATGTACCTTCATACTTCCCTTGATCGGTTAGTCTCATGGCTTAGTACATCGATCCACCATTGAACAACTTCTTCAGCTGAGACAAGTCAGTTTATAGAGTGGTCCATTTGATATCTTCGAAGTGCTCATTTTATGGATGCCCCTGCACCGTCATGTTCTCCTTTTCAATGACCATTCTCAAAGAAATTCCAACAATGTTTAATGTAGGTTTTCATATGAAGACGACACAACCAAAAGAATGGTCGTGAAGATTTGAATTGAACTGCGCATCCATCTAACCATATCCAATGTTCATTGAATTTCATTCCACGACTTTTAAGGGAGTCATAAATCTTTTCAAAACAGTGTTGTACAAAATATGTATCATGTGTACGATACTGATATAAAAGTGATTTTATTTAATAACATGTCGATTTTCACTGGTGCTTTCTACATGATCAACATTTTGTTCAGCATGTCTATATATAATATGGACGAGCATGGAGACTTGGTCAGAATGATAATAGTCACTCTGAATTTATTTTTGTGGAACAAATGTGTAGTTTTCTACAAAATCAACTACTGAGAAAATGGCCCCCGGTCGAAAAACTTCATGGGATTCTTTGAATTGCAAGTCCTGCCATCTAGCTTTATGGAAAAGCTTGGTGTATTTATAAATTTTTGCCTCAAACTTTCTCAAAAAATCTATCACAAAAATTCCTTCTTCTTGTAAATCAATTCTTTTAGCACTTGAAACTTGAATCCATGTATGGATATATTCATATCTCTTCCATTTCACTTTCATGCTGGACAATGATTGATCATTTATGTTAGTATAATATTTGTTTTGAAATTTAGTCAAATTTCTACAATCATCGCATTTTTTACCACCGATACATTTCTTTTGGTAAAATAATTCATGGCTTTCTCTTCCACATAGAATTGGAGATATGAAATCATGGATAGTGGAAGGAGGAGGTGAATTTTTCCAAAATGTTTTACCAAAATTAAGGAATGTGTCATAATATAACTGAAATTCCACATGATAACGACAACAACAAGTATCGCGTACGATGATAGGTTTTACATACCATGGTTTTTGTTGCACAAAATCACTGATTGAGAAATCAATTTCATGATTTTCCTCTTTGAAATTGTTGAACAACTCTATTTGAGTGGTGTCCAAGAATTTTTTTAGATGTTCTTCATACTGATTTCATGTTATTCTTCTTCGCATCACATCCCTTGCTTTTGGTGAAACATGTGAATTTTTCATCCAATAGTCATATATTATTTTTTTAACATTTTCTCCAAGTCTATCTTTGTATGGTTGCCCAGAAATAGTTTTCCAACAAGCGAGTCATCATTTACATATATTTTCAACCGAAATTTCCAATGTTTGTGCAAATTTTTTCGTGAGGTTTCTAACGTTCGTGCCATAGATTTTACCAAGCGATTATCTTTAGTACTTGATGAAACCACTTGCATATGTACTACTCTACATGCATCTGAAACATTTTTCTTTCTAGATCTTGTAATTGAATTTAGAGCACTATTTATATTTTGTATTACATTCTCCTTCATTTTTTTAATCTTTTGTTGATTTTCGAATACCCAATAAAGTCGTAGCTTCTTTTAATTTCCTTGATGTTAAGAGACCTTTCAATAATTGGGCTTGAACTGCCACAGTTTCATTTTTGAAGAACAAATCAATAATGCGATAAACATGATATCATATAACATGGTCATATTTTTTTATCTCCATATGTGTGAGTGTAAACATTTTCTAACATCTCATCATCAATATTGATTTCATTTGTACATATTAGAATTAAATGTACATAATAAGTTTACATATTCAGTAAATAACTAAATTAATAAATATGTATAATTTCAATAATACACATGTGTTCAACATATATATATATATATATATATATATATACCTCGTGATTCAATTTCTTCACTTGAATTTCTTTCAACATTTTCACTATCTTCAATCAGTGGTTCAATATCTCTTTCACTTTCTCTTTCAAAATTTTGTATCTCGTCATCAATGTTTTGACGAATATCTCTCTCTTTTTACAATGAAAAATATTTTTCAAATTAGTTCATTAAATAAAAATTAAGTTTCACAATTTATACTAGGAAAATTTTAAATATCAAATTTATAATATTTACATTTACATACCTGATTCAACTTCTAGTTGAGGTTGATTTTCCCTTTCAATATTTGAGCGTTCTTCTATTTTTTTTTGTGATATTCTCTCCCCTATTCTCTACGTTCCCAAGGGTCTCTTGTTCAATCATGTTTTATCTTGCAATTCCTTCGATTTTGCATGATAATTGAGTATGAAGCTCAAAAAATTTCCTTTAAAAATTTAGACAAAATCTCAATTAAAAAAGCATCACAAAAGATTTAATTTAAAAAAAAAAATTTTAAAATTTTGCACAAAAGACATACTTCAATCCAAAACACTAACTTTAAAAAATCTGAGAAAAAATGTCTTCTAAAAATGAAATAAAGCTCAAAATATTTCCTTCCAAGTCCTGCAAAAAAAGTTCATTTAAAAAGTTAGACAAAAAAACATTTTAAAAAATCATTATAAAAGATTTACTTCAACCCAAAACACGCACTCTAAAAAATGTCACTTCAAAAAATACCTCCAAAAAATGTCCATTGAAAATTAAGCCCAACTTCTTAAAAAATGTCACTTTAGAAAATACCTTCAAAAACCTCTAAAAAATGTCTCTGAAAACAAAATACCTCCAAACTATGTTCTTTGAAAATTAAGTTCAAAAATCCTCTAAAAAATATCACTTAAAAAAATACCTCCAAAAAATGTCCTTTGAATATTAAGCCTAAAAAGAGTCCTTCGGAAATTAAGCCCAAAAAAAGTCCAAAAAATGCCTTTTGAAAATTAAGCCCAAAAACCTCTAAAAACAAAATACCTCTAAAAAAAATGTCTTTTGAAAATTAAGCCCAAAAAACTTTAAAAACAAAATACCTCCAAAAAAATTTCCTTTGAAAATTAAGCCCAAAATGCATCCAAAAAATGTATCACATACCTCCAAAAAATGTCCTTTGAATATTAAGGCAAAAAGAGTCATTTGAAAACTAAGCCCCAAAAAAGTCCTTTGCAAAATCAGCCCAAATGAAGAAATGTGCAAAATTATGCTAAAATAATGAATATGTTTATGCCTATTTATATAGCCACAAAATGTTTTTTTGGAGGGGTTTCATTGAATTTTCCAGCCAACGTAAAGTCAATTAAAAGTTCGGCCGAAATTTTGTAAAAACTTCAGTTGAACTTTTGTGTCGTTAGAATTGACGGGCCGTCAGGACAAAAATCAATTTGGCCGAACTAACACGTCTGCAATTACGCAACAGCTCGTCTCTGAACAAATTTCTTAAACTTTGGGCTAATTAAACTCCATGAAACTTTACGAATTAACTGTCGGAACCAAGACAAGCGTTTGCGGAATTCAATCTACTTTCAGAAAATATAACTTTTATGGAATTTCATAAATATTTACTAATTTTAATTAATTTTGTAATAAAATGGGTGTAAACAATTTCTAAAGGACAATACGATTCAGTGAAATCAATATTCTGTATCTTCTAAAATACACTGTAATTTTTTTTTTTTTAAATTATGGTGCATTACATTGGTTCGTTGTCTGTAATGGATAGTTTTTAGATTTTTAGTTTATAGCTTATATGTTGAGAAATTTTGTGCGAACTCAAACATATTCAAAATATGCATTTTTTTCATATTGGATAAGTTCAAAAAAATCTAGTAATTATGATATGCATCAGTTGGTTTCGTAAATATAACGAAACCGAAGTAGAATCTGTCTACATTGTTGTAACATATTTTGTTTCTAAAAAACACAAAGTTTTCAGAGAATACACCAACGCGTTTGAACATGAATTTTAATGAATCCTTTGATTGTTAAAGAACACACACTCAAAGAAATGTTAAGTTGACATATCAAATGTGTATAAAAAAATTACAAAAAATAAGTAATAGAAAGCTAATAAAATTTCTGACAGCTTTTATTTTTATCATAAAATGAAATTCTAAACAAAAAAATTGTTTTGGCTTGCAGAAAGTTGAAAAACAGAAAAAATGATATTTTTTTCTCAAAAGAGGGCAAAAAGTGTAACCCAACTTCACATTTTCAATATATATATATATATATATATATATGAGCATGATGTACATGGAGAGAGCTAATTTTTTCATAGTAAAAAATATTTTTTAATGAGAAATTATATTTTTTATTATTTTTGGAAGTTGGTGAAGTAATATTTCAATTACTGCTAAAAAATAAAAAAAGGAACCTAGATCCAAAATATCAAGCTCAAAGGATTGAACCAACAAAAGACCAAAAGACTGGAAAAATAGAAAATCAACTTCCTAGCCACCCAAACGAAGCAAAACAACCCTTAATGAAAATACTTAAAAGTATGTTCTCGGTAGAGTCACCAATTCTATTTGTGGGAAAATCCCCTAGGGATAGGGTTAGAATCCCCAATAGATAGAAAAATTAAATTTAACAGAAAGACTCAAAAAAGCATGCATATAACTTGATTTTACAAAGTAGGTGTGATATACCCACCTGTAGGTCCTATGATTGATGAATATCACACATGTTCCAAACCATAACTTACCTTACCAAAGTTGTAGACCTAGAATATAAATAAGAAACCAAGAATGGATCAGTGTATTCAAAGCATATATGCATATAAAAAAGTTAATCCAGAAATAGATCCATTAGGAATTCACATTCATAATAAATTAATAGTGTAAATATGACCCAAATATGAGTCTCTTTATTGAAGTGAAAACAACAAAGAGGTAATTATGATACAACATAATCCTAGTTGTCGATGCTCACATAAACTTGCATTGAATCCTTATTAACCGATCCAAAAAAGACATCCTCTCCAACAATATTAATGAGGTGTGGGAAAAGGGTGCTCGACATCAATGCAAGGAAATTAGGGTTTCCTGGAGATAGGGGAGTACATAAAGCACAAGATAATGTAGACTTAATATGGGGGAAATTTGGTAGAGTATGGATGCCAATAATTAGGATCCATAGTAGGGAAATCCATAAGGTGTATTTATACCAGCAAAAAACAGTTGGTTTGGTCATACTACAAGCTCCTATAGGTGGGTTTCCAGTCTAACTTGTAAATCCCACCCGAAAAATAGTTGAATTATATTTTCTAAAAGGACGAATCTAGGAAGTTTTATGGGGAACCACATACATATACATTTTTATAGTGGGTAGAGTGCGTATAGATTTTGATTTTTTTTTGTTGAAGATAATGATAGTTCTGCAAGGGAAAATGGATCTTCTCGTGGAAACATAAGAATTTAATGAAAAAGTGTGGCAAAAGATGTTATCAAAAGTGACTGTGGCTAAAGATTCTAGAATTTATCATTCGCAAGGAGATGAGATTGACCTACCTGTGTATGAGTAGGCTAGGGGTTGATTATTGTAGAAGTTTCCCAATGTTTCAAGCCCCTAGATGTCTGAATTCATTCTCCCAAAGGAAAGAAAAAAAATATATAAACTCAACTTGTCAAGAGGATAAGGGAGTTAGAGAAAGATATATATATCATTCACATTGTTGGTTGTCCATCAGACTTCCACTGCATTCAAGATCAACCCTCTCTTGTTGTATCTAGGAAGCCGCAAAGTCAACGAATGAGGAAGAGTTAAAAACAAACTAAGGTATAAGATGTATTGTTTTTCTAATTTATTGAAAGTACATGTTTTTTTCCTTCTTATGTATGCTTTATGATTATTTTATGCATTTTTTTTTGTTTTTTACTACACATGCTAATTCCCCCTCTATGAAGGAAGAACTATCATCTTGTCTGGTGGTGACTATGTGAAGGAGGTGGGATTTAGGACTGAAAGGAGTAAACGATCTAGGTGGGTATTGATGTCCACCCACCTATTCCACTTGGACCCCCACCAGTTTTTCTTTTAGTTTCCTTAATTGTAGCACAATTTACTATTTTTGATAGTTTTCAGGGCCTAAACTTCTAGAGTCGTTTTGAGGCTGTAAAGGATGTTTTTTTGGAAAACGAGAAAACCTATAGATGATCGAATGAGATTTTAGTTTAAAGTTGTAGTCCTTGGATATATATTTCTAATGCGGTATTATACACGTCAAACATAGATTGTATGTCAAAGTTACGACCTCGGGAATTTGATGTACCAATTTACCCTAGTGAGGACCACAAATTTTTGGTGCTTCATCTCATACGGTTAGGTTTTTAGATGTTTAGGGTTTTCCATTTTTTATCGATAATAAATAGGCCTCCGATCCTCATTTTAATGAAGATTATAATGCATGTATCCACCACATCTCTTCTCAGAGATAAGCTACCATCACCTGAGCTAGTTTATTTCCATTTGCATGTAAACAATTTTCAAAACTTTTTTATTAATGAATTGAAGTTCCGTTTTCCCAATATCTTTGTGTTTATGTTCATATTTTTATTTCATTTCGTTCTTCATAAATTTGGATCAATAGAAACATGGGGTAGAAGTGATATCTCTAAGATTGCTTTTAGATCTACTCAATCATCCTGTGAGGAATCAAATGCATGCTTATTACTCTATGATACAGACCTCGTTTACATGTGTTTATATTACACTTTAGGAATTGTATTAGGCTTTGTATTTCCTTATGGATCAGAAGAATAAATCCACAAGGAAACAAATCCTTGTCTCAGGGACATTTCCTGAAACAATAGGGAAAAATGATTTATTTTGCTCAATGAAATGTTCTACCTATCAAAAAGAAAAATTTATGATTTGTGACTTTATAATTTATTTGGTTGACGATCCAAAATACTTGTGTTTCACATCCATTTATATATGTTAGTAATTCCTTTTGTACATATTTATATTTATTCCATTTCCAATTCCTCCACAAATTCAATATGACGATTTTTTAATAAACCTATAACCTACGATAAGTTTGATAATTGACAAAAAGATTCAAAATCATTCAAGACAACCAAATATGGGACTTATGTCTAAAAATGATTACAATATTTTGACTAATTAACTACCACCAAAATAATATCCAAAGAGTACTTTCCACTAATTTCCCATTCATTCATTCACTTGAGTCCATGTTCATAATCTCATTGAAGGTAATCAAGGAAAACAACTATTAAATTTGAAAACTAGAGGAGGAATTTATATGAGGAAAAACGACTAGGGAGGGAAAACCACGTAATCCAAATTAAACTTAGAATTGTAGTGCCCTTCCCGATCATATTATTTATTTCATATTTTAGCTAGAAGATAAAACCATCCAATGAGATCTGATGTGAAGGGTGGTGGTCAATTGAATTGAGTGGGGTATCTAATTATGATGTGAAGGGCAGTCGATTTAATTTAGCTATCCATATAATTATCCAATATTTAAATTCCACTTTAGATAAGTGTATTACTTACTAAAATCTCCTCCCTGATTGATTTGATTGAGGTAGATAATTTAATTGATCATTACATAACAAATAATTTGGTTTAGTTTGTTGCTCTAATTTGTTTTCATAAATTGTTTGACAATATTGAATTCTGATAGGTTTATAAATATATTTTGAAATATGTAAATATTATTTCGATAATGTTATTTATGTTTCATTAATTGAATTCTGATAGGTTTATATATCTATATATATTTGAAATATGTAAATATTATTCAGATAATGTTATCTATGTTTCATTAATTGTGAAACAATTTTTAATACAACTAATATATATTACAAAAAAGAAAAAGAAAGACAAAGGCTAAGAAGTATCAATTGAATAATGTATGAATAATGTAAGAGTGATTTAATATTTCTCTTTTAATTAATTTTATGTATATAATTTGTTCTTAAATGTCTAAATAAAATATTATTTTTATATGATATTGTTCATTTTAAATGTTATTGGTTTTTAATATATATTTATTTGTTTAAATACATGGTTTAGATTAAATAGTATGTATAGTAACATAGAAGTAAGTTTTCATTGGATCATAATTAATAATAAAATGGTAACCATACTATTTATTTATAGTTGTTGATGATGATTAATTGAAGTCTATGAGAACTTAATAAGGTAAGAGATTAATTAGATTTTTTTACAATTTTGTTTTATTTTTGAAAAACATTAAAAGAAGTGTCTTGAGATCACCATAGTTTTTCTAACTTAAAAGCTCCAAAAGGTTGGTGGTATGAAAATTATTTTAAAAATAAGACAAAATGTGAGTATAAGATGCACAAATTGAAATTGTTTTTCATCTTCAACTATCTTAGTATCACATATGAAAAATACTCTTTCCTCCCATTATGTTTTGGGGATTGACCAACTCTCAGTTTCACTATGAATTCCATGAGAATTTGTTCTTATTTTTAAGAATGTTCATTTTATTTTTAAACATTAATAAAAACAAATATATAGTTTTTATTTTCTAGATTAAGGTTTCACACCTCCTTATAATATCTTAGTTTCCTTTTCCCCTTTAACTTTTTATCACTCCATAATTTATCATTAAAAATAAAATATAACTATTTTAAAATAAAATTATCATTTATATTTAAATTAAGTAAAAACCATAATAACTAATATTGTTATTGAGGAGAGAGCTACATGAATATGGCTATTATAGGGCTTACAACTCATCTAGAGTTTTTTTTTTCTAAGGAAATCCCTATGCCCTAGCTCTAGACCTTCCTATTATCTTGCCCCATGTGAAGGTTTGATATCTCAAAATGACATTCATTTGATACAAAGACCTGATGGACTATTTTTCAAAACCATGGGAAGGGATCACCATTTGGGTGGATTCAACTGAAATTTCAAGTTCATCCATTGTCTTGCTCAATTCTATTTCCTCCCTCCCATAGTGACGGTATGGTCGACACTCTTACACGCTCCTCTATGTAGCCACTCATTTACCAATTCCCCCCTATGGAACCCAACTGTCATTTTACATCTAGTGGTCCTCTTCTCTAAATGACCTCCCTTTGTTATGTTCCCCACTGGATCTCCACCTTTCGAGCACTGCTGATATTGGAATGATTTTCATCACCTTGGTTACCAGTTTACAATCATTCCCTTCCCTCTCATGGTTTTCTAAATGGCTTAATTGCCTCATAAATGCACAACGAGAGAAGTTTTCTTCACGTGTGGGTAAATCATAAGGATATTTTGGATGGACCCAAAAAAATTTGAACCAGAAGTGTACCAAATGCAGACCCAAGGAACCATCCTTAGTATTAAGAAAGGATGTTCAATTAAATGGAATTCACAAGATTGAAGACATGATGGTGGTTGGTAGTTTTTCCAATATATGAATGTCATTGGTGGACCTCTGCAGATGGAAAAAATTCAACCTCAAACTACTTTTATGATATTCTCCTTGATGCATGCTCTTTGCTAAAGGTTGGATGTGTTGATAGGCTTCGAGTGAAAAAAATGCAACAAGCATTATGGCACATAAATGGTCTCAGGGCTCATATTACCTCTTTCTGAAAAAATGGTCTTTCAAATATAGAGTAGAAAAATTAGATTTGGGCCCCATATGGGTTTGAATTCTAGCTATGCCTCCCATTTTCTGGTCAAAAAGTGTGTTTTGTGAGGTCAGAAACTTTCTAGATTTTTATTATGATTTAGATTTATCTTTTTAATATACGAGAGTTATGGATACGACATGCATATTAGTAGGTCTTGACTTGTCTCTAGGGTTACCTAATTCGATTTCTATTAGTGTTGGGAATATTATACAACACTAGAACATCACTTATGAAGACATTCGTTTTAAATGTTCTCATTGCCATGCTTATGGACATTTAAGCAGGGGCTATGAATTAATAGGGAAAGGAAGCAGAAAAAAATGGGTTCGGAAGGGTGATTTTTATTCTATGAATCCTCCCTTACTATGTGTGAAAAGTTACTAGGACAAGTATTTCATTTAATGGAAAATTGACATATTATACGACTCTAATTTTTTTTGAAGAAAATATCATTAGGACAACAACATAATTATCCATAATTTGTCTCTTTTACTCTGAATCAAAATTCAAAATGTTTATATGAAATTTGCAAGCTTCAATTTAGTAAAAGTGTAAAATTTTGAAATTTCATCGCTCCATATGGCTGAAAGGTGTAACCCATTTTCAAGCATTCACCCACAACATGTATAAAAGGATTCTTTAAGACAACAAAATGTGTGTTCTCTTGTCACATCCACAAGAAATATTGTGTTTTAGTTCTAAGTAATTAATGCCTCATACATATCGATGCTATAGAGATCTTGCACCAAATCCAAATGCTCTGTTATAGCACCTTCAAGCAACACAATTTTACAACTATGATTAATATCAAATGTATATTTATGACTATTATTTAAAATAAAATGTATACTCCACATGCATTGGTGAAAATGTGAAGTTGGGTTGCACTTTTTTCCCTTTTTTGAGAAAAAACTTTCATTTTTTTCGGTTCTTCAACTTTCTGCAAGCTAAAACAAATTTTCTATTTAGAATTTCATTTTGCGATAAAAATAAAAGTTGTCAGAAATTTTGTTAGCTTTCTATTACTTATTTTTTGGAATTTTTTTATATACATTTGATATGTCAACTTAGCGTTTCTTTGAGTGTGTGTTTTTTAACAATCAATGGATTCATAAGAAGTCATGTTAATACACAATGTTGTATTCTTCGAAAATTTGTGTTTTTGAGAAACAAAATGTGTTACAACAATCTAGATAGAGTCTACTTTGGTTTCGTCATATATACAAAGCCAATGGATGCATATCATAATTACTAGAATTTTTTGAACTAGTCCAATATGAAAAACTGCATATTTTGAATATGTTTCGTGATGCAAGAAATTTCTTAACATATAAGTTATAAACTAAAAATCTAAAAGCTACCCATTAGAGATGACAGAGCAATGTAATGTACCATAATTTTTTCAATTTTTTTTACAATGTATTTTGGAAGATACAAAATTTTGATTTCATTGAATCACAATGACCTTTAGAAATTGTTTGCATCTGTTTTATTACAAAATTAATTAAAATTAGTAAATATTTATGAAAATGCATGAAATTAATATTTCCTAAAAGTAGATTCAATTGTGAAAATTCTCATCTTGGTTCTGACAGTTAATTCAAAATGTTTCATGGATTTTAATCAGTCCAAAGTTGCAAAAACATATTCAGGGCTTGGCTCTACGTAACTGGTGACGCCTTAGTTCGGCCGAACTCTTAAACAAAGTTTGACCGAACTGTTTTTTGCGTTGATGACCCATTAAGTCAAACAACAAAGTAGTTTGGCCGAACTATTTCTAAAAATTTCGGACGAACTTTTACCTAAATTTATGTCGGCCAAAAAGTATCGCCAAGCCCCTCCAAAAAAACATTTTGCGGCAATATAAATTACAGCGAAATCATTCATTATTTTCGCATATTTTCGCATGTTTGGTCTGGTTTTACAAAAGTCTTGATCTGATTTTGCAAATAATTGTTTTGGGTTTAAGGACTTTTCTTGGAGTTACATTCAAAGGACTTTTCTTTGAGACACATTATTTTCATACATTTGATCTGAATTTGCAAGGAATTGTTCTGGGTTTAAAGAATTTTCTTGGAGGTACATTCAAAAGACATTTCTTAGAGGTATGTGATATAGTTTTTTGGATGTTTTGGGCTTCATTTTCGTTTAAAGTATGGATTTGGGCTTAATTTCGAAAGGACATTTTTTGGTTTTGGGTTGAAGTAAATCTTTTATAATGATTTTTTAAAATTTGTTTTTGCGTAACTTTTTAAATGAAATTTTTTTGTAGGACTTGTAAGGAAATATTTTAAACTTCATTTCATTTTTATAAGACATTTTTTTCTTGAATTTTTTAAAGTAAGTGTTTTGGAATGGAGTATGTATTTTTTGCAAAATTTTTAAAATGAGTTTTTATTTTTAAATCAAATCTTTTGTGATGTTTTTTTTTAATTCAGTTTTTGTCTAAATTTTTGAAGGAAAATTTTTGAACTTCATACTCTATTATCATGGGAATCGAAGGAATTGTACGAGAAAATATGATCGAAAAAGAGACCCTGAGGAACGTAGAGAAGAGACGAGACAATCTCGCAAAATAAAGATAGAAGCACTCTCCAATATTGAAGGGGAAAATCAACCTCAACCAAAAGTTGAAACATGTATGTAAATGAAAATATTATGATTTTGATATATTTAAATTTTTCCTAGTGTAAAATGTGAAGCTTAATTTTTATTTGATGAACTAATTTGAAAAATATTTTGCAATGTAAAAAGAGAGAGATATTCCTCAAAACATTGATGACGAGATACAAAATTTTGAAAGAGAAAGTGAAAGAGGTATTGAACCGATGATTGAAGATGGTGAAAATGTTGAAAGAAATTCAAGTGAAGAAATTGAATCACAAGGTATATATATATATATATTGAACACATGCACGTGTATTATTGAAATTATACATATATTTATTAGTTTAGTTATTTATTGAATATGCAAACTTATTATATACTATTCATTCAAATATGTATAGATGAAATCAATGTCGATGATTAGATGTTAGAAAATGTTGACACTCACACATATGGAGATAAAAAAGCTGACCATTATATACGATATCGTGTTAACCGCATTTTTGAGAAGTATTTCATAAAGGAAAAGGGGACAGTTCAAGCCCAAATGTTGAAAGGTCTCCTATCATTAAGGAAATTAAAATAAGCTATGACTTTATTGGGTATTTGAAAATCAACCAAAGATAAAAAAAAAAATGAAGAAAAATGTGATACAAAATATAAATAGTGCTATAAATTCAATTAGAAGATCTAGACAGAAAAATGTTTCAGTTGTACGTAAAGTAATACATATGGTAGTGGTTTAATCAAGTACTAAAGAGAATCGCTTGGTAAAATCTATGGCACGAGCATTAGGAACGTCGTGAAAAAATTTGCACAAACATCAGAAATTTCAGTTGCAAATAGATGTAAATGATGAACTCATTTGTTGGAGAGCTATTTGTAAGCAACCATACAAAGATAGATTTGGATAAAATGTTAAAAAAATAATATATGAATATTGGAAGAACAATTCGCGTGTTTCGCCAACTGCAAGGCATGTGATGCGAAGAAGAATAGCACGAAATCAGTATGAAGAACATGAAAAACATTTCTTGGAAACCACTCAGATAGAGTTGTTCAACAAGTTCAAAGAAGAGAATCATGAAATTCATGTTTCAATTAGTGCTTTTGTTCAACAAAAACCATGGTATGTAAAACCTATCACCGTATGCAATACTTGTTTTTGCCGTTATCATGTGGAATTTGAGTTATATTATGACACATTCCTTGATTTTGGTAGAACATTTTGGAAGGATTCACCTCCTCCTTCCACTATCTGTGATTTCATATCTCAAATTCTATTTGAAAGATAAAGCGATGAACTATTTTACGAAAAGAAATGTGTTGGTGGTAAAAAATGCGATGATTGTGTAAATTTGACTAAATTTCAAAATAAATATCGCACTGATATAAATGATCAATCATTTTTGCAACATGAAAGTGAAATGGAAGAGATATGAATATATCCATACATCGATTCAAGGTGAAAATAGTGTTAAAAGAATTGAATTACAAGAAGAAGAAATTTTTTTGATAGACTTTTTGAGAAAGTTTGGGGCAGAAATTTACAAACACACCAATCATTCCCATAGAGCTCGATGGCAAGACTTACAATTCAAAAAATCACGTGAAGTTTTTCCAATGAGGACCATTTTGTCAGTAATTGATTTTGCAGAAAACTACACATTTGTTCAACAAAAAGAAATTCAGAGTGAATACTATCATTCTGACCAAGTCTCCATGCTTGTCCATATTCTATATAGACATGCTGAACAAAACGTCAATCATATATAAAGCACTAGTGAAAATCGACATATTATTAAAGAATATCACTTTTATATCAGTGACTATCGTACACATGATACATATTTTGTACAACATTGTTTTGGAAAAATTTATGATTCCTTGAAAAATCATGGAATAACATTCAATGAACATTGGATATGGTCAGATGGATGTGCAGGTCAATTCAAATCTGCATGATCATTCTTTTGATTGTGTTGTCTTCATAATAAAACCTGAATTAAACATTGTTGGAATTTCTTTGAGACTGGCCATGGAAAAGGAGAACATGATGGTGTAGGGACATGCATAAAACGATCACTTCGAATATATCAAATGAACCCCTCTGCAAGCCGACTTGTGGATGCAAAAGAAGTTGTTCAATGTTGCATCGCTGCTCTAAGCCATGACACTAACCGATCAAGGGAAGTGCGAAGGTACATTCAATTTAATTTTTATTGGATATCTAATTTTAAACAGTGTACATTTATCACAATGATTATCTTTGATTGTATTTTGATATCATATTTACATTCTTCTTTAAATTCTCCATATGAAGTTTTTTTTGGCATATTGGGATCGAAGACATAGATAGGTTAATTGGAAATGACATTGAAACAATAAAAGGGACTCAAAAATTGCATTCAATTAAAACAAAGTCGTCTAGAAATGTGTTTACATTGGATAAAAGAAAATATTCTTGTTTTTTTCATGTTTTCATAGACAACACAAAATCCAATGACGTTTCTGAAAACAAAATGGATGTAAAAGATTGGAAACATACAGAGCTAAATACAAAGGGAAAAATGCCCATTGCAATGTTTGAAGAAATGCAATCAGAGGAGACTACAATATCATCCGATGGTGATCAAGTTTCTGATCTTGTTAGAGAAGGTAACATTTGAATTGCTTTCTAATGATAAAGATCTAGAAATAAATTTGAATATGTATAATTTTGTTAAGTTTGTTTTATTGTGTAGGAGATGTTTTTGTTGTAATTGCACCTACTGACAATGATGAAAATGTGAAGTATTATTTGATGCGTTGCACTGAACGAAAAATGAAATTATTAGAAGACTATAATGATCACGGATTTCCATATGAAAGAGGATCTATTATACTGAAAGGTTATTTTTTCAGACAAACTAATCAAAGTGGGGATTTTGTTTACTTTGAAGACTATGAACCTGATTTCATAAGTTGTCAATATAGTCACTTGGTGTGTGCAACACGCATAAATTTGATCGAGGTTCAATCAAAGAAAAAAACGAAAATTAAGAAATGGAAAATGTCAAAATCCGATCATGAACGGATTATTGAAGATGGCATTCCATTGGAATTTTTTTGATTGAACTGCCCAGCAATTTATTCTCTTTGGATTATATGTTCTAGAACTTCCAGTACTCAATTAAAAATTGAGCTGCCTTGTTATGTTATCTGTGCAAGTGTTTGCACATGTACAAATTGTTTTGGTACATGCACACTCTAGTATCAACTAAAAGTAGCTTTTCTATACATGCATTGATGAAAAATGTTGCATATATATATATATGTGTGTGTGTGTGTGTGTGTGTTCTAGAAACGCAATTAAGAAGCTACATTCAAGTAATTTTTCTATGTGCGTTGATGAAAAATGTTGCATGTACTGGATATATACATGAACTCAATGCACGCCCAATTTTTCTTGTGGGATTTTTTGGTAAAAAGTATCCACAATGTAAATAAATCATCCGCAATATAATTTTGTACGAAGATTCCTTTCAGACAAGAGACTCAGAGCACTTCTTCGACTTTTGGTGGGATTTGACCCACATCTCTATTCCTGATTGAAAATCTAGTACAAAATTTGTCTGTCCAATGGTCGAATATGTTCTATGTGCATTGATGAAAAATGTTGTGCACGTATTGGATATATATATATGTTCTAGAATGCAATTAATTGTTCAAGTAGTTTTCCCATGTGCATTGATGAAAAATGTTTCACGTACTAAATATATATATTCTAGAATGCAATTAAAACTGAATGGACCATCAATTTACCAATTTATAAATCAACAAGGCTACCTAGTTGAGTGCATTAATGACATTGACCCCAATTCAACAAACATATATCTACTTCTTATATTTCCAATCAAAATTAAAGGGATTTATATGGGAAAGAGGCAGAACATATAGCCCATGAACTACTTTAGTTCATAGGTCAATGAAGGTATCATCATGTGGGAAAATGTTTCAAGAACACTTGATCGTACTTAAAAGTAATCTTAAGATTGTTTTTTATCTCTACATACTACATACTATTGTTTGAGTGAAAAAAATTTCCAATGAAAAGAACATAGCTTTTCAATCCAACTAACCATATCAATTGAGCTCTATTTGAAAAAAAAGTAAAAAAAACCAAAAAGCCAACAAAATAACATCCTTGGTTGTTATTTTTATTGGAATAACTAAATCATATTAAGGATTCTCTTCATTGAAATTTTTTTTCGATGGAGAATCCTTAAAATATGATTTAGCTATTCCAACAAAAATGACAACCACGAATGTTATTTTGCTGACATGTTTTGTGGCATGTTAACTTTTCTTTACTCTTTTTTCAATTAGAGCTCAATTGATATGGTTAGTTGCATTGAAAAGCTATGTTCTTCCCATTGGAAATTTTTTCACTCAAACAAGAGAAGAGTATGTAGATATCAAAAGCAATCTTAAGATGCCAAATGTACTTCAACCTTCCAAAACTTGAATTTTAAAATTTTTTTGATTATATCAAAACAAATTACTTCACATGTCATGCCAATTGTAGTTCAACTATCCAATAAAAACATTTAACATTTAACATTATATCACATGCCAAATGTAGATTGAAACCATCCAAAACTTAGTTTTAAAAACTTTTTGATTATATCACAACATTACTTCACATGCCTAATGTGCGCCCAACCATCAAAACTTGAGTTTAAAAGTTTTTGATTATATCACTTCATTACATCACATATGACGTGCTTCAACCATTCAAAACTTGAGTTTTAAAAACATTTTGATTATATCACAACATTACTTCACATGTCATGCCAATTATAGTTCAACTATCCGATAAAAACATTTAACATTATATCACATGCCAAATGTAGATTGAAATCATCCAAAACTTAACTTTTAATTTAACAAAAAATTGTAGATCACAACATTACTTCACATGCCAAATGTACTTCAAGCATCCAAAACTTAAGTTTTAAAAACAAAACAAATTATAACACATCATTACATAACATGCCAAATGTAGTTCAGAAGCAAAACATTAATTTATAGATGACAACATTACTAGTAGTTCAACTATCCAAAACTTAAAAGTTTTAAAAACCAAACAAATTATATAACAACATTACTTCACATTCACATGCCAAAAGTACTAAAACCATCTAAAACTTAACTTTTTGGAACAAAACAAATTATATTAACACAATAAAATATGTCCAAAAGTTGTAGATCTCGCAAGTATCAAGTATTAAGTTATATATATGATTGTGCATCTAGATAATATATAAAAAAGTAAATTTAAGACTAGAAATCTCAATCAAATCTACAAATCATGTCCATCAAATACAGATGGATGTAGTGTCTTTCCTAGCAGAGTCTCAATCCGCACGCTATCTTGCGAAGCATGGGGAACCTGTACACAATGCACATACAAACATTAAAATTTGATGTTTTAAAAATGAGTGAGAATATATAGAACTTCATGTAAAAAACAAAATATAAAAATAAAATAAAAATCATGCAATACCTCATGAGGTTCCCTCTCCATTTGTTCGCCTGCTACAACTTCCCCCATGGGAACATCTCCAACAGTAAACTATACAATATACATGTACAGTTATATATATATATATATATATATATATATATATATATATATATATATATTTCAGATGAAAATGCACATGTGTATATATAAACTTATTTTCAATAATATTAAAAAAAAAGTTAGACAACTTGTTCAAATGGTTGAAATGGTGTGCATGTTCCTATTTCATCGCTAGAGTCCGTGGATTAAAGAAATCTTCTATAGAAACCTAAAATTCAAAATTTTAAAAGTATAAAATAACTCAAGATCAAGATCTCAATTTATAATAAAACTTAAATAAACTTCAATTTATAAATTATAACTTCTAAAAACACACACACACACACACACACACATATTTAAAAGTGAAAAATTGAATACTTTTGCAGGCGAATTTGGGACATCTCCTAAGAGAGGCTCCAGAAGAAAATCTCCAAAAACCTAAAATTCAAAAAAAGTAAAATAACTCAAGATAAGGAAGTAGAAGGTACATCTCCCAAGGAAGAAGAAGGTACCGCCATCCCAAAAACATCGGACAGAATCGAAATCCGTTAAAACATTTTATTATTATATATGTACATGTACATGTGTCCATAATTATTTATTCTAAAAATATCACTTAAAAAACACTAACATTTGTCAACATATCTTGATGGTGAGACCCATCTTCATTGTTTGAACCAGAGGCCCCGAACGTGATATTAACATTTTCGTCATTCATCATGCGTGACAACTGCAAATGGTGTTTTAATATATAATGATACATTTTTGTTACATTAATGCACATACAAATAAATGTATACATGTACATACACATGTATTTATTACAAATTGTACACATGTATGTGTTAAAATAATTGAACCCTCAGGTCATTAACACATACCTTTCCCGTGCCCTCTTCCTCATGAAGAATTAGGTCTTGCCAACCATTGTGACAATTCTTTGCATATATTCTAAGATCTTCAACATTCATGTTGTCAATCTCTTCATCTGTACAATACACAAAATTGGCACATGCATTCTCACGTGCTCTTTGTCGATTTAGACAAACATCGACTCCACCTAATTTGCTGTGAACATTGTCGATGATGACATCCCTTGCTTATCGACTTATTTGAGAAGTCGCATCCATCTCTAACCGCAAATTTATGACCCAAAAAGGTCAACTCACCAATGTCGGCTTAGGGTGAGGCAACTCCACATCTCGCCTAGTGCCCCTACAGTCACATAATCGACCTTTCCCTGGACCAAAAATTTCTGATGGAAGGTCATTGTAATTGGATTTCATTTCCCAAAATAAAATTGCGTAAATTTTTTTTACAAAATAAACAGGAACTTCATCGATCCATGGGAGCCTTCCATAGGCTGCAAGGTGCCTATCATACAAATAGTAAGCTGTATCGGGGTGCTTGAAATATTGCACCTTCAGCATTTTTCTTTTTGGCCCTTCCTTGAAATTAAACATTGACTTCGCCATTTCTTTTGTAACTCTTTGTTTTACATCCTCCCATTTATCAGGACCCGTTACTATTTCCTTTCTCTTTCTCATGACTTCTACAAATGTATCATTCGTTGGCCCAAGATTTTTGTACAAATTTACTAGTTTGCCCAATGAATGTGTAACTATTTCGATGCTTTGTTGACTCTTAGCAGGTAGAGTCAAAGCCACGATATCTCTCCACATTTTTGCATGGACTTGTTGACACCTTTGTAAGGTGCATTGCGCCATGTTTCTTTCCCATGGTGTATCAGAAATGTCGGCCAGATAAGTTGTGGTGGGTAGACAACCTTCTTCTTGAATGTAGCGTTTTGCGCTGCGTCTATTTTGACCAACATTTGGAGCATTTTCAGTCTCTGCATCAATATATATATATATATAATTTTTTATATTATAAAAAACATATGCAAACAAATTTGTATAAATTCAATGAAAAAAATATTGAAATTGATGGCAACCTCAACATGGTTGGCTCGTATCTTCTCCACCCTGAAACTGTTGAGAACCAGAACGACCCTGCTGAGAACCAGTACCACTAGCCATTGATTGGCCTCCGGGGGAATAAATATCACCACCTTCATGCAACCTGCTACCACTTATTGATGGCCCTCTAAGGGGATTTGAACCACCACGAACCTCTCAAGAGGAGAGAGAAGCTTCATAAACAAATACGAATTTATAATCAATTGAAAAATACATGCATACATATAAATACACATGTACATATTCATTGATTAAATTGTGTTAAAACCATACCATGACTAGGTGAAACATGGGCATCCATGGATGGAGTAGAGACCCTTCTCTTCTTATTAGCTCCTAAAAAATAAAAAATGAAACTTATTAACAACTAATTTAATTCACAAAGTTGATAAAAAATCAATTCCATATGTACACACATGTATGGAGATTTAAGATTATATTTAAATTTACCATGAACAGCTCTCGATCCCTAATCCCCCCCTCTCATAGAGATATGGGATTCTTTTGATCTTCATCGTTCATCCTCCATGATGTATATATCTACGGTGGACATTTACAGTTATTTTTTTAAATAACTAATTTAAATTAAATTCAAAATAAATTTCAGAAAATTAATGTAATTTAGTGTAAAAAAATTATGTGAAACACAACTTTCAAAGCACTAATTGATGTGTGAAACTCAATTTAAGCAAAAAAAAGTTATAAAAATGATAAGTTCACCAAATTGTGTTTTACATGGTGGGAGCACACTTGGTATAAAATTGAAAAAAACACATTGTCATTAAAAAAGAAGTGAAAATCCATTTAAACAAAAATTTGTTGAAGTCCCCACATTTTAATTTCATAAAAATGTGAAGTTCACCACTTGTTGCAAATGTGAAGTTCACCAAGTTGCGCTTTACATGGTGTGGTGGGAGCACACTTGGTATATAATTGAAAAAAGCACATGGTCATTAAAAAAGATGCATTTATAAGTACACAACACACACATATCCAAGATATGTTACAATGTCGATCAATAAATTTTGAAGGAGAGCGTCTCAACACTAATTCATCTTTGAGAGATGAATCTTGAATTTTTGAAGAAGAGCGTATCAAAACTAATTCATCTTTGAGAGATTAATCTTGCATTGGCATTTCCCCGTATAATTATAATTCATCTATTAATTCATCTTTGATAGATGAATCCTAAATTTGCATTGCCCCATGCAATAAATGAACATACATCTTATTCATATTTGTACAATGCCTTATACTAAAAAATTGAAATTGGCTAACAATATTGTTTGCTATTCCATGCATTTATTTTAGCCTCTCCTTCTTAACTTGGTACACGCCATTCATCTGGTTGCACACAAGTTCAGAATTGGTAAAAACTACAATTCCATTTGATCCATACTCCATCACTATTCCCAAGCCTTCTATCAATCCAATATAATATGCCTCGTTGTTTGTTGTTCTTCCCGGTATATTCATTTTCCTTTGGACAACTTTGCTAGTCGCAATATTGGAAAGCACATATGTAATCACTGCTTTCCTTGGATTGGGATAGCAAGAAAATTCTATGCATAATTTCCATTTTTCAACCATATTTAATGCTTTTCTTATCCCTTAAAAAAAACAAATTCAATAAAAATATATATATTAAATTGACATTTATTGCAAATGCATGGGAGAAATGAAAAACTTATATTTAGATCTATTCCAGAGATTGATTGTAGGGGCATTTACTAAATATGTCACCTTTCATAAAATATGAGATCCAAAGGCTACTTGGCCCTTTACAGAATTTGCCTATAGAACTACCATGGATATGAAAATGAAAAACTTCTAATTAGATCTATTCTAGAGATTGAATTTAGGGGCATTTACTCTTAGGTTAAAACCTATGTTTTTCATCAAATCACTTTTGGTCTCAATGGGAAACTTTTATGGCTAATTTTTGTTTTAAATGTTGAATATAAAAGGTTTTTTTTCTCTCATTGTTTGAGACCATGGATATGAAAATGAAAAACTATATAACTGGTTAAAACCTATGTTTTGTATCAAATTACTTTTTGTTTCTAAATACTATATACGTGTTGATTGTAGGGGCATTTAGATCTATTCTAGAGATTGACTATAGGGGCATTTACTAGATATGTCACCTTTCATAAAAGATGAGATCTAGCGGCTACCTGGCCCTTTACAGACTCTGCCTATATAACTACCATGGATATGAAAATGAAAAACTTCTAATTAGATCTATTCTAGAGATTGAATGTAGGGGCATTTACTAGATTAGGTTAAAACCTATGTTTTGTATCAAATCACTTTTGGTTTCAATGGGAAACTTTTATGGCTAATTTGTGTTTTACATGTTGAATATAAAAGGTTTTTTCTCTCTCATTGTTTGAGACCATGGATATGAAAATGACAAACTATATACTTGGTTAAAACCTATGTTTTGTATCAAATTAATTTTTGTTTCTAAATACTATATACATGTTGACTGTAGGGGCATTTACTGTAGGGGCATTTAGATCTATTCCAGAGATTGATTGTAGGGGCATTTACTAGATATGTCACCTTTCATAAAAGATGAGATCTAGAGGCTACCTGGCCCTTTACAGACTCTGCCTATAGAACTACCATGGATATGAAAATGAAAAACTTCTAATTAGATATATTCTAGAGATTGAATGTAGGGGCATTTACTCTTAGGTTAAAACCTATGTTTTGTATCAAATCACTTTTGGTTTCAATGGGAAACTTTTATGGCTAATTTGTGTTTTACATGTTGAATATAAAAGGTTTTTTCTCTCTCATTGTTGAGACCATGGATATGAAAATGAAAAACTATAAACTTGGTTAAAACGTATGTTTTGTATCAAATTACTTTTTGCTTTTTTAATACTATATACATGTTGATTGTAGGGGCATTTACTGTAGGGGAATTTAGATCTATTCCAGAGATTGATTGTAGGGGCATTTGCTAGATATGTCACCTTTCATAAAAGATGAGATCCAGAGGCTACCTGGCCCTTTACAGACTCTGCCTATAGAACTACCATGGATATGAAAATGAAAAACTTTTAATTAGATCTATTCTAGAAATTGAATGTAGGGGCATTTACTAGATTAGGTTAAAACCTATGTTTTGTATCAAATCACTTTTGGTTTCAATGGGAAACTTTTATGGCTAATTTGTGTTTTACATGTTGAATATAAAAGGTTTTTTCTCTCTCATTGTTTGAGACCATGGATATGAAAATGAAAAGCTATATACATGGTTAAAACTTATGTTTTGTATCAAATTACTTTTTGTTTCTAAATACTATATACATGTTGAATATAAAAGATTTTTTTCTCTCTCATTGTTTGAGACCATGGATATGAAAATGAAAAAATTATATTTAGATGTATTCTATAGATGTGGCTAATTCGTGTTTTTACATACATTGAACATAAAAGGTTTTTTCTCTCATTGTTTGAGGCCATGGATATGAAAATGAAAAACTTCTATTTAAAACTATTCCAGAGATTGAATGTAGGGGCATTTACTCTTAGGTTAAAACCTATGTTTTGTATCGAATCACTTTTGGTTTCAATGGGAAAATTTTATGGCTAATTTGTGTTTTACAGGTTGAATATAAAATTTTTTTTTCTCTCTCATTGTTTGAGACCATGGATATGAAAATGAAAAACTTCTATTTAGATCTATTCTAGAGATATGGCTAATTTGTGTTTTATATACATTGAATATAAAAGGGTTTTTCTCTCATTGTTTGAGACCATGGATATGAAAATGAAAAACTTCTATTTAAAACTATTCTAGAGATTGACTGTAGGGGAATTTACTCTTAGGTTAAAACCTATGTTTTGTATCAAATCACTTTTGGTTTAAGTGGGAAACGTTTATGGCTAATTTTTGTTTTACATGTTGAATATAAAAGGGTTTTTTCCCTCTCATTGTTTGAGACCATGGATATGAAAATGAAAAACTTCTATTTAGATCTATTCTAGAGATATGGCTAATTTTTGTTTTACGTACATTGAATAGAAAAGGTTTTTTCTCTCATTGTTTGAGACCATGGATATGAAAATGAAAAAATTCTATTTAAAACTATTCCAAAGATTGACTATAGGGGCATTTACTCTTAGGTTAAAACCTATGTTTTGTATCAAATCGCTTATGGTTTCAATGAGAAAATTTTATGGCTAATTTGTGTTTTACATGTTGAATATAAAATGTTTTTTTCTCTCCCATTGTTTGAGACCATGTATATGAAAATGAAAAACTTCTATTTAGATTTATTCTAGAGATATGGCTAATTTGTGTTTTACATACATTGAATATAAAAGGTTTTTTCTCTCATTGTTTGAGACCATGGATATGAAAATGAAAAACATCTATTTAGATCTATTCTAGAGATATGGCTAATTTGTGTTTTACATACATTGAATATAAAAGGTTTTTTCTGTCATTGTTTGAGACCATCGATATGAAAATGAAAAACTTCTATTTAAAACTATTCCAGAGATTGACCGTAGGGGCATTTACTCTTAGGTTAAAACCTATGTTTTGTATCAAATCAATTATGGTTTCAATGGGAAACTTGTATGGCTAATTTGTGTTTTACATGTTGAATATAAAAGCTTTTTTGCTCTCTCTAATTGTTTGATACCATGGATATGAAAATGAAAAACTTCTATTTAGATCTATTCTAGAGATATGGCTAATTTGTGTTTTACATACATTGAATATAAAAGGTTTTTCCTCTCATTGTTTGAGACCATGGATATGAAAATGAAAAAAATCTATATTTAAAACTATTCCAAAGATTGATTGACTATAGGGGAATTTACTCTTAGGTTAAAACCTATGTTTTGTTTCAAATCACTTTTGGTTTCAATGGGAAACTTTTATGGCTAATTTGTGTTTTACATGTTGAATATAAAAGGTTTTTCTCTCTCTCATTGTTTGAGACCATGGATATGAAAATTAAAAACTTCTATTTAGATCTATTCTAGAGATATGGCTAATTTTTGTTTTACATACATTGAATATAAAAGTTTTTTTATCTCATTTTTTGAGACCATGGATATGAAAATGAAAAATTTCTACTTAAAACTATTCCAGAGATTGACTGTAGGGGCATTTACTCTTAGGTTAAAACCTATTTTTTTTATCAAATCAATTTTGGCTTCAATGGGAAACTTTTATGGCTAATTTGTGTTTTACATGTTGAATATAAAAGGTTTTTTTCTCTCTCATTGGTTGAGACCATGGATATGAAAATGAAAAACTTCTATTTAGATCTATTCTAGAGATATGGTAATTTGTGTTTTACATACCTTGAATATAAAAGGTTTTTTCTCTCATTGTTTGAGACCATGGATATGAAAATGAAAAAATTGTATTTAAAACTATTCTAGAGATTGACTGTAGGGGCATTTACTCTTAGGTTAAAACCTATGTTTTGTATCAAATCACTTATGGTTTCAATGGGAAACTTTTATGGCTAATTTTTTTTTTACATGTTGAATATAAAAGGTTTTTTTCTCTCTCTCATTGTTTGAGACCATGGATATGAAAATTAAAGCTTCTATTTGGATCTATTCTAGAGATGTGGCTAATTTTTGTTTTACATACATTGAATATAAAAGGTTTTTTCTCTCATTGTTTGAGACCATGGATATGAAAATGAAAAACTTATATTTAAAACTATTCCAGATATTGACTGTAGGGGAATTTACTCTTAGGTTAAAACCTATGTTTTGTATCAAATCACTTATGGTTTCAATGGAAAAATTTTATTGCTAATTTGTGTTTTACATGTTGAATATAAAAGGTTTTTTTCTCTCTCATTGTTTGAGACCATGGATATGAGTGAAAAACCTTCTGTTGATCTATTAAGATCTTAAATAATTTTCATCCTAGTCGAATATAAAATGTTTTTTCTCTCATTATTTGAGACCATTGATATGAAAATGAAAAAATTCTATTTAAAACTATTCCAGAGATTGACTGTAGGGGCACTTACTAAGGTTAAAACCTATGTTTTGTATCAAATCACTTTTGGTTTCAATGGGAAACCTGTATGGCTAATTTGTGTTTTACATGTTGAATATAAAAGGTTTTTTCTCTCTCTCATTGTTTGAGACCATGGATATGAAAATTAAAAACTTCTATTTAGATCTAGATTCTAGAGATTGACCATAGGGGCATTTACTGGATATGTCACCTATCATAAAAGTTGAGATCCAGAGGCTACCTGGCCCTTTACAGACTCTGCCTATAGAACTTGTAGAATTTAACACTACCTTTCCCAGCTATACCCTATCAAGGGTGTAGAAGACCCGTGGAATCACTCAAACTACTTTACATAGACATAAGGGTGTATAAGAATGCATAAGAATGCATGTGTTTTACATTGAATATTTTTCATTTTCTTAAGAATATATTTTCAAAACAATTAACTATATACTTGGTTAAAACCTATATGTTTTGTATCAAATTATGTTTTGTCTCTAAATACTATGTTTTTTACATTGAATATTTTTCATTTTATTAAAAATCTATTTGAAACAATTTTAAACTATATGTTAGCCCCCGATAAATTTTTTGACAAGAAAATAGGGGGCTAAATTGTTTTTGAGCCTTCAAGGAATGAATTTCCCCTGAAAACACATCATCCTTGAAGCCTCCTTATGCCTTTTGTCCTTTGATAAAATCCCCTCTGCTGATTTCCCCTATAAACCCTCTATGTTTGTGAAGAAATGCCCAAAGGCCTCCTTTCCCCTTTATTTCACCCCCACTTAGCCTCTATTTTATTCCCCCTTGTCTCCCCTTCTATTTCCCTTTTTACCCTCTAAACCCCCCAAAATCCCCTTCAAATTCTACCCTTACCGTTTATTTAGCCAATTTTCCCTTTGTTCCCTTTATCGTTCCCCTTCCTAACCCCAAATATTGCATTCAATGGGTTAAAAACCCACTTTCCGACCTTATAATAGGGCTTAGCCCCTTTTTCCATCATTCCCAACCACTCCCCCACATACGCCCCGATGCTAATACCAAGTGCTTCAGTCTTAAAGCACTCATCGCAATCGGAGAGTTGGGCAGGTGTAATCCTTTGTTATATCAGAAAATCTCGATGCGATTGGTTTAATACGTTAAGTCCCACGAGGCATTATAAACCGTTGATCTGTGGTCGTGATCAAATGGCTCGTGCATTATCACAATCCTCGCGATCGCAAGACTTGTGTTTGTTCCCCGATCGGTCCATCTCAAAAACTTGCGATGTGATTGATCACAACCCCCTCCGATCATCACAATCACAAACTCCTTTCCGATCACAATCGCAAGCCTTTCCCTCCGACTCCCGATTGTTGTGATTACCTCTCGATCCGATCCTGACCGTCCATCCTCCCGCCAATCCAACAGCCCACGCTAATCGCAAATTATCGCAATCGCAACATCTGTGTAGCATCCCCTGATCGTTCCATCCCAAATATTTGCGATCCGATTGATTGCATCGCATGTTTCCCCCTCCGATCACAAGTCATCTCCCCGACTTTCCCGATCGCATCGCAGTTTTCTATTCTCCCGATTGCGATTTCCCTCCCGCTCCGATCTTCGATTGCGATTGTACCCTGGGTCCCACATCCGTGGCTCTGCTTCATTGTTTTTACCTGTTTTCCTTTGTAATTCGCTCAAGTGAAGACCTTTGAGCCTTTACACTATTAACCATTTCTTCCGCCACTCCCCATTATTTCCACCGCTCCCACAGGCCTCTAAAGCATTCCTCTGCCACCACTGCCTGGGTTTGTAACAAATTCATTTTATTGTGCAGATAGCACAGAGAGGCCATTTCAAAATTTTCCAGTGGATCAACGGAAGAGGTTAAAAGGGGGTTAATGCCTATTATTGATATAATTAATGTTTAACCCCGCATTCAAAGGAAAAGGCGCAGTTTGAAGATTTAAGCACACTGTCAAAGTCTTATCTGTGTTTAATATCAGCAAAGTACTCTTCTCCAGACAGGACACCTTCCTACAAGAAATCTCCATGCCTCCTTGAGCCCTTAAACATATGTTACGGACAAAAGCTTCTTCAGGAGTGTCTGGACAGCAGTTATTGAGGTATGGAGAGACCTGCAGATTTTTATCCATGTCATTTATTCCAGAAGGCTACCACATAATTCCAGACAGCTGAGACGACTACCAAGAACACATCAAAGGTCAAAATCGACCTAACAGAAGCTCCCTCAGCTGCCGACAGAGTACGCACAGCGCTGCTAAGAGTTAATACAGAATGGGCCTCGACTCTCTTCCTTCTCCTGAGCGTTAATATTACATTCAGTGCTTCACCTAGCTCCTCTGCTCTCTTTCTGATATAAAATCCCTGAGAAATTATTGTAAAGTGTGGTTCGGCTGCTGCCGTTGCTGTTAGAAGGATTCATTCTGACTGTTAGAATAGTTTTGGGAGGGAGTAGCAGAGTAGTTGTATATAGTAGGCTAGGAGGAGAAGTTTGGATTTAACAACCATTGAGCTTGTTGTACATGACTGGTTTTGCATCAATTAATCAAGCACATTTCACAGGATCCTGGTCTATTACTACTGGTGATGTTTTTCTTACATTGTTTATCACATTTTATACTGTTTCATTTTCTGCTGGCTTGCATCAGAAATCTGGCATACGATTTTCCCTTGTTAGGCACCCTATGCTTCTGCTTTCCTTGCCTTAATGTTTTCTGCTAAATATGATTATCTAAGGGTTGATCTCAGTTAATTTAACCAATGTAGTAGTTCCTTATGCTGCTGGCTGATGTATGAGTTAAATGGAATCTGTCTTTAGTTGTTCTTGTTGGGTCTAAGTTGGAAGATTTGGGAACACTAGGGATTAGAGTTAGCCCTGTCCACTAGGATCCTTGTGCAACCAGCTGGCCTTTACAAGATCTCTTGTTAAACTTATCTATGTTTTCCCTTGGAGCATGCTAAATCTGACCTAGAGTTAAATGACCTCTGGTCCAATCTATAAGCTGCCCCTTTGTCCCTCCTTTTAAAGTTTCCTTTGAGTATGTCCAAGCAGGTCTAGAGTTAAATGACCTCTGGCCTTATCTATAGACAGAAATTGGGTTTCTTTCCTTCTTTCACCTTCTTCCCTTAATGTTCCATTCCATCATCTATCTAAAAATATCCTTTAGTATAGATGAATTGTCCTCTGAAAGCTTTGGCTAGTTGTTGCAAGTAATTCTCCTTTCATGACTCCATAGCCCAATGGATGGCAGTTTCTTGACCTATCCTCTTTGCTGAAACATCCTACTGTTTTTTTCCTTTTCTCCCATTACTTTCTCAATCCATGATCTCATGACCAACCGAGAAACCAACCAACCAAATCATTTAAAACCCCCCTTTGTGCTTCATACCTAGCCTAGTACCTCATTTTGAGTTTTCAAAGATATATCATTCTTTGTTCTATGGAGAGATCCCTCTCCGGGTCCAGGAGGGCTAGATCCTAGGGCCCGAAAGTGGTTCTGATGTTGTCTCATCTTTTGGTCTTGCCAATCTGGCCAAAACATGGGAACCCCAACACTATATAAGGTTAAAACCTATGTTTTGTATCAAATCACTTTTGGCTTCAATGGGAAACTTTTATGGCTAATTTGTGTTTTACATGTTCAATATTAATGGTTTTTTCTCTCTCATTGTTTGAGACCATGGATTTGAAAATGAAAAACTTATATTTAGATCTATTCTAGAGATATGGCTAATTTTTGTTTTACATGTTGAATATAAAAGGTTTTTTCTCTCTCATTGTTTGAGAGGTCATGGATATGAAAACGAAAAAATTATATTTAAAACTATTCCAGAGATTGAATGTAGGGGCATTTACTCTTAGGTTAAAACCTATGTTTTGTATTAATCACTTTTGGTTTCAATGGGAAACTTTTATGGCTAATTTGTGTTTTACATGTTGAATATAAAAGGTTTTTTCTCTCTCATTGTTTGAGACCATGGATATGAAACTGAAAAAATTCTATTTAGATCTATTCTAGAGATTGACTATAGGGGCATTTACTGGATATGTCACCTTTCATAAAAGATGAGATCCAAAGGCTACCTGGCCCTTTACAAACTCTGCCTATAGAAATATCAAATCACTTTTGGTTTCAATGGTTTTTTTATTGGCTAATATGTTTTTATCAAATCAATTGAATGCAAGTTATGTGTAGATGATGGATGATGAATGAGGTGATGTTGATCATAACCTTTAAATCTATATGATAGGAAGCTTGATATACATAACAAGGTTTAGACTAGATATAATTTTGGAATTTATATTAGTTGGAATATTTCAATATAACAGATTCATCTATTACAAACAAACAGATATTAAGATACAAGTGAAAGAGACTACAAACAATGGACTATAGTACCCAAAAGGTGAGAAATTTACATTGACAACATAGAGAGATTCAACTAGGCTTGTGTGGATGACATGAAAAGTACAAGTGGATAATATATAATTCTACTTAGAAGAGTCTTTGGTTGCATGTTTAAGCAAGAAAGAGTCATTACTTGGACAATGTATAATTCTACTTAGAAGAGTCTTTGGTTGCATGGTTAAGCAAGAAAGAGTCATTACTTTTTCCATCTAGAGTAGAAGTGAATACATAGTATTTACTTCTTTTAAATGAATATGGAATGAATCTAAAAATGAATATGGAATGAATCATTGTACATTATGATAAATTTTGTATTTAAATGACATTTTATCTATGAATAATATGGAATGAATCATTGTACATTATGAAGAGTCATGAGATCCACGTTTCCACCATACTATTTGCAAGTTCTATATGAATATATGTAGTCTAATAACGAATCAGTTATGATATTTGTGTAAATATGAAAACGGTTCTATGATATAAAGGCCAACAAGGGATCAAAATGCAATGTTACATTTCATTCCATCACTACTATTCCTCTAAATCCCTTAGCTTTGTATTATGAAAGAAAATTTATATATGCTATGCTATATTTGAATGCTAGTTTTAAATGTATACAAATGGTGAATGGTTAAATTATTAAAGTATAAATTGGTTGTAGGTCAAGTATAAAAGATTAAATTCATTTGCAAAAGAAGAATTAACATCACATTCTTCATATCTCTCCAAGAGGACTATATTTATCACAATGTTTTGAGTAGATCATGAAGATAATAAAAAAAATACATTTGGAAAAGGAAAATAAAGATCTAAATGCATATGACAGACAATAAGGTAGTGCATAAATTCAAGAAAACAATGAAACAAAGCACCACCAAGCAGTTAGCCACTAGTAACTATGGAGTTACTATGTTTGTTATTACAGTACTCTTTCCCATCTTAAAACACACTATTCTAAGATTAGGTAGTTAGCTCATACCCAAAACAGGGAATAGGAAGCCAAGGCTGTGGAATTGGGGGGGCACAGTCAAGCACTGGAAGAAGTTTCAATCTTAGGGGAAAAATAAAGTCGAAGGCCTGGGTTCTAGTATTTCGGTCAGCTTGACAAATGACCCTTCGTTACACCCTTCAAAGGAGAACCCATAACATATAGGAGCTAAGAAGGTATTATGAAGATATCAGTACGAGTTCTCAACTGTAGAGACAAGGCACTCATGAAGGTTCATTATGGCTTGTACACGATCACACAATAAGCATAACTTGAAAGCATGTACTTAATAAGCATACACATTAAGCAAGTAAGGTCTTAAAACACACTATTCTAAGATTAGGTAGTTAGCTCATACCCAAGACAGTAATCAATAAAGGTGATTTCCAATGTGCTTCTTGAGCATAATGTATTGGTATATAGTAATTAGTTACTTGTATTACTATAATTAAGTATGGGCACCACAAATAAATTAGCCACTAGTAAGTATGGAGTTACTATGTTCATTATTATAGTACTCTTTCCCATCTTAAAACACATTTTTGTAAGATTAGGCAGTTAGCTCATACCCAAAATAGGGAATAGGAAGCCAGGGCTGTGGAATTGGGGGGGCACAGTCAAGCACTAGAAGAAGTTTCAATCTTAGGGAACAAATAAAGTCGAAGGCCTGGGTTCTGGTATTTCGGTCAGTCTGACAAACGACCCTTCGTTACACCTTTCACAGGAGAACCCATAACATATAGGAACTAAGCAGGTATTATGAAGATATCGATATGAGCTCTCAGTTGTAGAGACAAGGCACTCATGAAGATTCATTATGGCTTGTACACGATCACACAGTAAGCATAACCTGAAAGCATGTACTTAATAAGCATACACATTAAGAAAGTAAGGTAAATCCATTGCATTTATACAAATAACCTATTTGAAATCTACAAGGTAAGTTATTCCTGTAATATTACGAACATGTAAACAGCATATTCCATAATCAATCACCTCGGATAATTCATTTCATTGTAATATTATGAACATGTAAACAACATATTTCATAATCAATCACCTCAGATAATTCATTTCATGGTTAGATTACCTGGAAATTCGCTCGGCGCAACTCCTAAGCAGCAATTTTCAAGCGCCAAATCAGCAACAGAGCAGTAGCAACGCCATAGAAATGATTAGCAGGCACCAAATCAACAACAGAGCAGCAGCAGCGCCACAAAATGAATAGAAACGAAAATCACAGCAGAACCCCCGCAAAAAAACAGATAATGCAAACAAGGACATGCGAAAATGAAAAAAGTTCGCGGGTGATATATTTATAAAATATGAGTTCGGTCGAACTATTGTTGTCGGTTTCCCCATCTCCGGCCAAAAATATGTTTGACCATGCCATCAGTGTGTCATCAATCTAAACGGCAGAATGAGTTCGGCCGAACTTTCTCAAAAGTTCGGCCGAATTATTGCCAAAAAATGTTTTCCACCCCCGATTCTCACAAAAGTGTAACCCAACTTCACATTTTCACCCATGAACTTGATCCACCATTGGAGCAATTCATCCTATTTGGCAATGTATACATATGAATCTACCCAAATGTACACATCTTCAATTAAATTGTGTTGTATATGACTTGCCTTATTGGCACAAATTGTTTATTCAACATGATGCACTAATGGCTTATGTCTTTGAAAATGGAAAGCTAATTTTTTGGAGTTTGTTTGTTAATATAAAAAGTTTGGGATCATAAAAATGCTATGGAAAATTCATGGATAGAGATATTATGTCTTTGAAAATGGAAAGCTAATTTTTTGGAGTTTGTTTGTTAATATAAAAAGTTTGGGATCATAAAAATGCTATGGAAAATTCATGGATAGAGATATGAAGAAAAGATAATAATTTTTCGTAATATCTTCTACATAATAAATTTCCTTCATATATCTCACATTATAAATTTCCCTTAATATTTCCGCCACCCTCAACTTCTTTTTCCTATATTTTCTTTAATTTTATGTTCAATATAATTAATTTCTAAGAAAAATGTACATTTCAAATCCACACTCTTCATTTCCAATGACAAATAACATGTTTAATTCAACTTTCATACTTCAAAATGCAAGGGAATACTTCACAATTATAACCATTATGGCATAATTTATTATTCATTGTTTTCTTTCTCATAATTTATTATTCATTGTTTTTTTTCTTTCTTTATGGTATAATTTGTTATGCTTTCACTTCGTAATTTGTTATTCACTGCTTTGTTTCTTTCTTACTTTCTTTATGGTCTTATTTGTTATGCTTTCACTTTATCAGGACCATGACCCACTTACTCTCCTCCGTGTATTCTTTTCTGTAAAATTCACAAAAGCCTTTCCCTCTCTCTTTCATTTAGAATCCAAGGGAACTTTGAAATTATAACCATTCTCGCAATAATTTGTTATTCATTGCTTGCTTGCTTCCTTTCTTTATTTATGGGCATAATTTGTTATGATTTTTCTTGATAGGTGTTATTCATTGCTTGCGTGCTTCCTTTCTTTATTTATATAATTTGTTATGCTTTTGCTTGATGGGACCATTTTGGCAATAATTGGTTATTTATTTTTCTTTTTGTATGACATAATTTGTTATTTATTCATTTTGGTATTGATCATTAATTGAATGAAAATTATGTAGGGCCGCTTTTCTTGGGTTTAATCAATATAGACTCCAGCATACTTCTAAAAACTTAAACCTATAGAAACTTAAACCTAAACTAGTAGGATAACAAGCCACAATCCTAAGCACTTAAACAAAACAAAACAAAAAACATACACTTTCACTTTATCGAGACCATTACCTACTTATTCTCCTCCATGTATTCTTTTCTGCAAAATTCACAAGCCTCTCCCTCTCTCTCTTTATTTTTCAACAAAAGAAATAGCATATTCTTCACTTTAACCATGTGAACAATGGCAGATGCCCCTCCTACGCACCAATAATTCGCATAAACTTTTACCATGTGAAGGTTGCCAAATGCCCATCCAACACTGCTATATAAGTGAGAAATGTTCTTCTAGTGATTGCTCATCACTTTTCGTACGCCCAATCCACCTCCCTTCTTCGGCTTTCTATTTTGATCTCTCTGCTGTGAGGCCACAAGAGCGTTAAGAAAGCCATGGATAACTTCACTCTACTCTACCAAGTGATCCAGCTAAAGAAGAATATTTTTGATGAGGAAAACATTGAAATTTTGCAGACTGATTTGACAATTATTAAGGATCTTCTGCTAGAGGTTATTCCTGTCCTCCAAATTGAAGGGAAAGAGACCATCAAGATTTAGTTGCAACTGCTGCATAGTTTCTGTACAAAGGCAAAGAGCATACTCCATCGCTATAGTCCATCACAATGACAATGGTGTGTGGAATGTATGATGTGCAAGCTGGGGAGACTCTTCAAAGAAATAAAAGAATGGAAGCTACTTTTATATTACCTTTGTGAAGGCCTTCAAAGAGACCTTTCAGTATTGGTTAGAGGTAGCGAGGTCGTGGTCGCTCCTGTCATCACTCCAGTTATTCCATTGATGAAGGATGTTTTTAAGGAGGAAGAAAATAATCACATTCTGCAAACTGAATTGAGGCCTCTCTACAATATTCTGCTATATATAAGTGTCGTCTTCCAAGATCAACACAAAGTGGCCCCAGAAGCCCTCAATATTTGGTTACAACTGCTGCAAAATTCCCTTACAGAGGCCAATATCATTCTTCATTGCTAAGATTCAAACTCACGGAGAGTTAGTGAGTGGAAGGTAATTTTCAATTACCTCTTTCGAGGCCTTGAAAAAAACTTTTCAATAGTTGTTAGTACTGCTTACCAGATTGTCAATAGAGATCCCATTCTAGCTATGACCACAGAAGAGTCGGTACAACTGCTTTCTAAAGATGAAACATGGATTTTGTTTAGAGGAATAGATTTCAAATAAAGCCCTGTTCCTATGGAAATTGAGGAGTATGCTCAGAATATTGTGGATGAATGTAAAATTTTTCGTTTGGCCATAACCTTAGTCGCAGCAACAATGATGGGAAAAATCAGAGTACATGAATGGGATATTTCTTTATATTAGATAAAAAATACAGTTTTTTCTTCTCCAGATAATCTACCTCCAGAACTCTATAGAATATTAAGATGGAGTTATGATGCATTGCCCAATTCAGAGGTTAGGAATTGCTTCCTCTATTATGCCACGTATCCCAAAGATGAAGATATTAATGTGCAGCAATTAGTGCAGATGTGGGTTGCAGAGGGTCTCATGAGAAGCAAATAGAAGAGACATTTAACGCATGTGGCCATTGGCCACAGCTACCTAAACCTTCTTGTAGATCCCTGCTTCTTCCAAAATGCTACCAGTGATGGGGATATCATTGTTGTCTGGGCAACTTCAGACATCCCATGTATAAGAGTTCACCATGTTGTTCGTGAGATGGCAATACATATTGGGGAGGAGGAGGATAGTTTTTTATTCAAGGTAGGTCAACAACTGCAAAATGATATCAGTTCGTAATAGAGACATTAAAAATTTCCCCACCGAGTTCTCATGTCCAAAACTGGTGAGCCTAATGTTATCTTTTCAACCTTCAGATGGATTTCTAGGAATACTGATGTCTCTGAAGGTTCTCCATCTGCAGAGTAGCCGGGGAATAAATTTAATTCCAGTGTCAGTGGTGTTGGAATTTCTGAGAATTCAAGAACAAAGGACTGAGAGAATAATATTCTCCTTCAAACACAGAGAATTTAAAAAAATTGCTTCTGTTGGATAGAGATTGATAGAAAACTGATTCTATTTCATTATCTAAAAAAAACTATTACTAAAAATTGATTCTTCCTCTTCTAGAGGGATTACACAATGACTGCTTCAAAATGCAGTGCCTAAAAACTTCCTCTGTCTCTCTTCACTGTTCTTTTTCTTTTCTGCCTGCAGGCTCACACAATCTCTCTATCTGTTCTATTCTATTACATTACCAATAGCCTACGGGATTTTTACTTTTATATATGGCACGACGTTTTAAAACCATAAAACAAATTACAATAAAATAAAACCATATTCCCGTACATTAAATTCCTAAGCCTAAGTTAATACTTCAGTTGCGGCGCAAAACTAAAACACAAACTAAAAAAAAATCATATGCGCGATTTGCGAGTGGAGCCCACATCACAATCGGTGGTCGGCAAAATGGCGGATCAATGTTTTGAGCCTTTGGACTTGCACTTTGCGATGAGCAATGTGCGATGGATTTGGGGTCCACCTCACATCGGCGCATTGGCGATGGACTGGCAGAACATAACATATCGAACCAATGCGATGAGCGATGAGTGATGTAGCGCATCGGTGATCAACTCATCGACAGTACTATTGTGATTGCGGAAGAACGGTGGTCTGCAAAGTTGCGATTGTGGTAGGGACCACATTTCATTGCGATGAAAAAAAAATGTGGAGGGAGGCTGAGACCTGTCTGTTGCAATATATCATCATGGCATCGCGACATGGCTTCATATAATCAAGACACTTAAACCCCTGGCTACTGTGATTTTCGATATAGAAATTTGTGGTGGGGACCACTTATGACGTGGCCCCATTCAAACAAAAAAAAAAAAACTTGGCCGCGTACAAAAACAACTTTGGTTCCTGTGTTAAAATAAAAATTGAATGGTCGGCCTGTTTAGATTGTGAGGGCTTTAAAAGCCCGAATGACTGTTCATATAAAAAAATAGAAAGCAGTTGTTCTTGAAATCGTAAAAACAAAATTGGAAAGCGGTTTTTGTAGAGCCGTGAAGTGCTTCTGCACCACCTCTTCTCCAGGTGTAATTGTTCTGCAGTTGAAGTTAACATTTCAACACTCCCCCTTAAGTTCAATTGTTGGGTTATCCGTCATACCCATGCATTTTCTAAAATATTCAAAGCTTTTCTGCCCCAATGGCTTTGTCAGTATATCTGCAAATTTTTCCTGAGTTCTGCAATGTTTTAAAATAATTTCTCCATTGTTCGCTAGCTCCCTGATGTAGTGAAACTTAGCATATATGTTCTTTGTTCTTTTGTGAAACACAGAATTCTTTGACAATGCTATGGTTGAGCTATTGTCACAATAAATCATTGTGCCTTTTACCTATTCTTGACATAAACTTTTCAACATTCTCCTCATCCACACTGCTTGACACACTGCTATTGTAGCTGCCACATACTCTGCCTCTGCTATAGACAATTCTACAATAGGTTGTTTCTTATAATCCCATGAAATGGCTCCTGAACCCATATGAAAACATAACCAGAGGTACTTTTCCGGTCATCAATACTTCTAGCCCAATCACTGTTAGTATAACCAATTAATTCTGAATTTTCTGAAGTAGTATACAAAATAACATACTTCTTAGTTCCTTTCACATACCTCAGAATTCTTTTTGCTGCCTGCCAATGTGCTTATTTTGGCCTCTCCATGAATCTGAAAATTAAAATAACATCATGCATAATATCAAGCCTAGTTGCAGTCAAATATATGAGGCTGCCAACTATGCTCTTGTATAAGCTAGGATTAAAATCCTTGTTGCTGTCCTCTTTGCTGAGTTTCAATCCCATTACTGTGGGTGTAATTACTGCCTTGCAATCCTGCATGTTAAATCTTTCCAAAACTTCATTTACATATTTAGCTTGAGAAATAAAAATTATATTTTCATTTTTCTCTACTTCTATTCCTAAGAAGTATTTCAGCAAACCCATATCAGTCATCTCAAATTCATCCTTCATGACCTTTTTAAAATTTTCAATGAGGTAATCATCATTACCTGTGAAGATCACATCATCAACATATAAAACAACAATGAGCATTTTACCATCTTTCTCCTTGATGTATAGTGTGGGTTCTCCTTCACATTTTTCAAACCCATTTTCTAGTAGATAGGAATCTATCCTACTATACCATGCTCTTGGTGCTTGCTTCAGCCCATAAAGAGTTTTCTTCAATATGCAAACTTTGTGCTCTTGGCCCTTTTTCTTATAGCCTAGAGGTTGTTCAACATAAACATCTTCCATTAACACTCGATTTAAAAATGTTGATTTTACATCCATTTGGTAAACTTTCCATTTGTTTTGTGCTGCTATGGATAGCACTGCTCTCACTGTTTCCATTCTAGCAACTGGTGCAAATGTTTCCTCATAATATCTTCCAAGTTGTTGCTTATATCCTTTGACAACAAGTCTGGCCTTGTGCCTTTCAATCTTACCTTCAGCATTGCTTTTGGTCTTGTAGACCCATTTCACTCCAATGACTTCCTTACCTTTTGGGAGTTCAACCAAATCCCATGTCTTATTTCTTTCTATGGCATTAATTTCTTTATCCATAGCATCTATCCATTTCCTATCTTTTATAGCTTCTTCAAAATGAATAGGATCATCAACATGAAAATATAAAGCAAATAAAGATTTAATACCTTCATTTGCTGCCTCTTGCTCATAAATATCATTCAAATTTTTGAATCTTGTTCTTCTTTCATTTGGTGTACATGTACTTGAAGAAGCACTCAAATCTGCTCCTTGTGTTTTGCTTGGAGAAGCACTCTCATCACTTCTCAAGGGTGTTCTTACTCCAGCTTGTGGTGTCCCTTGCTGCCCTTTTGTTGGTGGAGGTGGTGGTGCTAATGAGGGATGTGTTTCAGCCATATCATCCTCATTTTCATCATGAGGTAAAAAACTCTTTACATTGACTGTTTTCTCAATGCTTCCATCCCAAGATTCTTCTTCAATAAAATGAACATCTTTACTCACACTAAATTTCTTAGTGGACGGGTTATACAACCTGTAAGCTTTGGATTCCTCACTGTATCCAATAAAAATACATTTTCCCCCCTTGCTGTCCAACTTCTTCCTTAGCTGATCTGGAATGTGTGCATAAGCCACACAACCAAAAACTTTCATGTGGGTGACTCCTTGTTTTATCCCACTCCATGCTTCTTCCAGAACTTTATTCATCATTGCTTTTGTTGGGCATCTGTTTAGTACATATGCTGCACAAAGTACAACTTTAGCCCAATAATCATTTGGAAAATGTTTTTCCTTCAGCATACTCCTTACCATATCCATGATTGTCCTATTTTTCCTTTCGGCAACTCCATTTTGCTGTGGAGTGTACCTTGCTGTAAATTGTTTGTGTATGCCATTTTCTCTGCAAAAACATAGAAATTATTTAGAGATATATTCACCTCCTCTATCAGTCCTAAGGACTTTGATATGCTGCCCACTTTATTTCTCAAGAAGTGCCCTAAAATTGAAAAAAATTTCAAACGCTTCATTTTTGTATTTCAAGAAATAAACCCATGTTTTTCTTGTGTAATCATCAATAAAGGTCAGCACATAATGGCTGCTTGCAATTGATGGTGTTTGCATTGGTCCACATAAATCTGAATGGACAATTTCTAAGGGTGCCTTTTCCCTTATGCTTTTCCCTGATGGAAAACTTTCTCTGTGTTGTTTACCCAAAATACAACCTTCACACAGGCTGTCCGGTTTCTCAATCAGTGGTAATCCTCTTACCATTCCTTTCCTATGTAACAAATTAAGACGTCCAAAGTTGAGATGTCCGAACCTCAAATGCCATAACCAATTCTCATCCTTTGCTTCTCTTTGGAAAGCCTCTTGTGTCACTGCTGCCATTTCTTCTCCATTCTTCAAATCTACCCTCATCCTGAGAGGGAACATTATGTTCCTTGTCATCCTTATTTCAACAATACATTGTTTGCTTGGTAGTTTATCCATGATGGTGCATACATCATCTTCAAAGAAAACATTGTATCCCTTTGGAATGAGCTGCCCAATGCTTAAAAAATTACATTTCATACCTGGTACATAATATACATCAGATATGCTCTTCTTTTCTCCTTTCTTTGTCAAGACATTTACTATGCTTTTTCCTGTAACAGATACCTTACTGTCTGTTCCCAATGTGACTTGAGACTTCACATTTTCATCTAACATGGAAAACATGGCAATTTTTCTAGTCATATGGTTACTACATCCTGAATCGAGAAACCATAAATCTTCACTCTGTTCCTCATCCATATTACATGCTAAATTTTTTTTATCTTGGCTGATATTTTCTCTAGTAAAATTGGCACTAGGTCTATTACCCATATCATTCTGCTTCTTCCTACATTCATTTGCATAATGCCCATATTTTTTACAATAATGACACTGGACATTGGATTTGTCATACCTTTGTCCATGTGCTTGATTTTTTCCACCATGCTGGTTGTTACCTTGGCCTTGGTTTTGATTTTGATTGCTGCCCCTTCATTGAGTATTTGCAGGGTTGTTTCTTCCTCCTCTATTTTGGCTTCTACCTCTACCTTTTCCTTTGTTGCTTCCTCTGCCTTGACCTCTTCCTCTTCCAAAGGATATTTTGGTCTTGAAGGCATGCTCCAAAGATGAGTTTTCATTTCTACCCAATATTTGTTCATGTGTCATCAGTGATGCATGAAGCTCATCAACTGAAAAATTTGAGAGATCCTTTGTCTCTTCTATGGTGGTGACTATAGCATCAAACCTTGAGGGTAAGCTCCTCAAAAATTTCTCCACTATATTTCTTTCTTCAAGTGTCTCTCCATGAGACCTTATCTGTGTGACCATTCCGATCAAATGTGTGAAGAATGAGTCTATGTTATCAGACTCTTTCATGCAGAGATTTTCAAAATCTGTCCTCAGCAATTGTAGTTTTGCTGTCTTCACCTTGTCCATACCTTGATAGGCTTTCTTGAGAGTATCCCATAATTCCTTGGACCTCTTAGCTATTGCTATCCTTGGAAACACACTCTCATGTACTGCTTGATAGAGAAAGAAGAGGGCTTTTGAGTCCTTCTTCTTACTACTCTTCAACAAATCCCTTTCTACCTGTGTCAAGGCATTAAACTCATTTTCATCTACTGGTTCTTCAAAACCATCTTCAACAAGCTCCCATAAGTCTTGAGAGGCAAACAGGGCTCTCATGGTGATTTCCCAGTAATCATAGTTCTTCCCATTGAACTGTGGGGGCTGAGTATTTCCAATACTCATGCTTGTGCTGGCTCCCGCCATGCCTCGCACTCTGAACTATGCTTTAAATCTTGATTGTGATTTTTAAATGAACTGATTGTCTTCAAATAGTAACACAAACTCTATTTTGAGAAATACCTTGGATTTTAGCTGAGCCTTCACACTCCTGGAGAAACTGCTGCAACAGAAAATCCTTCCTTTAGCTTCTTTGAAACCTTTAACGAGCCTGGACTGGCTCTGATACCATGTTGGAATTTCTAAGAATTCCAGAACAAAGGAATGAGAGAATTATACTCTCCTTCAAACACAGAGAATTAAAAAAATTGCTTCTGCTGGACAGATATTGACAGAAAACTGATTCTATTTCATTATCTAAAAAAAAATATTACTAAAAATTGATTCTTCCTCTTCTAGAGGGATTACACAATGACTGCTTCAAAAGGCAGTGCCTAAAATCTTCCTCTGTCTCTCTTCACTGTGCTTTTTCTTTTCTGCCTACGGGCTCACACAGTCTTTCTGTCTGTTCTGTTCTATTACATTACCAATAGCCTGTGGGCTTTTTACTTTTATATATGGTGTGGAATTTTAAAACCATAAAACAAATTACAAGTTAATCCTAAGTTAATACTTCAGTCGCGGCACAAAACTAAAACATGAACCAAAAAAAATTCATATGTGCGATTTGCGAGTGGAGCACACATCGCAATCGGCGATCGGCAGAATGTCGGATCAATGTTTTGAGCCTTTAGACTTGCACTTTGCAATGAGTGATGTGCGATGGACGTGGAGTCCACCTCACATCGGGGCATCAACGATGGACCGGAGGAACTTAGCATATCGAACCAATGCGATGAGCGATGAGTGATGTAGCGCATCGGCGATTAGCTCATCGGTGGTACTGCTATGATTGCGGTGGAACGGTGGTATGTGAAGTTGCGATTGCGATTGTGGTAGGGACCACATCACATCGCGGTGAAACAAAAATATGGAGGGAGGCTGATACCTATCTGTTTCGATATGTGATGTGCGATATCGCATCATCGCATCGCGACATGGCTTCATATTAACAAGACGCTTAAACCCCCGGCTACTGCGATTTGCGATATAGAAATTTGTGGTGGGGACCACTTGTGATGTGGCCCCATTCAAACCAAAAAAAAAAAACTTGGTTGTGTACAAAAAAAACTTTGGTTCCTGTGTTAAAAGAAAAATTGAACGGTCAGCCTGTTTAGACTGTGAGGGCTTTAAAAGCCCGAATGACGGTTCATATAAAAAAATAGAAAGCGGTTGTTCTTGAAATCGTAAAAACAATATTGGAAAGCGGCTATTGCAAAGCCGTGAAGTGATTCTGCACCGCCTCTTCTCCAGGTGTACTTGTTCTGCAGTTGAAGTTAACATTTCAACA